>CM041783.1:66153938-66288762 GCA_023374045.1 Limonium bicolor
TCTCTCTGTCAGAAAAGTGAACAACTTTGCTCTTCACCTTCGGCTGTTGGGCATGAGTGACCCCGTCCTCATCAACCAACCAACGCCTCATCTCTTCTCCAACACTTCCCTCTCGCCTCACGGGATCAGTGCGTCTCGCTGGGGCACCGCGCCTGCGCCGCCCACCATCATGCTCAGCACGACGATGACGCGACCATCCTCACCTAGGACTCAAGCCTTCATCTTCATCATGAGAACGACGTGCCACACGCCCGTCCTTAGCACCTTCTTGCTTCACCTTACCACGATCCCGATTCTCCTTACGGGCCTTTGCCACCGCTGCCCCTACCAGGTCTGGGATGACCCCTAGCAAGGAATTATTCTCTTGGATCTCACCATGCAGATCATCAAGGAGGTTGCGCTGATCCATTCCTGTCTCAAGGATCTGGCCCGTCAAGGATCTGGTAGCGTCAAGAACTCGGTGCTGAGAAGAAAGACTCGCGGTGATGGGAGAAAGATTCTGCCAAACTTCGCCTCCAGTGAAGCAACCTTCCCGTCGAGAGACTTAGGCAAAGTCAATGAAGCCATTGCCCGAGGAAAAGAGATAAAGGCGAGACCTTTGACGTTGAGGAAGACACACGAACTGATTGTTGATAAAGATGCAACCAAAGCTTTGATACCAAACTTGTCACACGCTAAAATTAGCACTGTGACCGGCAGGAACTAAGCCTAGCCCCTCAGCCTTCGCCAACCTTCCTTTCTTCACATAATAACTCAGAACCAAAAGGGACACAAGGATGAGAATACCGTCCACTGTGGTAACTAGAGCCACACGACCTTGTGCCTCCTGGACTTGTCTCTGATCAAGCCCGCAAGTGTTGGTGTCGCTGGACTAGAGGTAGGAACTATGGAACACACGTCGCTTAGATCTTTTGGGGAAGACCACTTCGTGCAACGTAGGAATTTATGAGAGAGAGATTATTCTTGCTTGAGAGAACACACAAAACCGATTGTAATGGTGGTGATAGGATCGATATCCCTCAAGCTAATCTCCTCGCCTTTAAATAGGCCCTTGGCAAGTTAGGATAAGAGGAATACCAAACTCCTTACCTTCCTCATTAAAATCCATAACTCCCGTAACCCCCAGCAAAACTCCCTTGTAGTTAAATGCATTCAAACCCTTTAAACAACTCTTAAAGGATTAATGCCAAGTAACTACTCCCTTATTAGTGATAGCGCATATTAACTAGGGGGAGAGGAAACACCAACAGCCCACCTATTAAAATGCCGCCCACCAAGGAGTAAGGACAGCCCAAAAACCGCCCCCTTAATTGTTAAGTAACTCTTAACAATTAAGCTCCTTAATTACAAGCACTTAGATTAAGGAAGATGTTAAGGCAAAAACCGCCCACACCCATAAATTGAGAACCACCTCAATTAATTCCTGAAACCGCCCACAATGAAGGAGATGGAGTTACACTTTAACTCCCATCAGTTGAACAACAAATTCAACCTCTTCAATGTAGTTTAGGAATCTCTTTATCTGCTCAGTAATTATCACAGGGATAGAGTTAAGCAAGCAATTATTATCTCCAAGATAATAACGTAGGGAAATACCAAGGTAAACTCAATGCTCCACTGGAAAGGAATTTTCGCTTTCCAAATATGTTAACCCGGTCAACATATTCTTCTACCAGCTTCTAGACAATAATTACTCAAGGGAGATAGGAGTTACAAATCCCAGAAAGAGCAACCCGCGTCGCGACGCCCAGCGCCCACGCATTGTCCTAACACAACCCGCGCACATAGTCACAACCAACGCTCGTGCCTAGCACAGCCAGCGCCTGTGTCTAATGCCTAGCGCATGCAGCCACAACCAGCACCTAGTGCCCGTGTTACCCGACATCAAGCGCACACTGTCACAGCCAGCACCCAGTGCCCGTGTCAAGCATCGCCCGCGCATGCAGTCACAGCCAGTGCCCGCGTAACACGCAGCCAGCACCCGTGTCATGCTATGCCGCGCCTCGTCAAGACAACTACTTGTCAAGGGTGTCTGCTTACGTTGTGATTAGCTCTCTTCCCTTGTCATGGCCCAGCCACGAACCACCTTAGCAACCTTAATGCCCAAGGATGTCTGGTCATGTCTGCCATAGCACGCCGGCTACCGACACGATACCACATAACAGCACAAAGCTATTTCCACCCACTTCTCATCCTTGGTGAGCCTAGCTCACGGGCCAAGTCCTAGACTTGCCCACCTCGTCAGGTTCCCGCGCATGACAACGTGCCAGGGACTCGAACCCATCACTTGTCACCGTTGTGTCATTCGCCAACCCCGTGACACAGCCTGGACGTTGGGCCACCGAGATGCATCCTTGCTCAAATGGCGAAGCCCGGCTTCCCACGCTAGCAAGAGCCTTACACTTGGAAACATATGGGGTCACTGAGCTTAGCGCATTCACTCCAGAGACGAGAACCGTAACAGAAAGTCGCTAATAATGCAAAACCAAAAAAATAAGGAGAAAAACTCCAATCGATTTAGGTTGATCCTTGCCTATACATGAAATCAATCACTTAGATCGATGAGGCTTTTGTAGGTTGTCTTCTTTTTATGTAGAATACATAGATACATGGTATATGACTTTACCACAAACAAGTGGGTTGTTCTTAATAGTCTTAACTTTGTTACTTCAATATGATTTGATACAAATCATAATGTGACTAAACGTATCCTTAAATCTTAAATGCATGCACGAGTAATAACAAAATCACAGCTCAAAAAATTGTGACAAAAAGTGCTAAACAACTAAAGTACTTGATGGGGGAGAAATTAAACAACTCATTGTTTAGTACTAAATCCCCATCATCAAGTATGTGTCCATATAAAGTTAGGAAACATAAAGCCAATTAGTACATAGTACATATAAAAAAAATAGTTTATTCTTTTTGTGTCGAACCAGGTTAGTTTATTGTTATATCAAGTTTCATAAAATTTAAGATGATAAATTAAGGATATGGTTTCAACCTCAATCGTCATCATCATTTCCTCCATGATGGTAGCAATATATATAGCAACAAACATACATGTAAGAAAGAGATGATTTGGTTTGATATTCTTCATATATGTTTATAAATTAAATGTTCGATAATCCCCCAGCGAGATAGATTATATTAGAAATATAATAATAGCATTATATATGTATGACCAATAATTTTCCGTGTACAAGGTATGTGCATATATCCTGTAACAACTAACACATGTATAACGTTGATTGATCTTTTTTTTTTTAAAGCGTTGATTTCAGGAACCATTTTTTGTTGAATGTTGATTTCCATTAACTTGAACAATAATTAATCAGCCTCTTTTCTGAAAACAACAGTAATTAATATTTGTTTATGTTCGCTTTAAGTAAGATTAAATAATGGGAAAATTACATCGCCCACCCATGACGTTTGGCGAAATTACATAGTCCACCCACGAGGTTTCAAAAATTACTTTGCCCACCCATGTGGTTTCCACAATTTTACATCCAACACTTTTCTAATATTTGATCAACTTAAAAAATGGTTAAATGATATCCAAATTGATGAAACTTTACATGACGATGCTAAGGTGTTATATTTTTGTTCAATGCCAAATCCAAAGTTTTTTAAGGTCATATATGACCCGTGGGACCCAATGAAACATGAGACACGTTCATCGGGTCCCACGGATCATATATGAGCTTAAAAAATGTTGAATTTCACGTTTTACCAAAATATAACACTTTAATATCGTCCATGTAAAGTTTCATAAATTTGGATATCATTTAACCATCTTTTAAGTGATCAAATATTAGAAAAGTTGCTGGATGTAAAATTGTGGAACCACAGGGTGGGCAAAGTATTTTTGAAACCTCGTGGGTGGGCTGTGTAATTTCACCAAACGTCATGGGTGGGCGATGTAATTTTTCCAATAATAATAGTACAAGATTAAAGGCATACAGGTGTACGGAGTGGAGAGGCAATAATTGAGAACCAAAAAAAAGGGGAAGATATTGATTTTAGGGTGATCGATATCCTTGCCTAAACATGGAATCAATTAATAAACAACCACTCAGATCAATGATGCCTTTGTAGGAAGTGGGATGGTTGATCCGAAGAAAAGGAAGATATATACTCGGTCTTATTGGAGTACTATTGAATATGTCATTTGATTTCAATATTTAAAATAAAAATAAAATAATTTTAAAAATTTAAGTTTTGTAGAGCTCCTTATATGATCAACTATATATTACAAAACTTAATTTTATAAATTTTTTTATATGTTTAATATTAAAATAGAAAATATGTCATAAAACAAATAGACTATTATTTTCGATTTGATTTGACCCATCTCATATAGGCTCGTATAATTAAATTTCAAAAATAGCGTACTAAAGGCAGAATAACAAGATCACAGCTTTAAAGAAGTTTTACAGAAGTTTTCAGATGGGTAATTGATTCCATCATGGAAACAATGAATAAAGCAGAAATAAAAACCACTCATGCTACGTAGTTGGTAGTACTAAAAGTTATGGAGCATAAAGCCAATTAATTAATTAATATATAGTATCTATAACCATGCTTTTCATACCTAATAAATGCAGAATTGCATAGTCTTGTGTTGAGTGGTATATTTATACATCAGCAAAGAATCGAATGGTCCAACTCTGATCTGATTTTACAATTCAAGAAAGTTGACAAATATTTCAGTGGCAGAATAAAGTTACGTAGTGGTTCGCTTCGTTCTTTCCAACGGATGCGAATCAATTTGTTTTTTTTTTTTTCCTAAAGAAATAAAAAAGCATGCATGCATTGTACTCGTTGATGCAGGGTGAACCCAGAAGTCAAATCTTATGGGGTCTAAAATTTTTTCAATGTTAATATATATTAAAACTTCACTTTAAAAAAAGATCATCAACAATAATTGAACTTACAACCTCACATATATATAAGAATATATTTTACTACTTAATTATTATCAACTTTCAGTATTTTACTCAATTTATTTTATTAAAACTATACTTTAAAAAATTATTTTTGTTATTATCAAAAAAGCTATGGGGTCAGGACCCCATTGGACCCGCCTCGGTCCACCCTGGTTGATGCTAGTTACAAATTAGTCGGTAGTCTCGGGAAACAATGAATGAGTTGCCGTACTGTCTCTGCGAACAGGTTTCTATAAACATAAAAGGCTGAATTTTTATTGGGTGATACACGAACCAGCGCCGGAGTTTGGTTACGATTTTTTTCTTTTTTTTCTTTTATCATTAAAATTTAAATTATTAAAATTTTAATATATAAGTCCAAATTAAAAAAAAATTATATCATTGTTCACCTAAATTTAAGCTCTTCAAAATAAGACCAGACACGGATATGTTTTGACAACTTTTTAAAAAAATATTTTTACTTATATACGATGATACACTAAATTGATAATATGATTCATTAATTTTATATTATGAATCATTAAAATTGATATTATGATTCATTAAGTAATAACTGGTGAATTCGACATTTTAACTTTCCTATGGTAGGTTTTGTGTAGGATAATCTATTTAAAATTTGTTCTGTATTTTATATTGTAGCAACTAACTCGACAGGTTCCCTAAACCCGCCATTACAAACCCTAAAAATACCTTCGACGTTTTAGTTTTCCTAAGTGGGTTTTGGGATGTTTTGGGGGTAGGGTAATCTATTTGGAATTTGTTCTGTACTTTATATTGTAGCAACTAACTCGACAGATTTTTAGGGTTTGTGGTAGCGGGTTTAGGGTCGTTAAACCCTAAACCCGCCACTACAAACCCTAAAAATGCCTTCGACGTTTTTAGCTTTCCTAGGGTGGGTTTTGGGGTGTTTTGGAGGGTAGGGTAATCTATTTGGAATTTGTTTTGTACTTTATATTGTAGCAACTAGCTCGACGGGTTTCCCTAAACCCGCTACCACAAACCCTAAAAATGCCTTCGACGTTTTTAGCTTTCCTAGGGTGGTTTTGGGGTGTTTTGGGGGTAGGGTAATCTATTTGGACTTTGTTCTGTACTTTATATTGTAGCAACTAACTCGACAGGTTCCCTAAACCCCCCACTACAAACCCTAAAATGCCTTCGACGTTTTTAGTTTCCTAGGGTGGGTTTTGGGGCATTTGGGGGTAGGGTAATCTATTTGGAATTTGTTCTGTACTTTATATTGTAGCAATTAACTCGACAGGTTTCTAGGGTTTGTGGTAGCGGGTTTAGGGTCGTTAGACCCTAAACCCGCCACTACAAACCCTAAAAATGCCTTCGACGTTTTTAGCTTTCCTAGGGTGGGTTTGGGGGTTTTGGAGGGTAGGGTAATCTATTTGGAATTTGTTCTGTACTTTATATTGTAGCAACTAGCTCGACAGGTTTTTAGGGTTTGTGGTAGCGGGTTTAGGGTCGTTAGACCCTAAATCCGCCACTACAAACCCTAAAAATGCCTTCGACGTTTTTAGCTTTCCTAGGGTGGTTTTGGGGTGTTTTGGGGGTAGGGTAATCTATTTGGACTTTGTTCTGTACTTTATATTGTAGCAACTAACTCGACAGGTTTTTAGGGTTTGTAAGCTAAACGTAAGGACAATGAAATAATGTATTAACGATGTACACTCGTGGCAAATATTTCACACGTGTATGGATCATATATTAGTATATACATGGCATATATATTTTTGAAGCAATGGCTATCATTAATCTGTATCTAAAACTTAAGCTAATAAGGGATTATTAGTCGTACATATACATTATAATCTGTAAAATTTTAGCCAACCCAATATATACTTAGCTTCATTAAAGGCAATGATTTGTTGAAGTAAGCGATGAATATTGAGTATTTTTGTATATAACGATTTACATTCGTGAAAATATTACATAAGTCAGTGGCATATATATTTGTACACACATGGCATATATTGTTTTATGCCTATGGCTAATATTGTTTGTATCTAAAACCATAGCCAATAGCCGTAGATGTACAGTATACGTTGATAACTTTTATTCAATATACACATAGCGCCATTAAGTACAATTGATTTGTTGAATTAAGCAATGAATATTGAGTAATTTTGGTATATTAACGATATAAACTCATGGCAAATATTCCATGTGTATGGCACATATATTTGTGAAAACATGGCATATATTGTTTGAAGCAATGACTAACATTAATTTGTATCTAAGACTTAAGCTAGTAAGAGATTATTAGCCGTACATGTACATATTTTTAATTAGCATTTTAATTAGTATTTTCAGTTATCCCTGTACATATTAGAAGTGGACATACAAAATTAATTACATGAATAAAACATTCTAATCTAAACCATTAATCATAATATATTAGATCCAAAGGCTAATATAAAAGCCTTTACATATGCAATCCACGCCCCTGTCTCTGGTTCGATATTCAGTAATTGTTGACGAGATAATTCTACACTATTGCTCTTGAAGTCTTGATGATAAATTTGGGTCCGTTTTCACACTCAAACATTTGTCCATCTTTGATAACTATTTAATATCGGTCCATGATTTTTCTCGTGCTTCATTCTAAAAGAAACAGTTAACAGAGTAAAAATGTATACAAATTATGATTTTTATCACTCGAAGATGGTTGGGTTTTGCATTTTACTCGTGTGTATTATAGTGTTTGATTAAAGGAATAGATATTTCGAAGAAATTCAAACATAATTATTATACGTGACTAAAAATTAAGAGAAGCAACATCAACATGATAGTAATAAAATGTGGTGTAAAACAATCATGGACGGCAAATAGGTCTGAGCCGACCGGAACATTATCCGCATTTATCACCAATTTCATCCGTTAGTGATTGACTGTTGTTCATCACTTTGTCTTCGTAAGAAGACCATAAAAATACTCCTTCAACAACAACATTGAACAACTCGATCGTGAGAGTTGATCTAGGCTTAGTTAAATAGAGGGACGGAGCCAGAAATAGAAATTGAGTGGGTTAAAGACAGAATTATTAAAAGTTAGGGGGTCTTTTATTAAATTTTTCTAAAAAAAAAATTTTACACTATAATTTTGTGTAATTTAACAAAGTTAGGGGATGTTTTACTCCCTTCGGAACACCCTTGTCTCCGTCACTGGCTAAATACCCCATGATAGAGCATCCCATAATGCGTTATCAAACTGTCCAAGAAGACTCAGACTATGTGCGGCATGGCTGTTTTGTAGCTGTTTTATATGTGGCAATATATTATTAAACTAGAACGTAGGACCCACCCATTTATGCCACAAATATATTATCAAATATGCAAAAACGAACAAAGCCTCAAGCAATCCCATTCTCAGTTAACTGCCCAATAAACCTTGTGAAATACCCCGAACTTAATTAGGGTGATTAAATTACTCTAATACGATATTGAGGGCCTATTAGTGCCTAATGAATTTTGGTTAAAAAGAATAAATCCAAAAGAAGCAAGAAAAACGCTTAAAAAACGAAAAACGCTAAATCGAGTGTTATGTGACCGTAGGAGGAATACGACCTCGACAAGGGTCTTAGATGAACTTAAAAGGCTTAATAATGCCTAAATAATATATGGGAACAGTTCCCGAAGAAAACGGATCCAAATAATGTAATTAAAACGCTAATAAGGCTTTAGCGCACGTTTTTTTAGAAAACCCGAAAACGTGACTTTGAGTGGTCAAATGAACCCGTAAAAATTATAGTTCATTAAATAACTATAAATAAACATTAATGGGAGCTTAATAACCATTAAAATTAAAGAAACGAGAAAATTCCAGAAAACGGCCCGGTTAGTGAATAGTGCTAAACCGGGTAAATTAACGAGCGTTTTCTGTAAAAGAGGAAAAACGCTCCAGCTCATATGTACTTGTTGGGGCTGGTTTTTATTAGTCAAAACAGTCCCTCTCACACATGAGTAGCTAGTTAATTAAAAGAGTTGAAAAGTCAAAAGAGAAAAGTACAAAAGGTAAAAATTACCCTCTCTCCTCTCATTTCCCTCCTCTCTCTCCTTCCTTTTTCCCTTCTCCCACCGTGAGCACTCCCCACTTTCCCCATTCCTGGCGATTTGAGCTGCTCCAACAAGCTTTCATGGCAGCCACCTTCCTCCACTTCTCCAAGCCACATAAATGCTCCGAATTCAAAAATAATTACATATTTGTGTCCTCTCATCATTCTCTATCTATCTCTCTTTTAAAAATTCCAAAAGGATGAACTTAATCTCCATGGGTTTTCCCCATTTGAAGAGGAAAGAGCATCAAATTGAAGCTTTGAGTCTCTCTCTCTCCTAAGGTAAAAAGGTTCCAAGAAAAATTCATTTTTCTTCATCTTTCCTTCTTGCCGATTTTACCCCTCTTATGCCATGTTCCTTTTCTTGTTTTGAGCTTCTTTCCAAGCCTTCCATCGTGGTTGGGAGCTCCTCTTTGATTCATGACCAAAAGACCATCTTAGGGTTTCAAGGCCTTTATTTTGTGCTTTAAGCACTTCTTTTGAATCCTAGCTAGATTAAAATGTATAAGGGTATTAGTTAGTACCTAATTCCCCATTTGGGTGTTGAATTTGAGGTTGGCAAGTGATTGGCCTATATGGCCGATTTTGATCAAGAGAGAGAGAAGGAGGAGATGGAAAAGAAAAGAAGGAATTGTGAGCTAAGGTAAGAAACTCACCTTAATGCCTATTTTAATTGCTTTAGAATATGGGATGGGTAATTTAATGAATGAACCCAAAATTGTGAGGAAAATGTGTTTGATTGTGATAGGAAGAATTTTGTGAAATTTTGTTTGAATTAAGGGCTTTGAAGCCAAGTGATTTTTAGTTTGTTGTTATGTTGTGGTTTATTGAGATTTTGGGAGCTATAATGTTATTTGGTGATTTGGATGGAATTGTTGGTGTGCTGGTAGGACCCTTTAAGGGTGTGGCTAGTTTAGGATTGGTTAAGTGAAAATTGGTGAAGATTGATGGATTTGGACATGTTAGGTTTATGGGGAGGTTATGGTAAAATTTCGGTAGAAAAAGAGTGTTTTAGGTGGCTTAGTAAGTGGGGGAAACTTAAGTGATCATCTGGGATGAGTGGAGTTAATTAAGAGCCTGGAATGGTGGATGGAGATTGGGTTAGAGAAGGATAAAAATCTGTAGCAATTTACATAAGAGGGACTTAAAAATGCTTGAAGAGAGTTAGTGTGCAAAAGCTTGGAAATGAGAGTTGGACTTGGGTTTAGATAATGCAATTGTCTAGGAATGAATTGGAATGGTTAAATGGAGCTAGAACATAATGCAAAGTGCCAAGAGAAGTTTAGAAAATGCACAAGTGTGCAAGTTGCAAATGAGAATGGAGAATTGGTTGAATTTGAACAAGAATTGGAGTAGGGATTTGACCAGGATTTGAAGTGGTTTAGAGCATGTTTTGAGGTGTTTAATTATGTAGAAAACTTGTGTAAAGATTAGGGAAAGTTTGAGGGTGGTTTAAGGATTTATTTGGGGTTGAAAAATCCACTAAGTAGTAGTTTTTAGTAGGGTCCGGGACCTAGGATATGAACCAAGTCTCGGACCGCATCAAAAAATAGGCCGAGAGTGAATGCAGGAATTGGTCCGGGACTTAAGTCCAGGACCAAGTCCCGGACCAGGGTAGAAAACAGGCCGAGAGTTAGACATGCGTTGGTCGGGACTTTGGGTCTGGACCAAGTCCCGGACCACCCCCAGAATTCAACCGTGAGTGTTTTAAATGGCTCTAAACATGGGGGATTGAATGGTAGTGGTTTTAAATGATGTTTGGAGTTGTTTGGTGACCTTTAAAGGTCCTAAGAAGTATAAACAAAGGTTGGAAGTGATTGAGAAAGTTGTGGGTTTAAGTACATTAAGTTAAACCGAAATAATGGGATAATGGTGGGGTAAGTACTGGAGTAGCAATTATGTACATACCGTAACGTCTTAATATTAATTGAACCATTTGACATGTAATTAGTGGTTCAAGAGTAAGACACGAGGAACAAGTGTGAACCGAGGAACGTGAGAACACCCGGTAAAGTTAACCCCGGTGAAAGGTATGATTTTCTCATGCCCTGTATCTTAACTTGGTTACCCCGATTTGTGTGCTGATTGATTGTGTGATCACCTAACAAGATAAATGCACGAATCGGAATGTTTGCACTTGCTTGTGCTTGTGTTGTATTGTTGCTTGTTGGGTTATGAATTGAACTTAAGTTTGTATAATTCATGAAATGTGCATTGTGGATGAATTGCTTGAGTGTGAATGAGCATAGTAGTGCGACTCATAGTTGAGTCTTGTATGAGTAGTGACTCGTAGGAAGAGTCAAGTGCGTAATATAAAAAATGTGGAAACCCACTAAAATTATCGAACCAAGAAACGCTAACATAAACCTATGAACTCACTAGAATGTGAGGAAGTATACGGGAGTAGTACACTCCCGATAACGGTTAGAGAACCGAATTGATTTAATCCACAATAAATAATAGTGGAAGTATATGAGTAACCTCTATCTAGAGGATTGGTAATTGTTCAAATATGAACCTTGAGTAAAGTAAAGCATGGTAAGGGATCACCAAACCCCTTAGAGATATAGTCGAACCCCAATGAGAGGAACCGACTAAAATGAGCAGTGTCACGAACATGAGAGTATTCGATAAGTTGGGTAAAAACCATAAATCTTAGGATACTAGACATTGAGGAATTCCTTAAGCCAATAGATGTTATCGAGAGAGATACCTCTAGGCTAATCCATGAGATTGTGAAATGACTTCGAGAGAGGAGTTTTGGCAATTTGAGTAGTCCGGTAGAGAACTGGACATTGGTGAACTTGAGGAGCTAATTGCATAGCCCTTTTGTATTTGTAAGCCCGGTGGTGGGTCTTGTGTATGACCCTACCCGGAGGTCGTGGCTAAGACTTAAAAGATGCCTTGAGTATTGAGTATCGTTTTGAGAACTTGAGTATTGAGTATTGAGAATTGAGCAAGTGAGTATTGAGTATTGAGTTGAGACTCGAGAGAGTTGAGTTGTAATGTGAGTATTGAGTTTGAGATCGAGAGTAAGAGAATTTGAGTAAGTGTAACCCAAGTGAGTGGGTGTCAATGTAGAATGAGTAAGGCATAGTGAGGTAGAAACCCTCAAGCCTAAGTATAGAATATATTAAACTAACCTCCTGATGTGTGTGTTAGTGTTTGTGTTCGATGTGAACTTTGATTGTGCCAATATACATATATAATGTATTGTTGCCTTGCATGTTGTTTGAATTAAAATGAACCACATGCTCTCGACCAAATAGTCGGCGTACATGCGGAAGTCATATGCAACAATTTTGCTGAGTCCTTTGGGGCGCTGTTTTTATTTTACAGGAACGATGAAGCCATCAACCGTTCAAGAGTAGGACGGGATCGCTATTTAATATGGGTAGTTGTTTAAGTAATGGTGTGTTGTATTGTGGGATTGTAAGTTCGGTTTGCTATTGATGAGTCGGGATTTGTAGACACTCGGTATAGGACAGAATTGAGATTGTATTGTATATTGTGGAATTGAAGTATATTTGGTTGAGATTTGATTAAGTAGTGGAAGTAAGTTTGTATAGTGTATCGGTATAATGATCCATCAGACCGATTTGTATTTGTATTGTTATATTTGTTTGGCCTTGTTAGTCACGTGGGTGACTAACGACATTGTTTCACCCCCGGTTGTATTGGAATTTCCGCTGCTTGTGTTTTGGGTAATGGAGACGGGTTAGGAGTTAATTGTGTGATTACCGGTAGGGGTGTTACAAAAAGTGGTATCAGAGCGAAGTATCACTTTGATGGTCTAAATACAGAGTTTAGGAGAATACCGAGTTAGGAATTAGAGACTTAGGGATAAGGGTTGTGTGTTAGCGTGTGAGGTACACTAGATAGGAACTTCTAGTGTGATCTGGATACCTACATAACCACTCCCGCCCTCCGCAACCCCTTTTAAAGTTGGGGAAAGAACGCCAGAGAGATGGAAAGACCTCTCATACTCGGGGAAAACCCGATCTGGCAGTTGTAAAATAAATCTTATAAAAGAAAGAACCAGTCATACGGTAGATTCCAAGAACTTGAAACCCGGAGACGGTTCCCGTTTGAGCGACAATAACCGTACATAACGGCAGAATATTGAAGATCCTAAAATAGGATGACGAAATTTTCAGCACCATGGGGTGACATGCTTCGCAGTCGCGAGAACCATGCGCAGCCAACGAGAAGGGAAGCACACTACGCAATGAAACGGAAGGTGAAGTAACAAAAACCCGAGACAAGAGAGTCTACGGATTGCAAACGCATGATGATACCGTCAATGGTATACTAGCCAAGGTTGGATAACTCCAAACTACAACGCCAAAAGGCCGTAATGACCAAATGATATAGCCGGACAACCACGGGAGCAGTCATAGAACATACACCAACAGGACTACAACGTAGCTCCTAAGGATTAGTCAAACCTCGGTAACCACCATAAAGGCGTGGGAACGAGCAACGAAGCAAGGTACACAGAGTACCCCAAGGATCGGGAAAACACCCGAATTAACAACAACCTTGGCAAGGACGCTGAGAGGCTACTCAGGAGATTGATCACTAAGATCAAAGGAAGAGCCAATAAAAACACCAAGTATGAATGGAAATAATACCGTAACGGTGTTTGTTAACCTAAAAAACCGACCTACCCGCGCACTTGCCAAGGCAAGTGCAGCAACAACAAGGCATTGGAAGATTTTAACGACCGACACGTACTTACTAAAGTACCACCATGAAGGTTGAAGCAAGTATAGGATCACCAATCCTAAGACTTGAAACAGTGAAGCCTGGAAAGGCCTAACGGCCTGACCATCCTGTGAACAAACACACCAGTCAGCGAGAAGCTGAACTTGGGCAAGACCTCAGACATGGCAACGCCATGAAGATTTTCTTTCAAACTCAGGATTTTTATTTCAAACCCAAACTTTTCTTTTCACCTCAGTTTTTTAAAACCAAACCAGAACAATCACAGTGAGTATCATAGAATGATACAAGAGGAGTGGACGATAGAAATACTTCACCTAGGCGTGTGACGAGCACTACGAGTGTACCCAATTACGGGATGTGGGACGACCGCACTTTGAAGGAGCTTGTGGGCCTGACATACCATTGTGAGTTAGTCAGGTAAGTGGTAGCATACCAATAAGGTACCCCACGTATGTATACATGTAGTGTACGACACGGGAAGTAGTCAGCTCCGTTCTACGGACCATAAGTGAATTCAAACCCGAACAGTTGGATACCTCGAACCATCGAAGGAACTCAGATTAGCTTACAAGCTAAAGGAGTCAAGAACTTACTCCAGAGGACGATTAAGAGTTAAAAAGTGCAAGAAGCACTAGTAATTGAGCAAAGACATTGGGTATGTCTCAAGGACATTGAAACAAAGCATATTAGGTGGAATGGAAACCCAGCCTAAACATAATAAGGCAATGCCTAACCTGAACACATGTCCAATGGACAAGGTAAATAATACCCAAAGTGATCATCTAAGGTAACCGGAGGATACCGTTCACCACGGAAGGAAGTACCAAACTGGTTAAAACCATAAGAGAAGTACCCATAGTACCTACTGAGAAAGGGAGACGTATAACCCCAAACGGGACAATCTGAAATCCGAACCGCAATGCGAAGTAAACTGAACACACTCAAATGCTAGCCGGAAGTAACGTCATAATCAACCAACCCCAGGAGCAATCCATAAAGGGTATCAAAGTAACATAATTGAACGAAGTGTCGTAATAAGAACACCAGAGCTATAACGAACACTCGGTTAGAACACCGAAGGGATCCCACTTACCCAGGGGACCCTGGATTATTGAAAGGTACCAATCAATACCAAGATAATTAAAGGGCATCCAACGGACGGAAGCATGATGTGGTGACCCCCTTAGGGAGCCCGGTAGTACCTCCAAGCTATTTGACGGCATACGAAGTAAAGCAATGCTTGTGATCAGCCTAAGATGAGCAAAGCTCTAGGCAACGTGGCTAGTAAGCCAGGAACCCATTACAATACAAATTCAACGGTTGCAAAAACCATTGTGAATCATAGGAAGAGTTGCCAAGAACGGACACCAGTAAGATTGTTTAATAACCAACGAGCAGGGATACCCCTCGTTAATGTGAGACCACGAGAACGGTGAACACATAGACTCCAAGAAGAGGATGTATCTCTTTTAGAACTACTAATGTAGTGTAGCTTGAGCATACAATTATTGCCAAGCAATGTGAAATAGGCTTTGATAGCAATTATTGGAAACGAGGCGTAATCGGTTAAGAAGAATATGTGAAGTATGAACCAAAAGTGTAAAAACCAATAACGCCAAGGAGCTCAGAGATATAAAAGAATGTCATATGCTATAACCAGCCAAGTAAATGGCGTACCATTGTCTAATGGTAGACATACATGAGCGGAAGCTAATGAAATAGCGGATGCCATGGAAACCGATGTCGTAAATAAATACGAACATGGTGCGCAGCAAGCGACCAATACATGTGAATAAATCACACAATGCTATGGAGTTGTTAAATAAAGATGGTAGACAGACAGAGAAACAAGAAGGAAACAATGTCATTCCTATTGCAATCTCACAAGAGATTTACTGCCCAGGGGTTTATGCCTCTGCACTTTGTAGGAATGAGTGTTTTGGTATTGCACTTGTGCAGTGATGATCGAGTGGGATAGCTAGGAAGTTGGGAAGATGACGATTGTGGTAAAAGAAGAGGGAAACTTATGAAGGTCATGAGGACCGATGCATAAAAAATGCAAGGTCATACAAGTAAAGCATAAGAGGGCATAATTCAGAAGCCACTAACAACAGAGGAAGCACTACAACTAAGTAGTGGCTCAACCTCAACCGACAACATGTCAGGAGAACTAAGTGAATAATCACTCAAGTACACAATAGTATGTACATTGATCCCAGAAAGTTGGATAGAAAATCTGAAGCTTATTGAATTCGTGTACGGTAAGAGATACCACGTTTGATTGATAAACCTTATTCCGAAGATAAAAAGGGATAAAAGGGTGATGTATAACACATTAAGCATAACGAGAAGGGCAAATAAACCTGAGCTATCAGGGTCGCGCAGCAGAAGCTAGTGGGCCCAAATTCTAAGGTTTAGTACACCTAATGAATAAATGGCTAATTATCAACGCCTTGAAGCCTCTAAGGCTAGAGAACCAAACCCGGTTGAGAGTTAAACAAACTCCGATAAGAATTCTTGGTGCAGGGACTAACCAACAATATGGTTAAGACCCTGTAACCAGAATACATTGTATAATAGACCGCATGGAAGTTAGAACACTCCATGACGGCTGAACGCCTTAGACCACTGTCCAATGTTGACACATGGTAGATTACGTGGGCGTAATCCCTTTTAAGGGGGTAGGGTGAAAACCGCGAAATGTATATTTTACATGATAGTGCGTAAACTACAATGCGCATAGCGCAAAAGAATTTGTTGTGATGATTGGTACTTATGTTACATAAACATATGTACCCATTCATAACGTAATTAAGGTTGATTGTGAGATTGGAAGTGGAAAAGAGTAGGGAAACTCCAGGGGAATGAGAACCCGATTGGTAATAATTTGGGAAATGAGTATGTTTGAGGAGATTGATGAGTATAAATCGGTATGAAACCGATGCTGAACCTAATGGGAAGTGAGTCCCTTAGGTAACTTGATTTGATTGTATGTGTGAATAATTTGAGGATAGAAATTGACTTGATTTGTGAACTATTTGAGGATAGAAAAACTAATTGGAGAACTAACTTGAATTTCTTAGGTAAGTATTTTGAGACAAATTGGGTAGTAATTGATGCGATGATTAGTAAATGAGTAATGAATGTTATAAATTGGTAAATGTATTGATGGGTGATTATGACTAGAAAGATAAGAAGATAGAAAATGAAGTTAATGATTGACTATTTGACTGGGTGAATTGGGATGGGAGGTGGAACTTGGTTTGCTAGCGATCAAGGGAAACCGAACACCAAAGTGGGGTGGATCAATAGTTCAACACCAATGTTGATCACATTGGGGTTGAATGACTCTTGAAGCTCCTTATAAGTGGTCACAAGTAATCACACTTGTATTAGGTGAAACTAACATAATTGGAACTTGGAGATGTATTGAGTTTTCAAAATGAATTCCAAACTGGTTTTGCACAAATGATTTTCTTCAAACTTGAGAATGAGGATCGGTTTTGAAACCACTCCCATGGGCGGTAGTGGATATTTCATGGCTAGGCACCGGTATCAGGTTGAAACCATGAAGGTGAAGCTAGTTGTGAGTCGGTGGAAGTGATGATTAGTTTTGAAACCGCTGTCACCCGCCGTGGCTACAGCCTTAAGTCTTGATGACCGGTTGAATGGGGGCGTGTGTTTTTGTATTTCCAAGGGCCGCTGGATATGAGGAGTCCGGTCAGGGAAGAGTACCCACTTTGGAGCCTGAGGAATCTAGACGTGTAAATGAATTTGATCAGAAACCAAAGGACCGTAGAGCCAGAAAGCGTAAGTGCTCAATGTCATGATGGTCGTGAACCAGAGAGCGTAAGTGTTCAAACGTGACCGGTACCTGAGGGATCACTCGATATGGGGGAGGACTTGATGCCTAATTGGCTGCGGATTGACCCCCATTGAGAGATGGACAATGATTTTTGATTGTTATGCATGTTGTGACATGTTGTTTGGATGTGTGGTATACATCGAGTCAGACATTGGAGTATGTCAGCTTATATAGAGTTTATAACCTTAGTATTAAGCACCTTGGTGACTAACAATCTAACACTCACTAACTTTGTAGGCAAGTTCTTTAAGGGGGTAGGTTGAAATACCCCGAACTTAATTAGGGTGATTAAATTACTATAATACGATATTGAGGGCCTATTAGTGCCTAATGAATTTTGGTAAAAAGAATAAATCCCAAAGAAGCAAGAAAAATGCTTAAAAAGCTAAAAACGCTAAATCGAGTGTTATGTGACCGTAGGAGGAATACGACCTCGACAAGGGTCTTAGATGAACTAAAAGGCTTAATAATGCCTAAATAATATATGGGAACAGTTCCCGAAGAAAACGGATCCAAATAATGTATTAAAATGCTAATAAGGCTTTAGCGCACGTTTTTTTTCAAGAAACCCGAAAACGTGACTTTGAGTGGTCAAATGAACCCGTAAAAATTATAGTTCATTAAATAACTATAAATAAACATTAAGGGAGCTTAATAACAATAAAATTAAAGAAATGAGAAAATTCCAGAGAAAAGGCCCGGTTAGTGAATAGTGCTAAACCGGGTAAATTAACGAGCGTTTTCTGTAAAAGATGAAAAACGCTCCAGCTCATATGTACTGGTTGGGGCTGGTTTTTATTAGTCAAAACAGCCTCCCTCTCACACATGAGTAGCTAGTTAATTAAAAGAGTTGAAAAGTCAAAAAGAGAAAAGTACAAAAGGTAAAAATTACCCTCTCTCTCTCATTTCCCTCCTCTCCTTCCTTTTTCCCTTCTCCGACCGTGAGCAATCCCCACTTTCCCCATTCCTGGCGATTTGAGCTGCTCCAACAAGCTTTCATGGCAGCCACCTTCCTCCACTTCTCCAAGCCACATAAATGCTCCGAATTCAAAATAATTACATATTGTGTGTCTCTCATCATCTCTATCTATCTATCTTTTTAAAGGATGAAAAGGTGTAATATCCATGGGTTTCCCCATTTGAAGAGGAAAGAGCATCAAATTGAAGCTTGGAGTCTCCTCTCTCTCCTAAGGTAAAAAGGTTCCAAGAAAAACTCATTTTTCTTCTTTCTTCTTGGCCGATTTTACCCCTCTTATGCCATGTTACTTTCTTGTTTTGAGCTTCTTTCCAAGCCTTCCATCGTGGTTGGGAGCTCCTCTTTGATTCATGACCAAAAGCTCATCTTAGGGTTTCAAGGTAATCCTTTATTTTGTGCTTTAAGCACTTCTTTTGAATCCTAGCTAGATTAAATGTATAAGGGTATTAGTTAGTACCTAATTCTCCATTGGGTGTTGAATTTGAGGTTGGCAAGTGATTGGCCTATATGGCCTATTTTGATCAAGAGAAGAGAGAGGAGGAGGAGATTGGAAAAGAAAAGAAGAAAAGGAATTGTGAGCTTAAGGTAAGAAACTCACCTTAATGCCTATTTTAATTGCTTTAGAATATGGGATCGGTAATTTAATGAATGAACCCAAAATTGTGAGGAAAATGTGTTTGATTGTGATAGGAAGAAGTTTGTGAAATTTTGTTTAAATTAAGGGCTTTGAAGCCAAGTGATTTTAGTTTGTTGTTATGTTGTGGTTTATTGAGATTTTGGGAGCTATAATGTTATTTGGTGATTTGGATGGAATTGTTGGTGTGCTGGTAGGACCCTTTAAGGGTGTGGCTAGTTTAGGATTAGTTAAGTGAAAATTGGTGAAGATTGATGGATTTGGACATGCTAGGTTTATGGGGAGGTTATGGCAAAATTTCGGTAGAAAAAGAGTGTTTTAGGTAGAGGGGTGGCAATTTTTACCCAACCCGATAACCCGACCCATACCCAACCCGAAAATAGCGGGTTTGGGTCATGATTATTGACCCATTTAATTATGGGTCGGGTATGGGTTACCTATTAAATTTTTTGGGTTGGGTAGGGTTCAAAGTCCTAACCCGTAGTCAACCCGACCCGTTTATTTTATTTTATAAAAAATAATAATAAATAAAATTAGATAAAATATAATTATATTACTAAGTAAGTGTTAACCTAGTATTAGTATAATACAGATTAGTAGTATCTTTTTTATGAGAGGTTGTTTTTGTTCTAGGTTGTTTCTTTATAATACTACTTTGTTGTATGTCTTTCCTAAAGCAAAACACAAGAGTATTCGTTAGTGTGGATTGGTCTAATTCTGAAGGAAAATAAGTTGTTGCTCTCTCCTCCACAGCTCCCACAGTGGTCCATGTCTGCTATGTAACTCTGAAGTCTTTTTGCCATTATGTTTTGATTCTATATTCTGAAGGAGACTATAAAGGTCTATTTTAGCCATATGCGGGTACGTACAAATCACCTTCTTATGTTAGTGATATTGAGAATTAATGTGATGTGAAAAAGAAAAAAGAGGGCAGGAAACTTAAGTGTTCATTTGGATGAGTGGAGTTGATTAAGAGCCTTGGAATGGTGGATAGAGATTGGGTTAGAGAAGGATAAAAATCTGTAGCAATTTACATAAGAGGGACTTAAAAATGCTTGAAGAGAGTTAGTGTGCAAAAGCTTGGAAATGAGAGTTGGACTTGGGTTTAGATAATGCGATTGTCTAGGAATGAATTGGAATGGTTAAATGGAGCTAGAACAAAATGCAAAGTGCCTAGAGAAGTTTAGAAAATGCACAAGTGTGCAAGTTGCAAAATGAGAATGGAGAATTGGTTGAATTTGAACAAGAATTGGAGTAGGGATTTGACCAAGGATTTGAAGTGGTTTAGAGCATGTTTTGAGGTGTTTAATTATGTAGAAAACTTGTGTAAAGATTAGGGAAAGTTTGAGGGTGGTTTAAGGATTTATTTGGGGTTGAAAAATCCACTAAGTAGTAGTTTTTAGCAGGGTCCGGGACCTAGGATATGAACCAAGTCCCGGACCGCATCAAAAAATAGGCCGAGAGTGAATGCAGGAATTGGTCCGGGACTTAAGTCCAGGACCAAGTCCCGGACCAGGGTAGAAAACAGGCCGAGAGTTAGACAATGCGTTGGTCGGGACTTTGGGTCCGGACCAACCCAGAATCAACCGTGAGTGTTTTAAAGGGCTCTAAACATGGGGGATTGAATGGTAGTGGTTTTAGATGATGTTTAGGAGTTGTTGGTGACCTTTAAGGTCCTAAGAAGTATAAACAAAGGTTGGAAGTGATTAAGAAAGTTGTGAGTTTAAGTACACTAAGTTAAACCGAATAAAGGGATAACGGGGTAAGTAAGGGAGTAGCAATTATGTACATACCGTAACGCCTTAATATTAATCGAACCATTTGACATGTAATTAGTGGTTCAAGAGTAAGACACGAGGAACAAGTGTGAACCGAGGAACGTGAGAACACCGGTAAAGTTAACCCGGGTGAAAGGTATGATTTCTCATGTCCTGTATCCTAACTTGGTTACCCCTATTTGTGTGCTTGATTGATTGTGTGATCACCTAACAAGATAAATGCACGAATCGGAATGTTTGCACTGCTTGTGCTGTGTGCTTGTGTTGTATTGTTACTTGTTGGGTTATGAATTGAACTTAAGTTTGTATAATTCATGAAATGTGCATTGTGGATGAATTGCTTGAGTTGAGTGTGAATGAGCATAGTAGTGCGACTTATAGTTGAGTCTTGTATGAGTAGTGACTTGTAGGAAGAGTCAAGTGCGAAATATAAAATGTGAAACCCACTAAAATTATCGAACCAAGAAACGCTAACATAAACCTATGAACTCACTAGAATGTGAGGAAGTATACGGAGTAGTACACTCCCGATAACGGGTAGAGAACCGAATGATTTAATCACACAATAAATAATAGTGGAAGTATGAGTACCTCTATCTAGAGGATTGGTAATTGTTCAAATATGAACCTTGAGTAAAGTAAAGCATGGTAAGGGATCACCAAACCCCTTAGAGATATAGTCGAACCCCAATGAGAGGAACCGAGACTAAAATGAGCAGTGTCACGAACATGAGAGTATTCGATAAGTTGGGTAAAACCATAAATCTTAGGATAGTAGACATTGAGGAATTCCTTAAGCCAATAGATGTTATCGAGAGAGATACCTCTAGGCTAATCCATGAGATTGTGAAATGACTCCAAGAGAGGAGTTTTGGGAATTTGAGTAGTTCGGTAGAGAACTGGACATAGGTGAACTTGAGGAGCTAAATGCATAACCCTTTGTATTTGTAAGCCGGTGGTGGGTCTTGTGTAGACCCTGCCCGGAGGTCGTGGCTAAGATTAAAAGATGCCTTGAGTATTGAGTATCGTTTTGAGAACTGAGTATTTGAGTATTGAGAAGTGAGCAAGGAGGTATGAGTATTGAGTATTGAGTTGAGACTCGAGAGAGTTGAGTTGTACTAATGTGAGTATTGAGTTTGAGACGAGAGTAAGAGATTTGAGGAAGTAAGTGTAACCCAAGTGAGGTAGAAACCCAAGTGAGGAAGAGGCCTCAAGGTATAGAATATATTAAACTAACCTCCTGATGTGTGTGTGTTAGTGTTGTGTTCGATGTGAACTTTGATTGTGCCAATATACATATATAATGTATTGTTGCCTTGCATGTTGTTTGAATTAAAATGAACCACATGCTCTCGACCAAATAGTCGGCATACCCTTGCTAGTACGCGGGGTATGCGGAAGTCATATGCAACAATTTTGCTGAGCCCCTTGGGGCACTGTTTTTATTTTACAGGAACGATGAAGCCGTCAACCGTTCGAGAGTAGGTCGGGGTCGCTATTTAATATGGGTAGTTGTTTAAGTAATGGTGTTGTTATATTGTGGGATTGTAAGTCCAGTTTGCTATTGATGAGTCGGGATTTATAGACACTCGGTATAGGACAGAATTGAGATTGATTGTATATTGTGGAATTGAAATTTGTATTGGTTGAGATTTGATTAAGTAGTGGAAGTAACGTTGTATAGACCACTCGGTATAATGATCCATCAGACCGATTTGTATTTGTCTTGTTGTATTTGTTTGGCCTTGTTAGTCACGTGGGTGACTAACGACATTGTTTCACCCCCGGTTGTATTGGAATTTCCGCTGCTTGTGTTTGGTAATGGAGACGGGTTAGGAGTTAATTGTGTGATTGACAGGTAGGGGTGTTACACCTTGAAATTACAGACAAAGATAGGGAGATAAAACATAACAGACTATAATCATAGCAAATCCACATACCAGACAACCCAAGGCCATCTTGAATGTTCGATTGAAACAACAAGATAACAAAACAAAAAAGATAAAATATCAAGAGGTGCACGAAGAACAAACCAACTGATGGCTGCCAAGGGCTTCTGCCTCCCTTGCAGCCATACCACTTTACATCATTTACGCCGGCAACTCCCAGCTTATCCAAGAGTTGCCTCACCAGAAAAGCTTCATCTATCAATTTTGGGCTGAGGTCAATGACCAAGGTGCTTGGTATCAGATGAGATTCTTGCCGAGACGTGGAAATCTTACCTTTCTGACATTGAACTAACTTTATGCAACCACCACACATTCCTTAGGGAACTTCCGTCCAAGACTTTATCAAGGTTTCTTTTTTTCCACCAATGTCTTCAAGGAGTCACCGACATGCATAAGCACCAAGCAATCAACCAATTGCGCCTCATTCTTCAAATCAACACTTATCTATTTGGAGGATTGAGAGGTTGATGCCAAAAAATTTTGGGTAACACCTGACTTCCTTTTATTATTGAGTCTTCGAATATTAGTGACCCACCTCCAAGATTACATCTTCATTAGAATCCTCAAGCTCTGGGCCTAGCGAATCTTGGATCCCTATTATTAGGCACATGCAAGGTTTGGTTCCTCCGGGTCTAAGTTCTTTGCACCCTCCGTCCTACCAGAATTTCTACTTGCTTCTTTCCAGATACCGCCATCATCCTTCTCGCAACCCTATGCCAATCCGCAGTTCCGAAGCTCTCAGCCATGGTCCGTAAGGCAAGTAATCTCCTTGGAATCCCTAATTTTGGGTAATCCTTGTAGAATGAAGAAAATATGCCACAATGAAAGATATGAGGTATTTTGTATGATAGTAGAAGGGTGGAGTGGAGCCCGTCGAATAGATGGAAATGCAGCACTAAACCGTTTTTATGGATATCATGTCTAATCTTTATTCTCATGAACTCACCTCCAAAGTGCCCTTCATCCTCATCATAATCCATGAAGTCTCCCAATCTGGCACCAGCCTTTTGGGCGAAGGTCTATGTCGGAAAAAAAAGCAACATCGGAGTGGGATCCCGACCCAATTGGGATAGGACTGAAAACATGATCCACCAGTACAAATAAGGCCTATTTCGGTGGTTATTTGGGCCTATTTCGGCGGTCTGAACCGACGAAATGGGGTGGCCGAGATAGGGACACAACCTATCTCGGCGGTTCCTAGCTAACAACTGCCGAAATAGGTGTATTTTTTTTAAAAAAAAATCGATACTATTACCTCGTCTTCAACCTCTCGCTCACGAGATGCAGCAGTTCCAGTGCGCAGAGCGTGTATGCAACTTGTCGCCTTGCAAAATTACCATGATCAAGAGATTGTAGCCAGAGCATGTTCGATTCCTGTTCGCCAGTTAGGGTTGCAAAATTAACGTGAGGGCGTGCAAGCATGTCGTTGTGGCCAGTTAGGGTTGTAAAAATTAGCATGGGAGGCGCAGAGAATTAATAGAGGCGCCGAGAATGAAAAAGGTGCGAGCATGTATATGTTCCTTGTTTGCCAGAGGGAAAAAATATAAGTCGAATATTAATGATTTCGAAATGAACAGCTGAGCACGTCTTCAATCATGTGAGCGGGATGCAGCAGTTCGAGGAGCAGACATAAGAAGAGAATGAAGGCGGAGGTGCAGTTGCGAAGTACAGGTGCGTGAAAGAGAATGAAGAGAGAGAGAGAGAGAAGCGAAGGGTTAAAAAAAGAATTCGGAGGGGCGGCAATGCGAAAATAGACTAAAAAAAACTAGGAATGCGAAAATTGAAATTGAAAATTGATAGGTATGATTGTTTAGACACGGAAGTTTCAGTGACCCGATTCGGCGGTTCTTAGCTAGGAACCGCCAAAATAGGTGTCTTTTTTTATACACAGAATTTTCGATGACCCTATTCGGCGGTTCCTAGCTAACAAACTGCCGAAATAGGTGTCTTTTTTTTAGAAAAGAATTTTCAGGGCCCTATTTCGGCGGTTGTAAGAACAACCGCCGAAATAGGGGCGCCGAAATAGGCCTTTTTGTACTGGTGATCCTTCGGTGATTTTCAGCTTCCACCAGTTGCATGACCAAAAGTGAACTGTCAAAAGTCCATGGTCCCCGATTGAGGATATCACAGGCATCTGTATCCTTGCCAACATTCCCGACTTTGCATTGTCCATGCAATTGCCAGATCTTATCCAAGATTCCTTCCAAAGCACTAGCATCAGTAATTGGGGAGGAAAACAACTTGCCGAAAAGCACCGATTGAAGTGTTATTGTACCCTTGGCCCAGCACGTCATCAAACATTCATAACGAGACCTTCTTCTACAGTGAGCGTAAGATCAGCAAATCGAGAGGCAGTTGCCTCCACCTAGTCCTTGTGCGCAAGTTCACCATGGTTAAGATTGTGGGTAATTTAAGTAGATAGATGGATCAGGGAGGAGGTCGAGCAGAAAGGAATAGGAGAGAAGAAGAGGCTCTAGGATCTAGAGAGGAAGTCGAATGAGCTACATGCAAATTGCAACAAGCTGAAGACTTTTATTCCTAAGGATGGCATTGAAAAACATCACCTGTTTGAAACTTAAGAAGCAAGAGAGAAAAGAGTCACTAAGCCCTCTCTGTAGCCCTCTCGCCACGGAGAGACATCATTGTACAGTAGCTGGTTTGACAAAGGTATTGAAGCAACTCTTGTTCACTTCACTTATATCTTATTACTTATCTTCTTTATTTTCTGGGGAAAATTCACATATACACCTTTTCAAACATGGTCACAAGGTTACCTCTAAAAAGTTTGATATTCACAAAGTACCCATAATCCAGGGATGACCTTAAATAATGACTATTTACCCTAACATTGTAGGTTATGTTTCAAGTTCACAATATGCCTCTTTTTTACTCAGAGCATTTTATGAAATTTTACAATAAAAATGTTGGGAAAAAATAATTCATTAAATGCCACTATATTTTTGGCTATTCATACGATGCTAGCTAATAAAAAAAGTTACTTCAAAAGATATAAAAAATAAAAAATTAAAAATAAAAAATTGCAAAAACTGAATGTTTTTAAAAAAATTAGAATTGTTTTGAAAATATATAGAAATTATTTAAATCTTTAAAAATTAAAAAAACTTAAAAATAAAAAAATCATTTAAAAATATGTACAAAATTATTAAAATTAAAAAAATTAAATTATAAATTAAAAAACTATAAAATGTCATAAAACTTTTTAAAAAATATTTCTTCGATTTTTTTTAAATTATTAGATAACATAAAAATAATACAAACTTTAAAGAAGTAATTTATATTCTATTAGACGATATTTTTCGCTTTTTAGTTTCATTTTATAAAGGACAACAACTAAATATTTCTATATAATGACATTAAAAAGCAAAAAAATCATCTAATAGAATATAGATTACGTCTTTAAACTATGTATTATATTTTTTGATGCCAAATATTTTGAAAAATTCTAAGAAATATTTATTATTATAATATTTTATTATATTTAACAGTTTTAATCTTTTAAATTTAATAATTGTTTTCTATAATTTTATTTTATTTTTATGTTTTAAAAACTAGAAAATATTAAAAAAAATCTTTATTTTCTTAACAAAAATTTCTAATTTTTTTAAAAAACAATTCAGTTTTTGCAATTTTTTAATTTTTTAAAATTTCATAACTTTTTTAGTAGCATTTCATAAATTAGCCAAAATTTGATGGGATTTAATGAAATTTCCCAACATTTTTGTTGTAAAAATTTATAAAATGCTCATAAATAAAAAAAGGGGCATATTGTGAACTTGAAACATGACTACAATGTCAAAGGTAAAATAGTCATTCACTAGTAGAGAAATGATTAAAAAATACGGCTAATAAACGACGGTTTACAACATAACCGTATATAAAGCATAGAGGTGTGGCGCGCGCGGGTGACTTTTTTAGACGGTTGATGACAAACCATTGTTTAAAGCTATTTTTTCGGCGGTAAGACATCTTTTAAGACGGTTGTAGAAGAACCGTCTTTTATACTATCTATTTAAAAGATGGTTATTGGTGAACCGTCATTTATTATATCGCGGTTTCATTTTAAAAGACGGTTTCGACGGAACCGTCGTTTTTTTGCCTTAAAAAAGACGGGTTTTCGTTAACTGTCATTTTATCTTAGATTTTAAATGACGGTTTTGAATGAACCGTCTCTTAAAACTCTTTTATTACGGCTTTTTAAAATATGTTTAAACACAAATTAACAAAGTTTGAAAAATAGTATAAAGTAATAAATATTTAAATTAGTTTACATGATGGTTAAAATTCACAAAATAGGTATGAGATATTATATGTATATATAATTTTAAAAAAATTGTATTTTATAATTAGCATTTATTAATTATTTTAGTAAATAATAGTTTTTTTATAGGGAATTTTCACCAGATACCCCTGAGGTTTGCCCGAATTTCACCAAATACCCCTACCTTTTCAGAGTTACTATGAGATACCCTTAAGATTTGGTTTTAATACGAGATACCCTTCCGTCTATTTCCTCAGTAAACGTCTGTTAATCTTTACAATTTCTTCCCATTTTACCCTTAATCCAATTTTTCATGAGATACCCCTACATATTTGTAACGGCTACTTTCACTAGATACCCCTACATGTTTCAAACAGCTAGTTTCACCAGATACCCATGTAACGAATATTTTTACCATATACCCCTGCAACATAAAACGGCTAGTTATTGCCTATAAAATCAGAAAAAACTCAACATTTTGACATTGTAGTTTTCATAATAAGAAGAACCGTATGATTAGGCACGCTGAGAGACAACAAGAAGCGTTTAACTTGTCAGAGGATGACATATGCCCAATATAAAGAAGAAATTGCAAAAGATTATAAGAAGGAGTAGGTTTTATATCTCCCATCCATCTGACATAGGAATGTTTGAGGTGAAAGACTTTGATGATGTAGTGACGGTGGATTGAATCGAAAAGAGTGCCTTTGTGGAGCATGGCAAATATCTGGCATCCCTTATAAGCATGGGGTAAGGGCAATTCTAGATTATGGTGAGGAGCCCCAGGAATATGTGGATGAGTTTTATTCTGTCAAGAACTATAGGATAATGTACACTCTTAACTTGGAGCCGGTACCTGATCAGCGGTATTGGCCGGTTGGAGATTATCCTAAAGTTCTACCTCCAATGCTGAAAAGGGGAATCGGAAGGCCTTCAAGAAATAGAAGAAGGGAAGAATGGGAGGGACCACAAGCAAGAGGTCAAATATGTCAAGGTGCACCACTTGTTTGCAATTTGGTCATAACAAAAGGACATGTAAGGGATAACCAACTGCCAGGGAGCAAAAAGATAAAGCTCGTTCAGCTATCCCTAATGCAGAGACTTCATCATCAGCTGCTACAACACGTCAGCCGTAAATTCGCACAGGTTCCACATCTTGTTAGTTTTTGATATTTTGGATTCTGATATATACTACTGGGCTATTGCATTTTGGTGGGAAAATAGTCTCTTTTTGGATGAAGTGTGAAGTGGGAAAGTAGTCTCTTTTGGACATACTGTGAAGTGGGGAAGATACTTGCTTCTTTTTGGATATGGTGTGAAGTGAAGAAAGTAGTATCTTTTTGGATATGTGCAAGTGCAAGCTGAAATATTAGTTGTTGGCACTATGTAAATGCAATAGCATAATGTGTAAGCTGTTGCAATTTTGTGAAATGATCAAGCTAAAAAGTAACAACTTTATTATACTTCTAATTTTTGTTACATTTCTAGTATTTTGTTTATATTTTCAGCAGCAACAATACATTGAATATGCATATAATTACTCCTACCCTCATCCTCCATTGAACTTGCATCTTCAAGACCTTCACTTCCTCCTTGATCTTCATCAGCTCATGATACACTGCTTCTAAGCTCTGCTGGTTAGGGATAAAATGTTGTTGTGCTACTGGATTCTGTTGAATTAGTTTTGGCTTTGCCCAATCTATCCATCTATTGCAATGTAAGCATTTGTATTACATTCTTCCGGATGCAGTGTTTTTTGTTGAAACAAGGACTTCAGCTTCTCTTCCACAATTGCATCTTCTACCTTCAACAGCAACAGTGACTGAGTAACTTGATTGTGAGGAAGACATTGTCTTATTATGAAAACTACAATGTCAAAATGTTGTGTTTTTTCTGATTTTGTAGGCAAAAACTAGCAAGTGTTTTTTGTTGAAACAAGGACTTCAGCTTCTCTTCCACAATTGCATCTTCTACCTTCAATAACAGCAGTGACAGAGTAACTTGATTGTGATGAAGACATTGTCTTATTATGAAAACTACAATGTCAAAATGTTGTGTTTTTTCTGATTTTATAGGAAAAAACTAGCTGTTTTATGTTGCAGGGGTATCTGGTAAAAGTATTTGTTACAGGGGTATCTAGTGAAACTAGCCGTTTGAAACATGCAGGGGTATTTGGTGAAAGTAGCTGAAATACCCCTAACTACTTAAACTTGATTAAATGAATTGATAATGATCTAATAAGGCCAAAACACACCTTAAGATCATGGAGGAACAATCTTAGACCTTAAAACACAAGAATGTGCTTTAAGAAACCATAGAGATTGTATAACCTCAGTTAGGATCCAAAGTGGATTCCTAAGTCTTATAATCAAGCTAAAAACACTATAAAACCATTACCGAAGAAAACCAAGCTCAGAAACAACTTAAGACAAGAATATGTCATAAAAACCCCTTAAAGCATATTTTTGATATATTATCTTAAGAATGAGTCTTGGATGGTTTTAAAGGCTTGAATATATGTAAATGTACTAAAATAATACAATGAAATTATTTTCAAAGCAAACCAAACTCTAAAAAGAGTTAAGACACAAAAAGGAGCCTGAAAACTCCTTAAAACGCGCCTTAGCGAATTGTCTTCGAAATTGGTTTTGAGTGGCTAGTTGGCCTTGTATACATACCAAAATACATGTATACTACCTAATATCATATTAGGAATTTAATTTGGAGATTTTACCAAAAATTTTGCAAATATAATATTATAATGAATAGTAACCCGAAATAGTGCCCATTTAGTCAAACGTTGACCAAGAATGGTCAATGGTCAAAAAATTGACCAACCTTGACCAACCCAGTCGGCAGCCACAATAATGAGAAGGCTAGCTTGCATAATTAATCATCCAAAAAGCTCACCTAATGTGGAGGCTTATGGTTACTATATATATATATATATATATATATATATATATTAACATTTCTTTACTTTTCTCATTCTTTTTCATCCCATTCAACGATTGCCTATCATTCTCTTCGTTTGCTCCTATCCCAACCGTGGGTCTTCAACAAAATAGAAGCATCCTCCCTTCTCTTACCTTGGTTTTCCTCCATAGTTGCCATTTAGGAGCTTAAAGAACACTCTTTCTTCCATAAATCATAACTTTCTCATCTTAAGTCCGAATTTCAAAGTTGATAGCTCGTTGGATTCTTCTTTCAAAGAGCTTTACATCCATAGTTTCCAGATTCTGAGGAAAAACCACGATGAAGTGCCTATGATTCTTGAGGTAAAATGTTGTCTTCTTGGAAACTTTTCCTCCTTTGGTTTTGTGATGGCCGATTGCCATAGGTTATTAACCCTTCTTATTCCTCATCTTAACCTATGATTTTAGAGCTCATTTCCCTAGCAAATTGCTGCCAAAAGTTCTAAAGAAAATCAAGCTTAATATTAAGCTAAAGCTTAATATAAGGTAAATCCTAATATCTCTTGATCTTACTTTGATCTTGTTAATTCCCATAATTTTATGGTGATTTTAACATCTTGGAATTGTTCAAATATAGGCCGATTTTGGTCTAGAATTTCCTTGCCATTCTAAGGTAACATTTACCTTAAATCATTACATAAATAATTTCTTATAATTGGCTCAAGCTTAGAGTCTAATTATATCTTGTTTATTGTGTAAATATATTTTCTAAGCTTGAGAGAATTAATCCCCCTACAAACCGTGAGTGAAGAAGCTTGGAAGTTCCATAAATCAAGGTATAACATTATGTTTTTATATTTTTAAATACTTTGGGGGCTTGTAAAATTATTCCGTGAGTGAAGATAATTAAATGGAAATTTTTGGCTTTAAAAATGATATAGAAACATTAGCTAAATTATTTGAGTGATTAATTAACATAATGGTCAAATTAAGACATTATATGAAAAATTGGTAAATATGGAGGAATTGAATGGTAAGGCCGTGAGTGTTAAGCATTTTTGAGACATTTAAAGTGTAATTGATTTTGCAAGTTCAAGGTTGTAATAAGGCCATGTCATTAGGCCATGTTATTTAAGTTTAAGAGCTTATTTAATTTTATTTATGCATTTAGCATTAAGTTTGGGGTTAAAAGATAATTACAAAAAAATATAGGGCTGTGGCGTGTATTAGATTGAAGTGTGGTGTTTTAAATGAATTTAAATAAAAATTATAACACCTTATAAAGTTTTATTACCAAATTGTAAAGATAGGAAAGTTTGGGGTATATATAGTAATTACAAAAAGTTTGGGTTTCAAACAAAATTTAGAAGTCAAAGTTGACTATATAGGAGACTTAGACCAAGTTTGGGAATTTATGGAATAAATACTATCTTATAATAAGTTAAGAATGAAATTGTAAAAGATTTATAGATATTGGGGTGAAATGGTGATTTCCGAAAATAATGGGTACCAAATGGAGTTTAGAACAATCCTTGGGTTATTAGGAATTTGTAGGAATTATTTGGTTAAATTTGGAGTTAGTATGAATTATATAAGTATAATATAAGATATTTTATATCATTGTTACATTTGGGTAACATATGGGGTAAAAACCGTAAATACTGAAAGTATAAGGTTAGGAATGATGTTTATAACCTTTTGGTATAGTTTGGTAATTTTTGGAATTATATATGAGGTTTTATCAAGATATATGTATATATATAGTTTTAATGATATTAGAAACTATATGTTATAAAATGGGGTAATTTGGTGAATATTGAAAGTTAAGTGGTGGAAATTAAATTAGAATAGACCATGGGGTTTGTTCGGTTATTTGAAGAAAATACAACCATAGGTTATAATCATATTAAGGTTTAAAGGTTATAATATAAGGTATATATTATAAGTGTAACAAAGAAATAATATTTGGGGTGATTATGTAATTTCCGAAAGTTTGTGGAATCAAATAAAAACTGACAACCATATGGGTTGTTTGGTATTTTATAACATTTTATAACTATAGGTTATAAATGTTTTAATGATTTAAATATCATAAGATATGTTATATAACTATAATGTAACATTATATAATTAATGTGGTGGTTTTGTAAATATTAAAGAATATAAATGTTGTTCGGGGTACCGTAGAGTAATGTTGTTATACGGGATACTAATGTTATGTTGTTTATGGAATAACAAGGAGTTAAATAGTTCAAGTATTTTAAATATGGATTATACAACATTACATTTGGGAGGACTAACCTTAGGGAAATAAATACTAAGGTGAGGGGTGTATAATATATGATCAAGATTATACACGCAATATAGTGGCAAACTATATCATATACAATGTATATTAAATTACATGCGATGATGAATGTTGAGTTAAGTATATTAATATACCACGACGTAAATGTGCATGTAATATAGCGTTAACTAATCCCGAGCTAAACTGAAAACCCGACAAACGTTGTTAGTAAATGACGGGGAATGAACCGGGAGGGATAACGACGGTACGGGGTACCGTAGAGTAATGTTGTTATACGGGATACTAATCTATAGTATTATACGTATTATTAGACTATTAGAGACGACGCGAGGAGCATCGGATCTAGCTGGTTCATACTCCACCGTTTTAAATCAGGGTGAACGGTATGTTATTATGTGGCTTGATTGTCTCTGAGGATTTCCTCAGTTCAGACATTTGTGTGAAAATCTGTGATAAGGTTGAATGTCTGCTTGTGTGAACTAATATGCATGAATTGTGTATTAATGCTGCCTTATTATTATTACTGTTGTGCGATAACAGTACTGTTCGTATATATGAACATATTATAAAACGAACTAGCGGCAATGATGCTATCTTATATGTGTAATATAAGGAACGTAAGAAAAACGTTGTAGCATTAGGTTAATAAGATATATATATTATCTGAGACTTATATACGGAGCATTGGCCTTTTTAACGCCGCTCTCGTATCTAACACTGGATCCCGAGTCGACATACTCATGATTGGACTAACGACCTTAGTCTGCTGTGTTAGGAAAATGGTAATGTGATGCGAAGGTATAGATGAGTTAATCTAGAGGATGTGGCTCTTGGTGTGAATTGTGATCAATTAACGATACTAAGATGCCGTGTGGGTATCTGTAAGTATCAAGATAAATTCCAACGGACTACATATGGTTTGTCGGTCGGAGACTCTACCGCTGGAGTGGCTACTGCCGTGGGTGACCCGCCATAAGAGATGGGTAACTTAGAGACATGTCGTTTTAACGAGACGTTGTCTTTAGGTATGACTGAACAATTACGAACAACTATATTAGCTCGTACAGTAGGCGAACATTATTTGGGCTTGTATGCCAAAGACGGGAATCTATATTGTTTATAATCCTCGTTGTTTCGTCTTGTTGTTCATCGGTTATGCTATGTGGTTATACGATGTATGTGAATTATTGTGGATTGATTGGTTAAATCAAGTCGCTATACTCGTATGTATGTTGTGAATTGATTGAGTCGAGTCGCTGTACTCGTGTGTGGATTATTGTGTACTTGGTCGAGTTGAGTCGCTGTACTCGAATATGAACTATTAAGTGTTTGGTGAAGTGGAGTCTTCGTACTCATATACGCGTTGTGACGCTTTTCTGTTGGTTTATCGTGGTGTGATATGTGAAGCCGGGGGCTTATTTGCTATTTGAGTTTATTGCAATATTATTATTGCTTTACAGTTTTATATTAAAACGACATGCATGAAAATGAACTGCATGCTCTCGACCAATTAACTGAGGGTCTGAGGGGGCATGACGCTCATGTAGTAACATACTCAGCAGGGGCTGATTCCATACCACAAACAAATATTTTGCAGGTATGCAGCTTCCGGTGTCGGCAAAGAGCGGGACGCGCTGGGGTAGTTAGTTATAATTATGTAAATATGTACAGTCGTACTTAGATACGAAAATAGAGACGTGTATAGGACTGGAATACTTAGAATGCTCACTAGGGTTGTATTTATTTTGGAACGGGAAGTTAAGTCTATCTCTTGTTGTCACTGTGGGAAATTGTTTCGTATTATGAATATTTCAGTAAGTGCGTTATTACTCGTATGGCGAGTGAGAACGGTGACACCAGTAGTTCAACTGTTTTAGATTACCGCTGCGATTACTATGTTAAGTACGATGATTAGGAGCCGATTTGAGTAGGGGTGTTACAAAAGTGGTATCAGAGCGGAGTACCGCTCTGATGACAAGAGATAGTGGATTTAGACAGTGAGCATAGGTTTTTGGAATACGGGAAACGTTGTGAGGATACGTGACCTTGCGAGGTCGATGCAATGCTTAATGCTTGCACACAATAGCCGTAGAGGCACTTCAATATTAAACGATCGAGACTGCGGTATGAGACCGAGAAAAGGTTTAATCCGTCCTCTTGACATACGTCAGGGAGAGGTCCGAGTAAGAGTACTAAGGAAGGATGAGGCGCAGCGGAAGGTGGTGAAGGTCCAGCGACCCCAAGTAACGCGAAGACGGTAGGAACCGCTCGCACTTGATGGGAGAGCATCCCGGGAATTTACAATGGTACCCCACCCGCCGCAGCCCGTGCTTCGAGTACTGCCTAGTGAGGCAATGAAATGAGAAGCACCACGGAGAAGGACTATTCCTCCGGATCGGGAAGACCCGATGTGGTTGCTATGAGAATTATGATAATTGTAGAAAATAAGAACTTGTGTTGTGATGAATTGTATAGGACCGGGGGTCTGGGTAACGACATAGTGTCTACTATACCAAGTATGGGATGAATATTAAACCGAGGTTAAGGAGATAATTCCCGTAGGACTAACGGGGTCGGCTTTCCATAAGTAAAGCAACCCTGTCTTACATCCAGGAAAACACTGATAAGTGCGCCTGGGGGAAAGAAGGTAGAACAACGAGTCAAGATTAATTTATGAGATATGTAACAGATGGAATTGATGACCTTTCCGAAGTCTCACCCGAAACGAGTGACTCTGAACCCATGCAACACTGAAGGTTCAAGGTGGCCCGACGTGCATGTAGAGAGATCATGAGAGCTATAGAAATAAGAACTCGCTAAGTTGCTACCATGCAACGTCTCGGAAGGGAAGTAAGACCTTACTACCACAGTAAACTTGTGGGAACGAGTGCGGGAATGAGACTGTATTAATCTGAACAAGAACCTCCTCGACAGGAGTAGAAACCCGATTAAGGAATAGCACTGCAACTGACACGCACCGTACCGGTGGCTCAGTCTGCATGGCGCACTTGCCACAACAAGTGCTATACTAACCAAAGTACTAAATTTCAACCTGCCTTGCGCACTTGCTACAGCAAGTGCAGCGACGGTAAACTATCCCCAACGGACCGAGTAGTCCGGATGGTTACCAATAAACACTAAACTTCCATGTGAGTCCGTAATGCAATGAAGGGGCCGATGTTATGCCCGCACCGCATACACCGGGGGTGTTGTGAATCCATTATGCTGCTAGACTCCTGTACGGAGGGCAGTGGATATTACCTGAGGACGGTAGATACCGTTACCTCGAGGAGGATGAAGGTGATACGAGTTGAATAAGAATTAGGACGACACAACGGAGAGCGATGATCAGCAGAACCCACTAAGTTTGTGAATACCCAATTGTAAACCTTAGTTGAAAGTATTAGAACCAACTAGGATTAAATTAAATACAGAGACTAACAATTATTTAACTATCAGAATAGGCACTGAGCCTAAATACCGTATGGCATAGGCCTACGGAAGGATATTGTTAATACCACCATAATGACCCAAATCTAGGAGAGCGAAGGTGATTAAATCACAAACACTGATTAATATCAGACTATAAGAGGGACTACCATAAGACGGGAAAAACACGATGTGTCAACCCTTATTGTGGAGTCCAGACTACACCAGAGGTGTAACCCAATGAATTGGATGGAGTTTAAGAACTGAAAACTCGTATCTAAACGGCGTCAATAGCCTAGGAGTGAACGGGAGAGATAGTAAACAATACTGATCCCCACTCATAAATATCAGATAGCGAGCATATGAAACCCAAAATTAGGGCGCTATGTCGCAATCACCTATCTTAGAAAAGTTAAAGAACATACATATTACGCATGGAACCCAGAGAACCCTCTAGGGCCATTCTAATACTAACTGTTAAGAATTGGCAACCTAGTTACCCAATAGAAATTACCGGGACTAAGAGTGTGATAACCACGGGTACGAACACTACGAGTGCACTAACTGAGACATGGGACGACCACACTCCTAGGAGCTTGTGGGCCTGACGAAACTTACCTTAAGTTAGTTAGGTAGGTAGTAATGTATTAGTACGGTACCCCATGTATGTAAACGAGTAGTGTAAGAACCTAGGAGGTAATCAGCTCTGTGTCTAAGTCAGAGATTGGAATCCTGACTAGGTAAACCATGAATTGACGAGAGAGAACTCAGCCAAACCCAACAAGGTTGGAGAAATCAAGGATAACTTGATAGCAACACGACAGAAGGTCGTAACTCCACAAAGGAGAAGTTAGAACACCAGTTTTAGAGATTTTCGTGAACAAGGAAGCCAAAGGCTGATTTAATGGTAAAGACAAGGAGAACCCATGAATGAGAAGATAAATTTGGTTCCTTATGGGGTAGTAAGAGTTTGCTCAGGATAGCACAATGTAAATCACCTTGAGAGAAACCTTTGTAATGATATATATGCTACCCGGGAAGGGGGACACAAGAGAGTTATATTATGCGCTAAGGCGCGGCGATGATGTCGCATTAAGTAAATAACCACTTGCTCAAGCCATAAAGCATTAGTACATTATCACCAATTAGGGTTGAGCGGAAAACGCATGCCAAGTTAAAACCCATTAGTCGCATCGAGTTTACATAGGCGCGGGGGTAAAGGGGCTAGCATTTGAGGAGATACTTTAGTTAGAGACAAGAAATCCATGCAAAACGCAAAATGGATAACCGTTAATCGACTGGTACATGGTGCGCAACGAGGCGACCATTATAAACGACTTAATCAAATTAGGTTGGCAAAAAGCAGAACGAGGAAGGTCAGTTAAACCGATGGAATACTTCAAATGCATATAAACACATAAGTGTGCGAATGCCACACTAGGAAGGATATAATGGACAGCGTGGCAAAGGCCTCAACCGCCAAGAAAGGACAAGTCCATACTAATACTGAGGGTGTAAGATAGTTCCTACGAACCTTACAAATGGTAAAATGAAACAAGACCCATAGGATGTTATAAATGAATTCCCTTAATTGAGAGTAGGGATGAACCATATGTGTGTAGTAAAATACCAACACACGAGGGATATGAGTTCACGCAATAAAAGAGGACCTACAAGGCACATAATGAACGAACTCGTCCCAGAGAGAAATAACTTGGAGTCATGAGCCGCCAGTTAAATGCGCATATCAGACTCGTCCTGAGATTTTGGAAATAACCACTGTGAACACTAAGTGCTAGAGCACAACTCGATAACCCTTACACCGAAGGTTAGTTCGGTAGGGTAACATGAACTCTTGGGAATATACCATGAGCATGTGGTAAGTTCAGAGAGGCTGAATAAAAGAGCTAGTCGAAATAATTAGCGTGGGATAATAATACCATGCATCGATATAATTTTTTTCCTCAATTTCCTTAATTATGGAAGATCATGTAGAAAACACCATCACATGGAGTTGATACCGACATGAAACTGCTACTTAAAAGGGTAAAGTATCCCTAAAGTAGTTGGGCGTACTGCTTGCGAGCGAGTGGGCCCATATTGCTTAGGTTTGACATACGTAGCAGGTTTGAGAAAACAAATGATGTGTTTACACCTCCCGATCAAACCGTATATGAATATACATACACCTAACCAAGATAGGTAGTATAGCCAGAGTGGCTAAAGCCCGACCCTAGAAAAAAAAGGGTAATGTAATATGTAGCACATTAGTGCACGAATATTCCACATGAGTGGAACATCTTGAACTTATTACTTCAAGATGATATATTCATAGATTACATGGGCGTAATCCCTTTTAAGGGGGGTAGAGCAATTTCGCGCGCTTAATATATACCGTATGTAGGAGTACGTAGCGCATGGTACACATGCTGCAAATGATTATTGTACCTAGAGTACAAGTCTCATGATTGGATTATATTACTTGAAGTAATATTGTGATGTATTATACGTATGAACATATATATATATTTTAGTTCGCATTAGTTATGGCAAATAGGAAAGGGAGAACAGATAAGAGTGTTCTTACCCTAGTTCCAATTATTTACGCAAACATTGCGAACATTAGACACATAAATGGCTAGCTTGTTAGCTCTGAAGTGAGAATTCAAGTAGGTCTATCTTGTAGCTCTGATGTGAGATTTTAGATAGAAGGAGTAGAAAACTCCGTATTATGTGATTGGTGGCTCGGTATGAAACCAATTATTGTAAATGCGATGAGTGAATCGGCATGAGACCGATGTGTAACCTAGTGGAAGTAAATCCTCTAGAAGTTGTAGGAATAATTGCAAGTTGAGAGAACTTGGTTCTGATGACTAGATTTATTACACTAGTTGACTTGTGTATCTACAGAACACAAGGTGGCAAATATCAAGAGGAAATAAGATTAGAAATGGGTAAATAATTGATTGATTGAAATTGGCGTGGGAAGTCGAACTTGATCCTGGTCCGATCAAGGGAGACCAAACACAAATTGGGGTGAAAGATAGTTCGACACTGACGCTGACCACGTCGGGGTTGGATGATTCTCGAAACTCCCTACAAGTGGACATAGATATGTATAGAAATTGAGATTGTGGCGTCACTCAAAGAGCCGTGGACCGGAGAGTCCTTCGTCATTAGACCGGTGTGTCTGCGAGTGACATCACCCAAGGAGTCGTGGACCACAGAGTCCTTTGTCATTAGACCGGTGTGTCTGTGGGTGATTAGGGGAAATTAGGTGATACTACCCAAGGAACCGTGGACCGCAGTGTCCTGCGTCATTAGACCGGTGTGGCCGCGGGTAGTTGACGTTGGTTAGTATGGAGTTGGGGACCGTCAAGTCCTGGTCTTTAAGACTGCTTCCCCATGATTTTCCATCATTTTATATTTGCACACACATACACGCGGAGTGATGTATGGGTATCCTCGCGAGATACTAGCATATATATATAAGTGATACCCAAAGGTATCACTTATGAGTTCAGTGCCTCGTCTAGTACTGTAGAGAGATTGGATTGCACCTGCTGGATGCATATATATACATTACGAGTTCAGTGCCTCGTCTAGTACTGTAGTGTGATTTAATTACATTTGTTGGACATATATATACATATATAGTACCTTTGAGTACTTCTAGTTGGTTTTGCACCTTGTCTAGTGCTGTGTATGGATGGATTTTGCACCTTGTCTAGTGCTGTGTATGGATGGATTTTACACCTTGTTTAGTGTTGTGGTGAATGAATGTACCATGAGTTATGGCTAAGTGGAATGAGATCAATGCTGTATCAATTGTGATACATATAGACCATGGATTGAAATTAATGTTGTATCAATTGTGATACATATAGACTAGGTTTGAACCTAGTGGGACTCGGTCCCTAGTAGTGAGACTTAGAAATACCTAGTGGAACTTGATTCATTAGGTGAACCGAACGTAAGTAAGGACTTCGGGATGAAGTCTCTTTAAGGGGGGTAGACTGAAATACCCCTAACTACTTAAACTTGATTAAATGAATTAATAATGATCTAACAAGGCCAAAACACACCTTAAGATCACGAAGGAACAATCTAAGACCTTAAAACACAAGAATGTGCTTTAAGAAACCATAGAGATTGTATAACCTCAATTAGGATCCAAAGTGGATTCCTAAGTCTTATAATCAAGAAAAAATCACTATAAAACCATTACCAAAGAAAACCAAGCTCAGAAACAACTTAAGACAAGAATATGTCATAAAAACCCCTTAAAGCATATTTTGATATATTATCTTAAGAATGAGTCTTGGATGGTTTTAAAGGCTTGAATATATGTAAATGTACTAAAATAATACAATGAAATTATTTTCAAAGCAAACCAAACTCTAAAAAGAGTTAAGACACAAAAAGAAGCCTCAAAACTCCTTAAAACGTGCCTTGGCGAATTGTCTTCGAAATTGGTTTTGAGTGGCTAGTTGGCCTTGTATACATACCAAAATACATGTATACTACCTAATATCATATTAGGAATTTAATTTGGAGATTTTACCAAAAATTTTGCAAATATAATATAATAATGAATAGTAACCCAAAATAATGCCCATTTAGTCAAACGTTGACCAAGAATGGTCAATGGTCAAAAAATTGACCACCCTTGACCAACCCAGTCGGCAGCCACAATAATGAGAAGGCCAGCTTGCATAATTAATCATCCAAAAAGCTCACCTAATGTGGAGACATATTGGTTACTTTATATATATTAACATTTCTTTACTTTTCTCATTCTTTTTCATCCCATTCAACGATTGCCTATCATTCCCTTCATTTGCTCCTGTCCCAACCGTGGGTCTTCAACAAAATAGAAGCATCCTCCCTTCTCTTACCTTGGTTTTCCTCCATTGTTGCCATTTAGGAGCTTAAAGAACACTCTTTCTTCCATAAATCATAACTTTCTCATCTTAAGTCCAAATTTCAAAGTTGATAGCTCGTTGGATTCCTCTTTCGAAGAGCTTTACATCCATATCTCATGAGCTCCCAGATTCTGAGGAAAAACCACGACGAAGTGCCTTTGATTCTTGAGGTAAAATGTTGTCTTCTTGGAAACTTTTCCTCCTTTGGTTTTTGTGATGGCCTATTGTCATGGGTTATTAACCCTTCTTATTCCTCATCTTAACCTATGATTTTAGAGCTCATTTCCCTAGCAAATTGCTGCCAAAAGTTCTAAGGAAAATCAAGCTTAATATTAAGCTAAAGCTTAATATAAGGTAAATCCTAATATCTCTTGATCTTACTTTGATCTTGTTAATTCCCATAATTTTATGGTGATTTTAACATCATTGAATGTTCAAATATAGGCCGAGTTTGGTCTAGAATTTCCTTGCCATTCTAAGGTAACATTTACCTTAAATCATTACATAAATCATTTCTTATAATTGGCTCAAGCTTAGAGTCTAATTATATCTTGTTTATTGTGTAAATATTTTCTAAGATTGGGAAAATTAATCCCCCTACAAACCGTGAGTGAAGAAGCTTGGAAGTTCCATAAATCAAGGTACAACATTATGTTATTATGTTTTTAAATACTTTGGGAGCTTGTAAAATTATTGCCGTGAGTGAAGATAATTAAATGGCAATTTTTGGCTTTAAAATGATATAGAAAATTAGCTAAATTATTTGAGTGATTAATTAGCATAATGGTCAAATTAAGACATTATATGGAAAATTGGTAAATAAGGAGGAATTGAATGGTAAGGCCGTGAGTGTTAAGCATTTTGAGACATTTAAAGTGTAATTTATTTTGCAAGTTCAAGGTTGTAATAAGGCCATGTCATTAGGCCATGTTATTTAAGTTTAAGAGCTTATTTAATTTTATTTATGCATTTCGCATTAAGTTTGGGGTTAAAAGATAATTACAAAAAATATAGGGCCGTAGCTGTATTAGATTGAAGTGTGGTGTTTTAAATGAATTTAAATAAAAATTATAACACCTTATAAAGTTTTATTACAAAATTATAAAGATAGGAAAGTTTGGGGTATATATAGTAATTACCAAAAGTTTGGGTTTCAAACAAAATTTAGAGGTCAAAGTTGACTATATAGGAGATTTTGACCAAGTTTGGGAATTTATGGAATTAAATACTATCTTATAATAAGTTAAGTATGAAATTGTAAAAGATTTATAGATATTGGGGTGAAATGGTGATTTCCGAAAATAATGGGTACCAAATGGAGTTTAGAACAATCCTTGGGTTATTAGGAATTTGTAGGAATTTATTTGGTTAAATTTGGAGTTAGTATGAATTATATAAGTATAATATAAGATATTTTATATCATTGTTACATTTGGGTAACATATGGGGTAAAAACCGTAAATACTGAAAGTATAAGGTTAGGAATGATGTTTATAACCTTTTGGTATAGTTTGGTAATTTTTGGAATTATATATGAGGTTTTATCAAGATATATGTATAAATATAGTTTTAATGATATTAGAAACTATATGTTTAAAATGGTGGTAATTTGGTGAATATAGAAAGTTAAGTGGTGGAAATTAAATTAGAATAGACCATTCGGTTATTTGAAGAAAATACAACCATAGGTTATAATCATATTAAGGTTTAAAGGTTATAATATAAGGTATATTATAAGTGTAACAAAGAAATAATATTTGGGGTGATTATGTAATTTCTGAAACTTTGTGGAATCAAATAAAAACCGACAACCATATGGGTTGTTTGGTATTTTGCAACATTTTATAACTATAGGTTATAAATGTTTTAATGATTTAAATATCATAAGATATGTTATATAACTATAATGTAACATTATATAATTAATGTGGTGGTTTTGTAAATATTAAAGAATAAAATGTTGTTCGGGGTACCGTAGTAGAGTAATGTTGTTATACGGGATACTAATGTTATGTTGTTTATGGAATAACAAGGAGTTAAATAGTTCAAGTATTTTAAATATGGATTATACAACATTACATTTGGGAGGACTAACCTTAGGGAAATAAATACTAAGGTGAGGTGTATAATATATGATCAAGATTATACACGCAATATAGTGGCAAACTATATCATATACAATGTATATTAAATTACATGCGATGATGAATGTTGAGTTAAGTATATTAATATACCACGACGTAAATGTGCATGTAATATAGCGTTAACTAATCCCGAGCTAAACCGAAAACCCGACAAACGTTGTTAGTAAATGACGGGGAATGAACCGGGAGGGATTAACGACGGTACGGGGTACCGTAGAGTAATGTTGTTATACGGGATACTAATCTGTAGTATTATACGTATTATTAGACTATTAGAGACGACGCGAGGAGCATCGGATCTAGCTAGTTCATACTCCACCGTTTTAAGTCAGGGTGAACGGTATGTTATTATGTGGCTTGATTGTCTCTGAGGATTTCCTCAGTTCAGACATTTTGTGTGAAAATTTGTGATAAGATTGAATGTCTGCTTGTGTGAATTAATATGCATGAATTGTGTATTAATGCTGCCTTATTATTATTACTGTTGTGCGATAACAGTACTGTTTGTATATATGAACATATTATAAAACGAACTAGCGGCAATGATGCTATCTTATATGTGTAATATAAGGAACGTAAGAAAACGTTGTAGCATTAGGATAGTAAGATATAGATATATATATATATATATATATATATATATATTATATATTATATATAGATATATATATATATATATATATATTTATATATATTTATATATCTGAGACTTATATACGGAGCATTGGCCTTTTTAACGCCGCTCTCGTATCTAACACTGGATCCCGAGTCGACATACTCAGGATTGGACTAACGACCTTAGTCTGCTGTGTTCGGAAAATGGTAATGTGATGCGAAGGTATAGATGAGTTAATCTAGAGGATGTGGCTCTTGGTTTGAATTGTGATCAATTAACGATACTAGGATGCCGTGTGGGTATCTGTAAGTATCAAGATAAATTCCAACGGACTACATATGGTTTGTCGGTCGGAGACTCTACCGCTGGAGTGGCTACTGCCGTGGGTGACCCACCATAAGAGATGGGTAACTTAGAGACATGTCGTTTTAACGAGACATTGTCATTAAGTATGACTGAACAATTACGAACAACTATATTAGCTCGTACAGTAGGCGAACATTATTTGGGCTTGTATGCCAAAGACGGGAATCTATACTGTTTATAATCCTCATTGTTTCGTCTTGTTGTTCATCGGTTATGCTATGTGGTTATACGATGTATGTGAATTATTGTGGATTGATTGGTTAAATCAAGTCGCTATACTCGTATGTATGTTTGTGAATTGATTGAGTCGAGTCGCTGTACTCGTGTGTGGATTATTGTGTACTTGGTCGAGTTGAGTCGTTGTACTCGAATATGAACTATTAAGTGTTGGTGGAGTGGAGTCTTCGTACTCATATACGCGTTGTGACGCTTTTCTGTTGGTTTATCGTGGTGTGATATGTGAAGCCGGGGGCTTATTTGCTATGTGAGTTTATTACAATATTATTATTGCTTTACAGTTTTATATTAAAACGACATCCATGAAAATGAACTGCATGCTCTCGACCAATTAACTGAGGGTCTGAGGGGGCATGACGGTCATGTAGTAACATACTCAGCAGGGGCTGATTCCATACCACAAACAAACATTTTGCAGGTATGCAGCTTCCGGTGTTGGCAAAGAGCGGGACGCGCTGGGTAGTTAGTAGGGATGTCAATCTTGACCCGAAAAACCGACCCGAAACCGCCTGTAAAAAACCGGGTTCGGGTTGAGATTTTTGACCCGAAAAGATTTTCGGGTCGGGTTCGGGTTGAATCATTGAAACCCGCTTCGGGTTCGGGTTGAACCCGCCAACCCGTAACCCGGAAAAATAATTAATTAAAAATAGAAAATATGTTATATTTAATGATTATATTAGTGTTTAATGATTAGTTTATAGCTAAAATAAACATTTAGTCAACAAAATATGATTAAATATAGTATATATTAATTAATTAATATTAAAATTTATATTTATTTATTAAATAATCTAAAATTTTAAAAATAAAATACATTTTTTTAAAAGCGGGTTGTGTTCGGGTCAACCCGCTGCGGGTTCGGGTTGAAGAAATATAACCCGCTTCGGGTTCGGGTTGACCTAAACCATTTTCGGGTCGGGTTCGGGTTGAGCTCAACCCGACCTAAAACCCGATTTTGACACCCCTAGTAGTTAGTTATAATTATGTAAATATGTACAGTCGTACTTCGATACGAAAATAGAGACGTGTATAGGACTGGAATACTTAGAATGCTCACTAGGGTTGTATTTATTTTGGAACGGGAAGTTAAGTCTATCTCTTGTTGTCACTGTGGGAAATTGTTTCGTATTATGAATATTTCAGTAAGTGCGTTATTACTCGTATGGGCGAGTGAGAACGGTGACACCAGTATTTCAACTGTTTTAGATTACCGCTGCGATTACTATGTTAAGTACGATGATTAGGAGCCGATTTGAGTTGGGGTGTTACAGTAGCCGTATCAAGTATGTAGGGGTATCTCATGAAAAATCGGATTAAGGGTAAAATGGGAAAAATTGTAAAAATTGACAGATGTTTACTGAGGAAATAGACAGAAGGGTATCTCTATTTAAAAACTAAATCTCAGGGGTATCTTATAGTAATTCTGAAAAGGTAGGGGTATTTGGTGAAATTCGGTCAAACCTCAAGGGTATCTGGTGAAAATTTCCTTTTTTTATAATTAACATTGTAACTATATGTACATATATGTAATCTTACAATATCTAGCTTTAGTATGTATATAATACGATGCTTATTTACCTATAGCGATGTTTTACTACTTATTATAATTTATATAGGAGTGAACATAAGTTTGAATAACAATTAGAATTCCAATTATTAAAAGATTAAGTTAAAAATGCTACATATATATATTTTGTTCATAAAATAAACAAGTTTGATGTCGTAGCATAGTGGTTAGGGGGTGCATGTGCACGCGTGGGACGTCTTTATCATGGGTCACGGGTTTTCCCGTTTAAGACGGGTGACAAAAAACGACGGTCGTATAAAGACGGTTCGGAACCGTCATTTTTAAACAGTTTGAACCGTCGTTTTTGAGTCCGTCCGCACTAGTGATTATTTAAGGTCATTCCCTGGATTAGGAGTAATTTGTGAATTTTTAAACTTTTTAGGGGTATCTTGTAACCATATTTTGAAAAATGGGTATGTTATGAATTACGAAAATTTTTTGGGGTTATTGTGAATTTTCCCTTTAATCTTTGTTTAAGTTTTGTTGCTATCACATGTGAGCAACAAAGGTATAACAAGTTGAGACTTGGGATTAATTAATTATGTGAATACTATAATGAGTAAATTAAATATTGCAATAAGCAATCAGTTTGCATAACTAACATATTGAAAACTTCTTGTTAAAAAACATTGTTTAAAAAAAACATATTTAAAATTTGCACGCTCCGTTTGTAAATTTATAGACCCACTACTTAGAGTTGGTCTAAGTTGAACGCTTTATTGTTTGGGACATTCACAACGGTGTGGATTCCACCCTAAAAAAATTAAAATGTTTTTGAAGTGGTGTGGAATCCACTCTTATTCCCTCTCATCGTTTCTTAATTAAGCAACTCTCACTAAAGCATCGTTATTGGCTATAACACTACAACATTAATAAAAAAATAAAAACTCCTAATAAAATGCTAAAGTAAAAATTATGGAGGGGGAGGTAAAATGTTAAAGAACTTTACCATTGTAGAGATGAGAGTTTCTTATACAATTAAATATATATTTTGTTGGCATGACATTTAGAATTGAGTTAAGAAACTCGCTACCATTGTGGATGCCCTTACTTTCTTTCGATTTCACAATTCGGCGTGTAGATGGTGCAGCCGGCCCGCGTAAAATTTGGTACGTCACAGATAGTTGGAAGTGGATTGTTTTTTATTATATTAACTTCAATTGGTTGTAATTTTTAAAATATAATTCCAAAATGTAAAAAAACTATACCATTGTTCATCTAAATTCAAACTCTTCAATACAAGACCAATCATGGAAATGTTTTGAAAAATTTAAAATTTTATATTAATTACATATATATATATATATATATATCAATGAGACTTATGATTCATAAAATCATTTTAGTGTATCATTGTAAACGCATAACATTATTTTAGTGTATCATTATTTCAATTTTAATGAATCATAATATCAAAATTAATGAATCATATCTTCATTTTAGTGTATCATCGCAAACATATAAGAATAAATTTTTTACATAATAATACAACACAAAATATTTGGTATGTATGAAAAATACACGATTCACCATATAAGGTTTAAAATACATCATACAACAATATAATACACTACAAAACAAATAATTTTTATCGGTTCTGAAGTTTGTTATCTAATTCACTACTTATTAGTAAATGAATCATAATATCAATTTTAATTAATCATAATATCAAAATTAATGAATCATATCTTCATTTTAGTGTATCATCGTAAATATATAAAAATAAAAAATTTCAAACAATAATACAACACAATGTATGAAAAATACATTATTCACTATAGAAGGCTTAAAATACACCATATAACAATAATAAACACTATAAAACAATAATGAATTTTTATCGATTCTGAAGTTTTTGTAATCGAATTCATGACTTATTACTTAATGAATCATAATATCAATTTTAATGAATCATAATACTAAATTAATGAATCATATTATCATTTTAGTGTATCATCGTATACATGTAAAAATAATTTTTTAAAGTTGTCAAAACATATTCATGACTGGTCTTGTTTTGAAGAGCTTGAATTTAGGTGAATAATAATATAATTTTTTTTCATTTTGAGCTTATATATTAAAAGTTACAACCATTTAAAGTTAATATAGGAAAAAAACAGCTCAATCAGTAAAACAGGGCTGCCAAATCATTGTCCCACACCTAACTCTCAGTGCAGATGGACCGTTACATCTAATTTGCCTTCACAATTGGCACATCTCATTTCTAATAACAAATTATTTTAGGCAAATTCATAAAATCCCAATCTGAAATATGTCACAGTTCTATGACCGGACTAAGCGGAAGGCAGAATAAAAAAAATCTCTAATAGTACAAGATTAAAGAAAAAAAATCCAAAATAACACTCCCCAATAAAAATATTACTCATATTAACCTCCACCAAAAACTAATTCCTAAAATAACATTCCTGTGCCACGTGAGCAGCGGAGTTGACTGGAAGCGGGAGACGGTGAAATCATCTTTGCAAAAGACGGTTTATGAAATCGTCTTTACAAGAGACGATTTCACCTTTCACCGGCTGATGCTAGGACGGACGGGGATGATGCACGAGTAGATCTGCACAACATCTACTTGAGAGGCCGCATCGACTGGAACTGGGCAACTCACCATTCGGAGTACATTGCCCTGTGGAACCTGCGTGCTGAGAGAGTCGTCGATCTATAGTTGGATGATGCTGGTCCCGCGTATGAAGAGTGGTACGGTCGCAACACGAGGAGATACATTGGCCGTACGGGAGCTCTGTTGGGATACATGATGAATAAATATGACTTTACTTGTTTTATTTTAGTATTATGACATATTATTTTGTTATATTCATATGTTGAATAATGGTGTAGGGGGAGACCACAGATGAGGTCATCGGCATGCTAGAGGCAATGCGCGTCGATGATGCTCTCGCTAGTCTACGGATGATGAGAGACGAGTACAACAACACGTGAAATACCCCTAACGTTTAAATAATTAAATATAAGTAAATAAATATTATTTGGGGGTTTATTAAACCCTAAGAAAGCATATAAACACCTGGGCGTTAAAAACGCACCTAAACTCCTTAAGGTTAAAAACGTGCGTTAAAGCCCGACCTTAAGATAAACAAGTTATATAAGCTATAAACTTCACATGAAGTTAACCAAGCATCATTATATGATCTTTAGAATGCAGGACCTCATCTAAAACTGAGTAAAAATACAAAATGCTCGGGAGTTCCCTTAAAGGCCCCTTAAGGCCCGAAAGTCCCGGAAATACCTTATAAAATAAAGTAAAGCATTACACGTCATTCTAAATGCACAATAACACTTTAATGAACATTTAAGATGAAGTTCTCAAGATAAATTCTCAGTTAAAGACAAAGTGCTCGGAGGTTCCCGATGAGGGCGCCATAAACCCTCGGGAGTGCCCAGGAGAGGTACCGAAGTGGCACAAACTCCAATATAAATTATTCTAAGAGTTCCTATCATCTATACTCAACATTATAAAGAGATTACTCGAGCTACTTTTTCAAGAATACACAAAGTTCTCGAGAGAATTTCTTAACGCTCCTTTTTGCCCCATGAGTGTCCCGGTAGCCCGAAAATTGAGTTACAGTTTATATAAACCCATATAACTCAATGTAACACCTTAACATATTATTATTGACTATAAAAAATGTCAATAAACACTTGGAACTCATAGCGACTAATTAATTCCCAGAAAAATCCTTAAAGCACAAAAACGCACCTTCGGGTGTCACAAAAATGCGTTTTACGCAATTGTCTTGAAGTTTTTGAGGAGCCACGAGTTGATAATCTTAAAGGGGATAAATTGAACATCTAAATCAACTAATTCCAATGCTAAAATCATAGCACAACCAGGGGCGATATTTGAGTCAAAAAGGTACCTAAAATCAGCATTTTTACCTTAAAACTTTCATCTTTTACCATGGTATAAATTTACCAATTAAATGCTGGAACCTACTACACATATTAGTATGGTCTTAGTACAATATAGTGTAACAAAAATCAAATGAAAAATTAATCCCATTTGGTCCCTAATCCATGCGCCATTTCATGCATATTTTGGCTAGTTTTAATTCAAAAATTTGTCTTATGCTAATATGACTCACCTAGCATGTATTATATGATAATGTAACAAGTAAATCCAGTCTATTTAGACCCCCTCCACCGTATGACCTGCAAGATAACAAGGAGGGATTAGTTTAACAAAAGTAAAGGAATTAAAATACAATTAGAACTACTTTATACAAGTTGTAAGAATCAAACAAAACTAGTTGTCCTATACTACATGTGCTGTCTCCTATGCAGCATATTTTGATCAACAAAGGAGGGGGATTATTGCTGTCTATATATCTAAATAATACACCACCTAACTAGCATGATCTATTGTCTAACATTAATCAAAAATCAATTGTCTTATATGACATGTGTGTCCGATTTCAACAAGAAAAAGAGGGCTGTTTGCCTTATTAAAATCAAGCTAAAATACCTACTAATATAGCCATTTTCTTATGTCAATAATTAGCAAAGAAATCAGTCTTCTATATGCTCATGTACTACCGTAAAAGACATGAGAAAACAAGACAAAAGCAATATAGAAAATCAAAAGAAAACATGCACTAACCTTGCTCTTGTCTTCTAGTTTCAAGTGGCCTACAAAGACCTCCATTATTCTTGTCACATGGCCGAAATTATGCAATCAATTAAGGGAATTATTGAGCCAACCAAACAATTAATAAATCAATGGAAAGACTAGTCAAATAAGCATTAATTTAACAAAAGAAAAATCTTTACAATTTGCCTTGCCTTATTCATACGTGAGTTAGGCTTCATTTCTTCCTTGCCTTTCACTTGGCCGATTTGGTAAGCTCCCCTTTCCTCTCTTTTCTTCTTCCTTTGCTAAGTTAATTCCTTAGAGCTTCTAAGCTCCATTAATGGTGTATTAATTTCTAACACCATTTCTATGTAAATTCCTAGTTAAATATTCTAAGTCTTGAAGCAAGAAATCATCTTAGCAATCCTTGCTAAAATCGCCAAGCTTTAGTGCTCCAAGAAGGTTCCTAAATTCAACAACAACACAAGGAACAACAAGATCAAGTTAAGGTATATTTTTATGTTGAAAATCCTAGGTAAATTCCCTAAGGTAATTTCGAAAATTATGAACTTCTAAACCAAGGTTCTCTTCATTATTTCATGAAGGAAATTTAGATCTACAACCATCTCAAGGTCTACCGAAAATTTCTTGAAAAATTCCTAAGGTAAGATCTTGTAAAATTACTCCAAATCTTATTTATAAATCCTTGTTAGAAGTCTAACAAATGGATCTCCTAAATGTATATAAGGTTGCCGAATTCTCTACACCAATATAGCATTTGAGGAGCTTGGAATTCAAGTACAAGAATTGTCTTGATTTAAGGAGTAAGTATAAATAATTAAGGTTTATTAAGTTTAAGCTTGATTTAAGCTTCAAACTTTGGTATAAAAATTATGTATAACCTCTAAATAAATTAAGGCCGAAAATCATAGGTTATGATATCAAGAAAAACGATTTATAACATATAAGGTAAGATTATTACCTTAAGGTATAAATATGTGTCACAAAAATTAAATATGATACATATACAATCAAACCGAATTATCCAAGGATAATATGTTCTATTTTGAGTTTATAATCTTTCTAAGTCATTAACATAATTTTTAGAAGTGTTATATGGCTTATATACATTTATAAGTATTTATTATAAGGTTTAAATCAAGTTTTAAAACTATATAATAAAGTTTTGGTTACAGCCGAACATATAATGTGTTATTTGATGATTTTCGAAATATATAAGTATATTAGCTTATATTATAAATTTTGGGAGTATTAAAAATAGCTACAAGTATTTAAATGGCTAGTTTATAATATTATGTGGCTAAAATATAAATTTTGAAAAGTTTGGTATACTTATTATAATTGCCGAAAACTAGAGGAGTGATTTGGTATAATTATGATATAATATAAGGTAGGAATTAATATTATGAATTTTGATGAATTTAAATAAGTGTTTAAGTGTTAAAATAACAATTTATAAAGTTTTGGGACTATTTTGTAATTATTGAGAAGTTTGGGAGTATAGCCGAATTACATATGATGTTATGGGTATATTAAAGTATTAATTATGAAATTAAGTCTTGGTCAAAGTGTTGACCAAAAACTTTGGGTTAAAATGATTTATGACATAAAATATTAAGTTTATAAAGGTTAAGGGTGAATATATAATTTATGGAAGATTCTATGTAAAACCGAATTGGTTTGGGGCAAAATCATTATTTAAGAAAATATATGGGTTACTTCGGTTATTTAAAGAAATAAAATATTTAAACTATAGTTTATAAGTTAATATGTAACTTATATAAAGTTTTGGGGTTTAAAAGTGAATAAAGGAAAACATAAGTGAAAACTGAAAATTAAAGGGGTTTATTTGTAATTTATAAAAGTTGGTATAATGAGATTGTAATTTATGAAAATTAAGGTGGATATTTGGTTAATTAAAGAGGTAATGTGGTTAATCAATATTTACAAAGGTTAATGTGGGTAATTAGTGAATTATAAAAGTTATAAGGTTATTTGGCAATTTATAGTAGTTAATATAATTGTTTTACAATTTCCAAAAATTAATATGGGTATTTAGTAAAATTATAAAAGTATATGGTATTTGGAAAGTTGTAAAAGTAAATGGGTTCAAATTATGATTACCGGAAATTATATGTGGTTGCTTAGTAATTTATAAAGTTGTTGGGTATGAAATATAATGTAACACCCCCAAACACTGGCCTAGGAGTTAGGGGTGTCACACGCCGTGTATTATTACATAATAACGCAAGGCTCTAACAGTCGAACTTAAACAAATAACCAAACAAGGCCCAAAACGAATACTTGAATAAAGTATAATCAAAGTGATGTCGTAACACCCCAAAAGTTATTACAAAACCCACCAAACGAATATCAAAAGCGGAAGCTAACTGAAGAGGCCCAAAGGCTCAAGGTCAAATACAAATGTCTCAAAGAATCGAAATAACAAAACAAACTAAACTCCAGAGCTGCAAAGTGACCCTCGCTGATCAATCTGCAATGTTAGATAGAGTAGGGGAATGAGCAAACAACTATGCCCAGTAGATGACTAACTTCATCAACCAGCATGCTCAACACATTTTATAGAATATTATCAAACCAGAAGGAGTCGAAAGGAATCCATAAACATGTCAGAAATCAGAAGCAGAAGTCCAAACAGCAAGGGACTAAACAGAGTCAGAGGCAGACAGAATTAGAAAACAGAGCGGGATACTAGTTGATCACAGCATACAGATAGAACGAGCAACCAACTCGTGAACAGAACGAGGAAACCTCACTCGTAAACAGAACAGGTGGAACACCTGTGAACAGAACGGGGAACATCACCCGTGAAACAGAAGGATCCTACATAGCGCGCTACGAGACAGCTAAACCAGCCATCCAAAGGTTCAAATACAGAGATAACTAGGTACCAAAACAGAAGCTTAAAAACAGATAAGCATATGTGCAACCCTTGCACCAGAGAGCAGATAGGAAACTGAGAAATCAGAAGGGCATCCAACCCCGCAAATAGAAGTCACAGAATTCAGAAGCTTGTTGAAGGCTATTAAATCAAAGAACACATAACCATGTGCTCAAACATGTATAAACAGATAGTATTTGGAAAGAGGAAGCCAACGCCGCAAACGACACTCAAAACGGAGCTCGAAGGAGCAAGTTATGGCAAAAACAAAGAGTGGTCCGAACTTGTGTCCTAACTTCGAAGCTCGGACACAAGCGTAGACGCAAAACCGAGGGGAAAATCAAGATGTCCGAACTTCAAAGTTCGGACTGAAGTTCGGACAGTTTTTCGGCAAAAGTACATGGTGAAGTCCGAGCTTCGAAGCTTGGTTTATTTCAGAAAACAGGGGTGTCCGAACTTCCAAGCTCGGACTGAAGTTCTGGACAGCCCGAAAAATGCAATTTCCAGAAGCGAATTAAACACGAACTGAAGCAACAAAACAATCCCAAATCGACACACACTTTCAGAAAACAACCTTGGGGGTTTAATCCATTGAAAAGGCACTAAATCAGACATAAATCAAACACAACACGGAGTCAAATCATCAAATTAATCTGTAGAAACCAAACTCCCCTAGGCTGAACACACGGATCGAATCCGAAAGCCACCTACCTCAGTTTACAGCAGAGACGAATTCCTCAAATCTAAACAGCGCAATCACCAAACGCAACGCAGCAGCGTAGACCAAAACACAATCCAATTCAGCCACTGAATATCCTTAACAACGCAGAAACGTACAACCCTTAATCAGAAACTGCCCACAAGCCAACATCTAAAACGGAAACGGAGAACCGAACAAACGCTCACCTGAATTCGACAGCGAGACTGAAGCAGCAGTCCACAACAGAGAAGATTGACGGAGACGTCGGGAAATCCACTGATTACAAACAGATCGCAGAGGGAAAGAATTAGGGATTGAAGAAGTTGCTCTCCAACAGAATTGCAATACTAACAAACGATACACCAACCTGATTGCAAAGAGGACAGCAACGCAGCAGTAGAAAACAATCTCAGATTCCCCGGACAGCAACGTAATAGATCGATCAACAGAGAAGAGAGCTTGAGAGAGAAGAAGGAGAACGTCTGAGAGCTTGAGCGACTGATCGTGAATGTAATTCTGATTAGTGTTGTATTTAGGGAATTATTTATAACTCTTAACTGACAAAATAAATCCCTTACCATTTAATAAATAATACGAATGACCTCCTCGTCCTTGTCATTAATCCAAAGGACCTCCATGTCCTGAATTAGAAATAAACCAACTTAAAATGAGATTGTGATGAAATAAATTATTACCAAATCTTGGGTTATAACATCACCTCCCCCTTAAAAGAATTTCGTCCTCGAAATTAAAAACGTACCTACTGCTCGAAGAGGGCGGGAAACTTAGAACAACTTCACTTTCGACCTCCCAGGTCGCCTCTTCCTCTGACTGTCCCGACCACTGCACTTTCACCAAGGGCATGGTCTTACTCCTGAGCTTGCGAACATCGCGGGCTAAAATCCTCAAAGGAACTGCCTCGAACGTGAAGTCCTCCCTCAACTGAAGCGGACTGAAGTCAATCACATGCGACGGTTCCGGAACATACTTCCTCAGCATAGACACGTGGAACACACTGTGAACACTCGCCAATGACGGTGGCAAAGCTAAACGGTAGGCAACCGGTCCGATCCCCTCCAGGATCTCAAAAGGACCCACAAAGCGAGGGCTAAGCTTGCCTCTCTTCCCAAACCGAACGACTCCTCGAACTGGAGACACCTTCAGATATACATGGTCGCCCACCTCAAACTCTAGAGGTCGCCTCCTCTGATCGGCGTAGCTCTTCTGACGACTCTGTGCCACGAGCAAGCGCTCTCTAATAGACTGAATCTTAGCTACAACATCCTCAACTAAGTCCGGACCAACAACTACTCTCTCCTTCAGATCATCCCAGCAGATGGGTGATCTGCACCTCCTGCCATACAAAGCCTCAAACGGGGCCATCCCGATACTAGTCTGGAAGCTGTTATTATACGCGAACTCTATTAAGGTGACGTACTGGTCCCAACTGCCTCCAAAGTCAAGCACACATGCTCTGAGCATGTCCTCCAGGACCTGATTCGTCCTCTCTGTCTGCCCGTCTGACTGAGGATGGTATGCTGAGCTGAACGACAACTTCGTCCCCATAGCCTGATGCAAACTCTGCCAGAATCTGGATACGAAGCGCGGGTCTCTGTCAGACACAATAGAAGCTGGTACCCCATGCAAACGCACGATCTCATCCATATACAACTGAGCCAAGCGATGCAAACTGAAAGTCTTCCTGACAGGCAAGAAGTGAGCGCTCTTCGTGAGTCTATCCACTATCACCCAAACTGCATCAAACCCCCTCGGAGTCTTAGGCAGTCCCATAACGAAGTCCATACCGACGCTCTCCCACTTCCACTCCGGAACGGGAAGAGGCTGAAGCAAACCAGCTGGTCTCTAATGCTCGGCTTTGACCTACTGACAGGTCCGACATCTGGATACAAAGTCAGAAATATCCCTCTTCATGTTGCTCCACCAGAATGTCTCTCGAAGGTCTTGGTACATCTTCACACCTCCTGGGTGTACCGAGTACGGGGCTCCATGAGCCTCCTGCATAATCTCCCGCCTCAAGGCGTCATCTGCAGGCACACAGACACGGCCTCTGATCCTCAGGCAGCCATCCTCTGAAACCTGGAACTCAGACTCCTGACCAGCAGCAATCCCATCTCTGGTCCTACTTAACCCGGCGTCGAGCTCCTAACTGGCCTTGATCCGGTCGATCAAGGTAGGCTGAATCTACAACGTTGCTAACATCCCAGACCCCTCTGGACGGACGACCTAGATACCCATACGCTGTAACTAGAGAGCAGACCTCTGCACACCAGACAAAGCATAAATGTCTCCAAACGGACCCCTCCTACTGAGCGCGTCAGCAACAACATTCGCTCTACCCGGGTGGTAGAGGATCTCCAGATCATAATCATGTAGCAACTCTAGCCACCTCCTCTGCCTCAAGTTCAACTCCTTCTGAGTGAACAGATGCTTGAGGCTCTTGTGGTCTGTATACACCTTGCACGCTGCTCCATACAGGTAGTACCTCCAAATCTTCAGAGCAAACACCACAGCTGCTAACTCCAGGTCGTGGGTCGGATAGTTCTTCTCGTATGGCTTAAGCTGACGGGAGCCATACGCAACCACCTTCCCATGCTGCATCAGAACGCACCCAAGTCCCTTATGGGACGCATCACAGAAAACCTCCAGTCCGTCAGTACCCTCTAGAAGGGTCAGAATCGGTGCAGACGTCAACCTCTTCTTCAACTCCTGGAAACACTACTCACAGGCCTCGCTCCACTCTAACTTCACATCCTTCTGTAGCAGACGAGTCAACGGAATCACTAGCTTGGAGAAGCCCTCCACAAACTTACGATAATATCCTGCTAATCCAAGGAAGCTACGAATATCTCCAACATTAGTAGGCCTGGCCCACTCAGTAATGGCTCTAATCTTCTCCGGGTCCACGGAGATACCATCCTTGGAGACCACATGTCCCAAGAACACCACCTGGTCCAACCAGAACTCACACTTCTTCAGCTTCGCGTACAGCTCCTTCTCCCTCAGAGTCTGGAGAACGGTCCTCAAATGCTCCTCGTGCTCCTCAGCACTCTTGGAGTACACCAAGATGTCATCAATAAATACTACAACGAACTGGTCCATAAACGGCTTGAACACCCGGTTCATCATATCCATAAATACGGAAGGCGCATTCGTCAGACCGAATGGCATCACTAGGAACTTGTAGTGTCCATAACGAGTCCTAAAAGCGGACTTAGGCACATCGTCTACCTTAATCCTCAGCTGATGATAACCGGACCTCAGATCGATCTTCGAAAACACCTTAGCTCCTGCTAACTGGTCGAACAAGTCATCTATGCGCGGGAGAGGATACCTATTCTTAATGGTAACCTTGTTGAGCTCCCTGTAGTCAATGCACAAATGTATACTACGATCCTTCTTCTTAACAAACAACACTGGTGCTCCCCAAGGCGACACACTAGGGCGGATGAAGCCCTTATCCAACAACTCCTGCAACTGAACCTTCAATTCCTTGAGCTCAGCAGGCACCATGCGGTATGGGGCCTTAGAAATCGGCTGAGTCTCAGGTGCGAGCTCGATCGAGAACTTCACCTCTCTGACAGGGGGAAGCCCAGGTACATCATCCTGGAACACATCTGGGAAGTCTCGGACCACTGGAATCTCCTCCAACTTCGCGTCCTTGCGAACCTCAGGGATGTAGCACAGATACCCCTGGCATCCCTTCCTCAAATGGCGAAACGCCTGCATAGCTGAGATAACTGGCGGCGAGCACGGGAGTCCATTCCCTGCTACAACTAGGCGGGGCTGACCCGACTCCTCAAAAGTGACTCTCAAAGCAGCACAATCAATGTGGGCATGGTGCACGGCAAGCCAATCCATGCCCAAAATCACATCAAAAGTAGTCATCTCCATCGGGATGAGGTTAGCACACAGAGTCCTATCTCTGACTAACACAGGACTATCTTTACAAACAGAATTTAGAAGCATAGAAGAGTCCCTAACTAATGGACTATGCACCCACAACTAAACACCCAGAGGCACAACAGGCAAACCGAGCTCACCCACCAACTCAACAGAAATAAAAGAGTGGGTGGCTCCAGAGTCAAACAAGCTAAAAACAGAACGGGAAGACAGCTGGAGAATACCTGTGACAACTCTGTCAGTCGATCGGTCTCTTGCTCCAGTCATCGCGTACACTCTGGCCTGGCCCTAGGGCTTCTTCTGCTCAGCCCGGTCTCGATCTCTGGACTCAGATACAGATCCTCCAGCTCTACCTCCAGAGCTACCTCTGCTCCTCTCGGCCTGAGGGCAGTCAGCTATCCTATGCTCCATGGATCCACACTTGAAGCAGGCTCCGGACTTCCTGTAGCAGTCCTGACCTCTGTAAAACTTGCCGCAGACCCGGCACTTCGGAGCGGGAGCTGACGAAGATGAACCACCTCTATCTCTCGAACGGTCTCCAGGGCGGTCTCCAGCTCGGTCTCCAGTAGACTGCTTCTTCTGAGAAGCAGACTGATCCCTCCTGTCACTCTCGTCGGACCTCTGCTTCCTCTTCTGGTCCTTCCCTCCAGACTGGCTGCCCCTCAAATCAGCCTCTACCAACAGGGCGACATCAGCAACGTCCCTGAAGGTCTTGTGACGCAGCGGCGTCACAGCAGAGCGAATATCCGGCCTCAAGCCGCTCTCAAACATCCTGGCCTTCCTATGCTCATCTGGCTCAGGTGCAAACTTCGACAGGCTGATAAACTTATGAACATACTCCTCAACGCTCATGTCCCGACCCTGGCGTAGTCGGTTATACTCCAGAATGCGCTGATCCTTATACACGTCGGGGTAGAACTGCTTGTTGAACTCCCCAGTGAACTGCTCCCACGTCCAAGGCTGTGGGAACTTCCCCATCACAGACCTCCACCATTCCTTGGCTTCGGCCTTGAAAAGAAAGGTGGCAAAGTCGACCTTCTGCTCCTCCTCGGAGCCCATGACTCGCAGCAAGTCCTCAACCTCAGTCAACCAATGACTGGCCTCCTGGGGGTCTCCTGCCCCATCGAACGATGGCGGCTTCAGCTTCATGAACTCCTGAAGCGCCTTCACATTCCGACCTCCAGCATCAGCCCCAGCTGGGCCTGGCCCGCCAACTGGTCCACCCCCTGCAGCCATGGTCTGCATGAGCTGCGTCATAAACTGCTGCACAGCATCAGCAACATTTCCTGTAGCCCTTCTTGACGGCATTATGAAAGTCCAACAGCAGGCAATTAGACTCAGACACTAGTACTGACGTTTCTGACTGACTGGCTAACTTAAAATCCCAGCAGATTAGAACCCAGAGCTCTAATACCACTAAATGTAACACCCCCAAACACTAGCCTAGGAGTTAGGGGTGTCACACGCCGCATATTATTACATAATAACACAAGGCTCTAACAGTCGAACTTAAACAAATAACCAAACAAGGCCCAAAACGAATACTTGAATAAAGTATAATCAAAGTGATGTCGTAACACCCCAAAAGTTATTACAAAACCCACCAAACGAATATCAAAAGCGGAAGCTAACTGAAGAGGCCTAAAGGCTCAAGGTCAAATACAAATGTCTCAAAGAATCGAAATAACAAAACAAACTAAACTCCAGAGCTGCAAAGTGACCCTCGCTGATCAATCTGCAATGTTAGATAGAGTAGGGGAATGAGCAAACAACTATGCCCAATAGATGACTAACTTCATCAACCAGCATGCTCAAAACATTTTATAGAATATTATCAAACCAGATGGAGTCGAAAGGAATCTATAAACATGTCAGAAATCAGAAGCAGAAGTCCAAACAGCAAGGGACTAAACAGAGTCAGAGCCAGACAGAATCAGAAAACAGAGTGGGACACTAGTTGATCACAGCATACAGACAGAACGAGCAACCAACTCGTGAACCGAACGAGGAAACCTCACTCGTAAACAGAACAGGTGGAACACCTGTGAACAGAACGGGGAACATCACCCGTGAAACAGAAGGATCCTACATAGCGCGCTACGAGACAGCTAAATCAGCCATCAAAAGGTTCAGATACAGAGATAACTAGGTCCCAAAACAGAAGCTTAAAAACAGATAAGCATATGTGCAACCCTTGCAGCAGAGAGCAGATAGGAAACTGAGAAATCAGAAGGGCATCCGACCCCGCAAATAGAAGTCACAGAATTCAGAAGCTTGTTGAAGGCTATTAAATCAGAGAACACATAACCATGTGCTCAAACATGTATAAACAGATAGTATTTGGAAAGAGGAAGCCAACGCCGTAAACGGAACTCAAAACGGAGCTCGAACGAGCAAGTTATGGCGAAAATAGAGAGTGGTCCGAACTTGTGTCCTAACTTCGAAGCTCGGACACAAGCGCAGACGCAAAACCGAGGGGAAAATCAAGACGTCCGAACTTCGAAGTTCGGACTGAAGTTCGGACAGTTTTTCGGCAAAAGTACGTGGTGAAGTCCAAGCTTTGAAGCTCGGTTTATTTCAGAAAACAGGGGTGTCCGAACTTCAAAGTTCGGACTGAAGTTCGGACACCTGCAAAACTCGAAAAAAAACACAACAGAGGCATGTCCGAACTTCCATGCTCGGACTGAAGTTCGGACAGCCCGAAAAATGCAATTTCCAGAAGCGAATTAAACACGAACTGAAGCAACAAAACAATCCCAAATCGACATACACTTTCAGAAAACAACCTTGGGGGTTTAATCCATTGAAAAGGCACTAAATCAGACATAAATCAAACACAACACGGAGTCAAATCATCGAATTAATCTGTAGAAACCAAACTCCCCAAGGCTGAACACACGGATCGAATCCGAAAGCCACCTACCTCAGTTTACAGCAGAGACGAATTCCTCAAATCTGAACAGCGCAATCACCAAACGCAACGCAGCAGCGTAGAGCAAAACGCAATCCAATTCAGCCACTGAATATCCTTAACAACACAGAGACGTACAACCCTTAATCAGAAACTGCCCACAAGCCAACATCTGAAACGGAAACGAAGAACCGAACAAACGCTCACCTGAATTCGACAGCGAGACTGAAGCAGCAGTCCACAGCAGAGAAGATCGACGGAGACGTCGGGAAATCCACTCATTACAAACAGATCGCAGAGGGAAAGAATTAGGGATTGAAGAAGTTGCTCTCCAACTGAATTGCAATACTAACAAACGATACACCAACCTGATTGCGAAGAGGACTGCAATGCAGCAGTAGAAAACAATCTCAGATTCCCCGGACAACAGCATAATAGATCGATCAACAGAGAAGAGAGCTTGAGAGAAGAAGGAGAACGTCTGAGAGCTTGAGCGACTGATCGTGAATGTAATTCTGATTAGCGTTGTATTTAGGGAATTATTTATAACTCTTAACTGACAAAATAAATCCCTTACCATTTAATAAATAATACGAATGACCTCCTCGCCCTTGTCATTAATCCAAAGCACCTCCATGTCCTGAATTAGAAATAAACCAACTTAAAATAAGATTGTGATGAAATAAATTATTACCAAATCTTGGCTTATAACATATAAATACCGAATTAATAAGGTTGGTTTTATAATTTAATAAAGAAAGAAATTAGAACCAAGTAATATAATGTATTATGGTAAGTCACGAGGTATAAAATAAGGTTTGTTAAATAAAGGTGGTTATAATGAAAATAACCAAATTGTGTAGTATAAAGAATAAGTGGAAACAATTATAAGATATAATATAAAGCTTATAAAATAAATGTGGGTGTAATAAAAATAACCAAGAGAATATAATATAGAGTTTATGAAATAATCGTGGTTATAATAAAGATAACCAAATTATATTGGTATATGGAATAAGAGAAATAATTATAGATATATAATTAATGATATAAAGATATATCTTGCATTGGAAATTCATTATCACATGTGGAGGTCACATAAAATAATGAACTAATGAACTGTCTAGATCCACTGTTAAATAACAGGGGGGAATTAAAGAACATACAGAGTTATTATACAACAAGTATAAATGCTACAGTAACAGTACTGTAATAATTAGTGGATAGTTATATTAATTTTACCCGGTATTGCATGTTTATATAACAGCGTACGGGGAAGGACTGTTAAAGCGTGAATTGTCAAGCTAGTTGTTATCACGGTGAACGGTATGTTAATTGTGTGGTCTGAGTGTCCTAAGGATTTTCCTAAGGTCCAGACATGTGTCTTTAATTAAGAGCGATATCTGTGATTTTATGTATATCATTTTGTATACTGTATTGCTCAACACTGTGCGTTTTATTTATACGCGAACGTCTTAGGACTCGAAGTTTATACATCTAAACTGGAACAAGACTAACTGACCTTAGGGTATTATTGAACCTAACAATGGTCAACTGTTATAGTCTTAACTCAAGGATTGGTTATTATGTCACTGACAAAAAGGGCTAACTTATAAAGAGAGGAATCTAGACAGTTTTGACTCTCTGGTTGCGCATTATGATCAATACGAGAGACTTCAATGGGGAGTCACTTAAAGGAAATCCATCAGCCACATTCGGGGATGGCGGAAGGCACTGCCGTTGGTGCACAGGTTCGACCGGATCGGTCAATATATATATTTATCCAGGGCCATAAGGTTAGCTGGTAACGGTTCCATTGGAACCCAGGGGACTAATGTTCATTAATAAATTATTAAGGTTGTCTTATCATGACTCCTGAGGTGGAATTTAATTGGAAAAGGTTCAATGATTGGTTTAAAAGGATAAGGGCCAGGTGGCCAACTAACAAGTACAGTTTAATACACGTATCTTGTCTGGTTATTATTGTGGATTATTGATGTGTGATTATTGGTTATTGCTATGGATTATTATTGTGTGATTATTGGTGATGTGTACTATTGTACACTGATGTTGCAGATGAACTGTTATGTGTTTGTTCAATGTTACAGTTATTACTGTTATTATTATAAACCGGCATTTTATGTAAAGAATCTAATATCAAGATGGATAAAACGACTTAAGGAATCTTGATGATTTAAGACTACATTTAGCATACCAGCATTTCGATTGTCGAGCCCTTCATTGGGCCAAACATTCCAGGTTATTGGAGAAGTCTCAAGCCGGAGTGCGGGACACGGGGGTAGCAGTTGTGTTTTCTACAAACACTTTTGGTTTTATTTTGTATGGTATTAAGGAGGTTGTTGTATTCAGTTAGTTGCTCATTTAGTTGGATTGGGTTGTAATAATTAGAGTGCTCAATATCTGTTCATCACAACGTGAGGAGTTGTATTGTTGGAAGAGTAAGGATGCCTTATTACTCACAAGGGTGAGTAACGGCGTGTAACACCAAGGTAGATAGTTTTATTTTCCGCTGCGAATTGTTATTTATTATGCTACGACATGCGACGATATTACAGGTTTAGGATTAGGGGTGTTACAACACGTACTACGTCCTCCCATGGCCACAACATGTCCCAGCAGCTGCCCCTCCGATGAAGATAATGCCCTTGCGGATCAGGGTGGAAGAGAAGGGCGTGGTCGTCGTCCTCGTGGTCGAGGTAGAGGAAGAGGACGTGCACGTGGTCGAGCTGCTGAGCCAGTAGATCATCAGGAGGCGTTCGACATCGCCGGTACCATGACCATGTCTCAGATCGTCGATCCTACGCAGCAGGTCGACACTACTGGGTTTGCGTATCTTGGGAGCAGCTCAGGCTTTCACGGGGCATCATCCTCCAGTGCTGGGACGAGCATGGACTTCGACATCACGACGCCGGCTTCAGACCTAGCTTTAGCTTCTACATCTACTCCTGGAGCACCACTTAGGGATAGAGATTCCCGAGATTGTCATGATGTATGGGATCTAAGTGGTCGTGACCTTGATCCTACTCTCACATCAGCGGTTGAGGATCCTACACCTAGTGGGACTAGAACGTATGTACGACGTAAACGTAGAGAATGTAGGTTGTTACATTTTGTAAACAATTTGAGATTGTATTACTATTATGTTTTCTATCTTATAAACTATTATATTTGGTTCATATTTCAATTTCTTGAGTTTACGTAATGTTGCAATTGTGTTGAAGTGGTTCTGAGTATCATGATTGTGTGGGAGTTCATAATATGTGCAGGTTGTTTGTTATGAATTTATGGTGTTACAGCCCTTGGAAGATGTTCCAAGTGTGAGTTGTTCATTTGTGGTGTTACAACACTTGGAAAATTTCCCAAGTATTGTGAACAGGTGAAATCATCACTTGTAAAGACGATTTCTCAAAACGATTTCACCTTCCCTCCGTCCCGCTGAGTTAGCGCCTGACGTGGCGCGGGAATAAGTGAAATCGTTTCTTCAAGAGACGATTTCTCCTGAGAGTGTTATTTTAGGAATTATATTGGGTGGAGGTTAATAAGAGTAATATTTTTGTTTAGGAGTGTTATTTTGGATTTTTTTTTCCAAGATTAAAAGAGACTCCAGGTAGCATATATACGGTATTTCGTCCCCACTCAATCATTTCATACCCTTTTTTTATAATTAGTTGGCATACGCCTATGGCAAATTCGAACACACGGTCTGGTTGCATCTAGTATCGTACAGGCTATCCATTTGGCAGCCCAGTTAGCTGCTGACTGGACTGTTGTTGCTGATTGGGCTGCTTTTTTAATATATTAACTTTAAATTGTTATAAATTTTAATATATAAATCCAAAATAAAAAAATTATATCATTATTCACCTAAATTCAAGCTCTTCAAAACAAGACCAGTCATGGATATGTTTTGACAACTTTATAAAAAATATTTTTACATGTGTATGATGATACACTAAAATGATAATATGATTCATTAATTTTGATATTATGATTCATTAAAATTGATATTATCATTCATTAATTAATAAATGGTGAATTAGATTGTGAATATCGGAACTGATAAAAATCATTATTGTTTTGTAGTGTATTATTATTGTTGCATGGTGTATTTAAACCTTATATGGTGAATCATGTATTTTTCATACATACCAAATATTGTGTTTGTATTATATTTTGTTTGAAAATTTATTTTTATATGTACGATGATACACTAAAATGAAGATATTATTCACTAATTTTGATATTATGATTCATTAACTAATAAGTGGTGAATTAGATAACAAACTTCGGAACCGATAAAAATCATTATTGTTTTTTAGTGTATTATCATTGTTGTATAGTGTATTTTAAACCGTATATGGTGAATCACGTATTTTTCATACATTCCAAATATTATTTTGTGATGTATTATTGTGTAAAAAAATTTATTCTTATATGTTTGCAATGATACACTAAAATGAAGATATGATTCATTAATTTTGATATTATGATTCATTAAAAGTGATATTATGATACACTAAAATGATGTTATGAATCATAAGTCTTATTGATATGTATGGATATATACATGTAATTAATATAAATTTTTAAAGTTCTCAAAACACATCCATGTTTGGTCTTGTTTTAAAGAACATGAATTTAGATGAACAATGATATAATTTTTTTACATTTTAAACTTATATTTTAAAAGATACAATAATTTATTTAAAGTTAATATAATAAAAAACAACCCAGTCAGCAACTGACTGGACTGATTGGTTGCCAACTCATGCAGCCGCATAATTGTTGTATACGGCGGGCTTGCACGATCTCCAGTCTGTACGCCTATACTACAAAGATTGGTTCCCACCAGTATTGACATAACCTTACACAAAAACAGCTCAACAAAAGTTTAAGAAAACAAAAAAACGAGGGGAAAACTCCACCATGATAAGAGAGTTTAGTCTCTAAAGAAACTTGAACACAACAACAAAAAGAACAGCCAAACACACACAAACCAGCCAGAGAAAAAAAAAAAGCACAAACAGAAAATACAAACAGAAAATAAATCTCCTCTCCATTCGCACCAGAATCGAGAGCCTAACCAACTTCAGATTGCCCACATTAGCCAGAGACGATAGAATAAAACCACAACAAGCAGTTCTATTCAACTGCTATTTTTAGATGTAGAGAAATAATGAAGAATAGAATGCTTAATGTATTGATTATTGTTGTTGTACAGAAACAATGAAGAATACAAAATCGACCCAGTACAGTTAAATTACTAATACATCCATTTACAAGAGAATTGACTCTGGCAAGCACTATCTATCTTTGTTGACTCTTATGGAATAATCCTTAAGACTTTTTGCAGTAGCACAGAAAGTTCTTGATAGCTACAAGCAATGTAAAAAAATAGGTTTTAAAACACCTATTAATTTATGCTTCAGCTGATCTTGGATGGTTAACCTTTCATTCTTCGAGGATTAGCTCGACTTCCAAGTGGAGGAAAATCATCAGCCTTCAGGGGTGAGGAAGTTTTCTCAGAAGTCTTCTCCGTGTTCTTCTTAGGGAGATGATTGATGCTGCTGCTATTGATCACATAAGGGATTGCCCGAGGTGGTGAAGACTTGGAGGAGACAAGAGGCTTTATGTTAGTTAATTCTGGGTCTTGCGAGAATCTGTATGGAAGCTTGCTGTCATCCATCTTCCGGAATGTCACCGAGATCCTGGAGATTGAACAGAGATTACTGGTTTAGTGAAACAGATTACACGCAGAGTATATGTTAATAGAAAAGATGCCAAGAAAGAAATGGATATTCAGGTCTAAGGACTATTGCTGTATGTGATCCAGATCATACCGTTTAGCAGGGACAGCAGGAACACAATGCTTGGCAACATCAGCTCCATTACCTTGTAGAACAAGCACGGATCTGCAAAGGGAAAAGGGTCAACACCTCCACATTGAAAGATGCAAACTTTGAAATGATAAACATAAACATTATGAACATTTTCAGGGGGAGCCAATCGAATTTCTTCCAGAGGTATTCAGATATCAGATTGATTTTAGAACCGAGCACAGTTAATGCTCTGGTTACCGAACACGGTTTTTTCCAGATTGCAGTGGATATAAACAAAAAAACAACAAAACATCAAAAGTAAAGATATAAGAAAGTGACATACCCAACTGGGAGAGGAATTGAGACAGGTCCTGAGAATTCACCAGGTCCAGCAACCTTTATGCCAGAACCAAACAGGATGTTGCACTGGGACAGGAACGAAATAGTGCAAAAAGGGCGTACAAAGTCATGGTGATCAATGTGGGGTGGGATGCAATCGCCCTCATCATATATGTTCACAATACAGCTGTTGGGGATGCATGTGGGAGGCAAAACTTGCCACCTCAGAAGCCTCTTCACCATCTGTTTGAATGTAGGGGGCAGAGGATCAACTTGCTCATCCCTTACGATACCTGGTGGGTTCCCATGTTTGTCCTGAACAAGAAAAGATCCTAGTAAGGCCTTATAATTATACAAGTTTCTAGAAAGAAATGTCAATTACTGTGGAAGGTAAGAGTAGCAGCATTCAGAAAAAGATGTAGAAAGTTGAGTTGTCTTTACCACAGCGTAGTTGTAACAACAACCAAATTGAAGGGTGACTCGGCCTTTTCCTCGCATCCATTTCCTCGGTTCAGAATATGTTCTTTCTGCAGCGTAACAAAGAAACAACTAGATAAATATACAACCAGTGGTAGATTGACAGAAATTAGGGGTGAAAAAAGGAATGGATTAGATAATCAGTACCTCTAAGTTCTCCATTTCGTCCCATTTCTTGCAACTGATAAACACAGTTAACAATTTGCTTCTGCTCTTCAGTACTGAAGACTCCTGTGTGGAGCTCAAGCCCTTGCATTACATTAATCTTCTTACCATCCACCCTCTCAAAGTGGACAAAATCCTTCTTTCTACCAACCTGAGATATTCTGGTCAACTCCGTCTGTTCCTCTTCGGACAAGCCATTGGCGCTGTGGAGTGTAGTGCTGGGTTTGCTTGCAGAGTTAATGTAAGGGGAAGAGATCCTGGGATTAGAATAATCAAGCCCTTTTGGCTGGTTGATTACTGGAGCTGGAGTTGAGTTATGCTTTTGGCTAGGGGTATCATCGCTCGTTCGCCCAGCAGATGAATTGCCAAGAACACGGTTTCTCCAAGAACTTCCATTGTTGTGGGTGTGCTCAGGGGCGTAAGTACTAGCAGGTGAAGCTCCCCAAAACTCTTCAGTATGATTTGTCGTCGACCCATTCATTCCTACATTGCAAATAGTAAGTGTCAACAAGAATGGCCAAAAAACAACGCCACAAAAAGACAACCATATAGATGAACAAACCTAGAAGGATATTAGTGATATATATATAGATGCAAATGTAAATACATACACCTAACTAAGATAATCTCACTTTGTTTAGCGATTACAATTCACATATCGAGTTACTCATTCAATAGCAGCAGCATCAATCATCCAACCATCAGCTTTTCTTAACATACTAGTACAGTCTTCTAATTTATAACCAACCATCAGACTCTAATTAGGTATCAGCTAAATCTAAATACGCCTTTATTCCATTCACCCTTGACTCTGTTTTGATTTCCACCCGTGTGTTCCTACTACAAGCAAAACCTACCAATAAATTGGATTTGGTCCTCATCCAAATTCTCCTTAACTTAATTTGGCTTCCCATCCTTTATCCTTTGCATGTTTTCAATAAACTAGACATTCGGAATTCTCAAGAAGGGAAAAAAACCAAACATATCAATTATTTTAATTATTAGGTCCTCCATCTTTCCCTATTACTTGGGTTTTCAGTTCCACACTTGTATACCTGTTATGAACAAAACCTACTGATAAATCTAAGACGCACACATTACATTCCACATGGACCCAAAAAATGAAGAAATCTAATTAGGATCTCATTTTCTATTCACCATCAACCCTTGTATATCTTTTACAACCCAAACATACCAACAAATATAATCAGGACCCCATTCTACAAACCAATAGATTTTATGAAGCAACAAATCTAATTAGGCCGCATTAATTCTATCCCCCTTTAACTTGGTTTTTGACTTCCATACACCTTATCTAAAATCGATGAACACACTGACACTAAATATAATCAAGACTCATTGATATTCCCCTTAACTTTGTATTGACTGCGACACTAATATACCTTTTCTGGATCTAGCCTCCAGGGACTAATAAAACTAGCGACTTGTTTTTAACATCCATCCTCAAGTACCTTTTAAGAACCAAAGTAACCAATATATCTACACTGGCCGTAATTCCATCTCCCCTTAATTTGGTTTTAGCTTCCACCTTGTGCATCTTTTATGTACCAAGCATATCAGAATTTCACTACACTCAAACTTCGGTTTTCACTTTTGCCCTTATGTACCTTTTATGAACCAAAGTTACCATAAATTTTGGTTAGACTTGTTTAACTGTCATTTGGAAATTAATATATGCTGCAAAGTAATGATACCAGTATACCACCGTCTCTAAACTGTATTGCCACAAGTGGATATTAAACTGTATAGCTGATAACCCTTCCAAAAGACTAATCATTGGAAAACCTACATCTATCTGGGAAAATTTGGCGGCGTGACAAGGAGCCATCGAAAAAACACGGAAAGACTTTCTATCAATAAACAGAAGAGACACGACTAAGACTAGAGAACTATAACCCAACAATTATCAATTCCTTAACACGAGATTGTAAAAGAATAGAAAATACGGAAAAGCGAAATCAGGAGAAATAGAATTAGTCAAACTCACCATGATTGGTGAGATTCAGAATCCGGCTTTTGAGAAGTGATTGACATTCGGAACAGAACCCATCAGGAAACAAGACTTGGGATAGCTCAGTCGGACTCAAATTCCTTAGTATACTGGTCAGATCGCTGGCTGTCAGCTCCGTTGTTGAATTGGTGGTGATTTCTCTAGCCATGTAAATCCTCTTTACCAACAAAATTACACCACCGTCTGAATAACACCAGTTGAATCCACGAGTAAACACAGAAGCTAGAAGCCAGAAACAAGGAGATTCACAGAAAGAAAAGTGGATATTAGTTAGATGGCGATGAAAGCGAGAGATGAAGATGGCAGCGGCGGAGCGGGCGTTGTTGACATGGCGGCAGCGGGAAGGTATTATAAAGGGCGCGGTTGTACTTGAAGGGTTCCTATGTCGGTAAACTCTTCCAACGTGAAAACGCGTAAAAAATCTTATTCGTTCGTTTATTTCTAATCATTTTCTTTCGCGTTTCAGTTAATAAATTTGATGTTTAAATCCCGCCTACCTTTTTTTTGGAGATCCCGCCTACCTTTTTTTTTTTTGGAGGTATTAAATCCCGACTGTAATAAGATAAAGGGAAAATTAGAAGTCCCACCCATGAGGTTTGGCGTAATTACACACTCTATCCATGTGGTTTCACAAATTACTTTTCCTATCCATGTGGTTTCCCTCATTTTACATCCAACAACTTTTTTAATTTTTGTTCAATTCAAAAGATGATTAAACGTTGTCCGAAATTGATGAAACTTTACATAGATGATGTTAAAGTGTTATATTTTGGTTCGGTGAGAAATCTAAAGTTTTTAAAGCTTAAATGTGACATGTGGGAACCAATGAACATGCCACATGTTTCATTGGGTCCCACGGGTCACATTTAAACTTAAAAAACATCAGATTTGACATAAGATCAAAATATATCACTTTAGCATCATCCATGTAAAGTTTCATCAATTTCAGACAACGTTTAAGCATCTTTTGAATTAAACAAAAATTAGAAAAGTTGCTGGATGTAAAAAAAGGGAAACCACATGGGTGGGGAAAGTAATTTGTGAAACCACGTGGGTGGAGTGTATAATTACGCCAAACTTCATGGGTGGGACTTGTAATTTTCCCTAGGATAAAATTACTCATATTAGAAATAGTAATAAGATAAAAGGCAATCCGCGCATAAGCGCGCTCACAAACTCAACTACTAGTCTACTACCTGTAAAAGGCAATCCGGTATCGTACAATATATTAACAAGGTGGCTCCGTGGCAGATTCGCATATTTTGATGATTTTCTAGAAATGTTATCTGGTTTTTGTAGGTTTTTCTCTGTTGTTTGTACTTTATCATCCTATTTATTATTTGATATGTCCTTGACTTCATATTAATAGATAAGATCAATAATTTAAAATTTAAGTTTTACATATGATTCTTACATGTTAATATATATAATTGTACATCATCTAAAAATGACATGCAATTTTTGTAAAACAGGAGATAAAGAGATTTTTATGGGAATTAGCCGATTTAGGTTTTATGATTTGGCTAAGATTCGATTTATTTTTTATTTTAAATTTTTCAGGTTTAGGTTTTTTTTATTGTCTTTTTATATTTTAATTTGTTCTATATTTATATATTGATATAATAAAAGATTTAAAATATTGTTTTATAATTTAAAATTTTAATATACAGTATTCCTTACATGATAAACTATATATTATAAATTAGTTTTATAAAATTAATTATATAATGCTTAATATTGAAGTGAAAAAACGTGTCATAAAGTAAGCAGGACGGTCAATTCAGGAGACGAGAGGGAGTAACGTTTATTTTCGCGTCGCTCTAGTTGATACTCCCTTCGTAATTAATATCTGTCATATTAGAATGTGATTCTTGTTCAAAAATATATGTCATTCTAGCTTTTTGACACACTTTTTCCACTTTTAACCCTACTATTCAACACAAAAGTAATTATTATTTAGATGGAAAAGTAAAAAACATGGGTATATGCGTCATTATTCTACTTTCCTTAATAAATGTGCAATCTTCTAAAATGACAGATATTTTTGAACAGAGGGAGTAGATTTCTTGTTCCGGGTTTGGATCGATGATGTCACACTCTTTTACTCCCTCCGTCCTGAATTGACCGATCTGTATATTTATGACATGTTTTTCCATTTCAATATTAAACATATAAGATAAATTAATTTTATAAAACTAATTATGTAATATATAGTTTATCATGTAAGGAATCATATGTAAAATTTAAATTTTTAAAATTATTTATCTTATATGTTAAATATTGAAGTCAAATGACATATGCAAATAATAAACAGGACGGTCAATTCAGGACAGAGAGTATCTCCCGAAGTGCATCAGCAGTAGTATAGGAGTAGTAGTTAGTAGTAGCATCTTGAAAAAAAGTTGGCGTTCTCCATTTTTTTTCTTTTCTGTTTTCTTGTTTCTTGTAATATAAACAACGGTATCAATGTTAATTTTTTTTGGAAATTTCATCAAATACCACTCAATTTTTGTTTAATTCAAGATATACCACTGTGTTTTTAAAGTTACTTAAGATAACACTGAGTTTTAGTTATTTCCCAAATAACATTTCATCCTATTTTTTGTGAACTACTCCATTAATATTCTTGAAAAAAATTAAACTACCCTTAGTATGATATAATATAAATTATAATAATTATAGAGTTTTAATTAATAATATGAGTAATTAAGTATTTTTCTAGGAATATTTACAAAGTAGTTAATGGAATATGAGACAGAGTGTTATTTGGTGAAATACTAAAAAACTCAGTGTTATCCTGTGTAATTTAAAAACACAGTGGTATATCGTGAATTAAGCAAAAACTCAGTGATATTTGATGAAATTTCCTTTGAATGCTAATTTGTTTAGAAACTCTTATCGAAACTGTTAGTTTTTCCCTTATAATAGGAAGAACTGAACTGAATAGAGCAATACATAAAATAACTTTTTAAATCCAAATGAGCTCACTTTTATTCAAAATGTAAATTGCTTTCTGGAAAAAAATATGATTTTTTTTATCAAGATTCATTTTAAATTTACTTACTTTTGAAGACGAAGAAGTAGTAAATAATTCAAACAAAATAATGACTTAACTAAAACAGTTATGCGTTCATCCATCTCACATTGGAAGATGTTATAAAAAATTAATTCAGTTTTTTAGGCTTTCTATTTCATTACTCTAATTCACATTCATTTATTATTATATGTCTAGAAATTAAAAATACATCTTAGCTACAATTTATCAACTAAGTATTTATATACATATACTATTAAATGATCTCTTTGTAAGCAATCATTATTCTTAAACAATCAATTTTTCTTCTTACATAATAATAGATTCACCATCTTTCGGATCTAGCAATTCCAATTACTATTATTTTAAGTCATATGAGTTTAGATTATTTTTTGAGTTTAGGTAAATTTGTTTTTTTTAAACCTCATCTTATATTGGTAGTAGTATGCTAAACAAGAGATACATAAGTGAAAACTTCACTATATAAATTTATTAATAAACTCTCCCTAATTCTGCAATAAACTCATAAACTATAAATAATTCGTCAACGGCTAAGTCTAACAAATCCTAACCAGTTGCTAGAACTAGCAACAGACTAATGCTCTAATTCGGACACAAACTATAATAACCCGGTTTTATTTCTAAATTTCTAACGTCAGTTTTCGTTTAACGTCTTATGTTATGTGTCTTTTAGCATTTGGGACCTCCGAGGCATTTAATTAAAAGACGAGGACAAAGTGGTCTTTATCCCTCTACTAATTTAGTAAGTAAATAAGGAAAGGATTCCTTATTATTCTTTAATTCACGTTTAGTTTAGCATTGTCGACAGTTTCCATTTCCTTCGTTGCGAGAGCGCTCTTGACTTCTCATCTTCTCCCAGACTTGTCTCTAATTTTGGTGTGGATTGTGGCTGCGTTTGCTCGTTTCTCTTTGCTGCTGCTTGGATATTCTTCTGTGGTACTACAGGTTTGTATTGCTGTAAGTTCGGTGGTGTTCGTTGCTGATTTTAGAAGTGCAGCTTTTAGGTTACGTTTGCTGCTGAATTCAGCGTGGTTTCACTTCCCTTCTACCTGTGGTCTGTGCGGTTCACGATTGGCGTCGTCTAGACAGATTCTGCTCTTTGAATTGATGTAAGTGGGGGATGGAATCGGGGTAGGTAGTTTTACCTATGGGGTGCTGGTTCTAAATTGCATTTTGTTGGGTGATTGTGTTATGTTTTGGTGAATTCCTCTTCTGATTTCTGATGCTGATTGAGTGTTAAACCCCCATGGGAACTGTTTTAACAATTTTGGAACTTCTGCTGGATTTTGTGGTGAATTTGTGAATGTTTATCGTCTCTGTTTCTGTTCTGTGAACTGGGATTTTTGTGACGTCCGGATGTCCGTCCGGACTTGTATGTTCGGACGTGTCGTCTGGCGCGCCTCTGGTTTCTATATTTTCGAAGTGTCAGGACATCTATGTCCGGACAGAGTGTGAGGATGTTTTCTGAATTTTGGTCTCGGCATGTGTCCGAACTTGTAAGTTCGGACACATGTCCCGACGTCATTATGATTCGAAATCTGACTTCCGTCTGGACTTGCAAGGTCGGACGCAAGTCCGGACAGACCCTCTGTTGTTTCCGTATTTCTGATTTTGAGCTCTATCCGAATTTGCAAGGTCGGACGCAAGTCCAGACGGTTCTCTGTTTTGTATTCGCACCGTGTCTGGACATGCAAGGTCAAGTGAAATACCCCAAACTTAAAATATAGTGATTAAGATTATTCTAATCCTTATTTAAGAGCCTAATAATGCTTAAGTAGTATTGGTGAGGAAAAATAAATCCAAAAGAAATAAAGAAACGCTTGAAAGCGAAAAACGCTAAATAAGCGTTAAATAACCATAGGGGGTATGAGACCTCGGTTAGCGTATTATATGGATCCTAAAGGGTTAATAAGACCTAAATAATATATGGGAACAACTCCCGAAGAAAACGGATCCAAATAATGTATTAAAACGCTAATAGAGCTTTAACGCACGTTTTTCGAGAAAACCCGAAAACGTGATTTTAAGTGGTCAAGCGAACCCGTAAAAAATTATAAGTCATTAAATAAATATTATTAAGCATTTATGGAAGCTTAGTAACCAATAAAAATAAAGAAACGAGAAAATTCCGGAAAACGGGCCCGGTTAGTGAATAGTACCAAAACCAAAAGTAAAATAACGAGCGTTTTCTGTAAAAGACGAAAAACGCTCCAGCTAGTAATACTGTGTGGGCCGATTTTTAATCAGTCAAAAGCCCTCTCTCTCACACACACACTAGCTAATTAAATAAGAGACCAAAAAGCAAAAAGCAATAAAGTGAAAAACAAACCCTCACACTCTCTCACCTCACCTTTCTCTTTTCTCTTTCCTCCATTCTCCTTCCCAGCCGATCTCCCCCTCCTCTCTCTCTGTTTGGGCGATTTTTGGAGCTCCAAGGAGAAGCTTCAATGGCTTCTCATCTTTCCATCCATGCTCCACCTTCATTTGAACTCCAAAGGTAAAAATAACTACATATTTGAACTCCCCTCATCCTCCTCTACACTTCTCTCTTTTCAAAATCCAAAAATGAGGAAGTTCATTTTCGTGGGTATACCCCATTCAAAGAGAAAATAGCACCAATGGGTAGCTTGGAGTCTCCTCTCTCCACTAAGGTAAAAATCTCCATGAAAGAACTCATATTTCTCCATCCTTGCTCATAACCGATTTTTACCTCTTTGTAACACTCCATTTTCTCTCTCTACTTTGAGCATAATATCAACCTTGCAATGGTGGTGGATTCACCCTCTTGAACCAAGGGCTAAAAACCCTCCTAAGACACTCCAAAGGTAAACCCTAGAAATCTTGCTTTAAACATTTCAATGAACTAGCATTTATATAAGGGTTAGTATATTAATTACAATTGTTTTGTGTGCTTGGATGATGGGAATGGAGTTTGGCAACTCCATTCCCCATATGGCCGATTTGGGCAAGAAAGAGAGAAGAGAAGAAGTGGAAAAGAAAAGTGGAAATAAGATCTTAAGGTAAGAGCTCTTTCTTGAATGGTAAATTTAATGCATTAGAGTAATGGGAATGGGTAAACCAATTTAAAGAACCCAAAATATTGTATTGGTATTGTAGTATTGGAATTTTAGGTAATTGTGAACTAGTATGTGAATTATAGGCCTTAGGGCCAAGTGTATTGTACATGTGTATTAGTATTATGGATTAAGGAAGTATTGATGAATTGGTATTGTATTGGTTGCTGGTAGGACCCTTGTATGGGTGTGTGGCTAGCTTAGGAATGAGTTTGATGAAAAAGTGTGTATGTGGAGAAGTAAGAAAAGTAGGTAAACTATGGTGAAATTTTGGTAGGGATTATGTATTCAAAAATGACTTGGTGAATGGGAGAACCAAGGGATGTATTGGGGTTAGTAGAGATGTTTAGTGACCATGGGTTGGTGAGTGGAGAATGAGGATGAAACATGTAAAAATCTGTAGCGAGAGGTATTGGATTTCATTGGAGGAATTAGGAAGAATGAGAGTACAAGACTTAGTAAAATGAATGTTGGACTTGGGTATAGATGTTGTAATTACTTGGAAATGTATTTGGGATGCTAGTAATGGTATTGGTAGTAGAAGTATTGGATGGGAGAATTGAGTTTTAAAAATCTGTAGCATAAGGGTAACAAAAACTGTTACAAGTGTTGGAAAAGAAGTGAGGGAATTGTGTAAGTTGTTTGATGGATTTAGTAATGGATTTGGTGGATGAATTAAGGTGATTTAGAGGGCTTAATTAGTGCTAAATCATGTGGGATTACATGTAGGAAGATTGAGGAAGAAATGGGTAAGAAAAGAAGTGAAAAACAAAATCTGTAGGTAGGTTCTGGACCGGACCGACCCAGAGGTTGGGTCGGACGGTGGGTCGGACGGGCCCAGACCACGAAACCAAAGCCTTCTGGAATGGACCGACCCAGAGGTGTATGGGTCAGACGGAACAGTTCTGGGTCGAACGGGACAATTTCAGAAGACGGAAAACTTACTGGAACGGGCCGACCCATAGGTTGGGTCGGACGGTGGGTCGGACGACCCAAAACTTACAAAAAAAAAGAAAAGAAAGTGTTTATCATATGGTTATAGTAATCGTATGTAGGTATACATATGTATGCCAAAACACATATATGCATATGTATGTAGTAATACACCATTAATGAAGTAGCAATGGTAAGGAAGTAAGTATATAAATGGGAAACAAGTATGAGGATTAGTTAAGGAAGTTGAAAGTATAAGAACGTTAAGTTAAACCAAAGTAATGGGATAACGGGGTAAGTACGGGAGTAGTAGCTATGAATGCAGTGTAATGCTTAGTATTAATGGAACCATTTGGCATGTAGCCGGAGGTTCGAGAATAAGATTCGAGGAGCAAGTATGGACTAAGGAGCAAGGGAACACCCGATAAGTAAATCAACGGTGAAAGGTATGATTTCTTCATGCCCTGTATCCTAACTTGGTTACCCCGATTTGTGTGCTTATGAGATCACCAATAAGATAAATGCACGAATCGGACTTATATTGCACCTAACTATGTTTGAACTATTTCGTTCTTGTTGTATCTTCTTGAACAATTAGTTGTATAATTCATGAAATGAATGAATGAGAATGAAGTGTATGTGTACATGATGAGTACTTGTGTATTGTATTGATGTATGAAAAGGTAGTAATGACTGCTACTAATTCCTAACATGGATCCGAATCCTGGCTGTAATCTTTTCCATGGACCAATTCCTTGAATGGGTAGCATCCTGGATTAGTGGGCCACCCCAAAGCCCGGTGGTGGGATGTAGTAATCCCTGCCCGGAGGTCATACCGACTTAACCTATGTATGTATGTATTGCAAATTGAATTGCATGTATTCGACCAAATGGTCGGCGTACCCTCGCTAGTACGCGGGGTATGCGGTTATCATATTCAGCGTAAGCTGAACCCCTAGGGGGAACGTTTTTAGTGTGCAGGTACCCGAAGCAGACTTGGTCACAGAAGAGACCGGTGGACATGCCTAGATTACTAGGAATGAAAGGTAGATTGTAGTAAATGGTATAAGGCTTGTAGCCTTGAATGTAGAAATGTACCAAGGGGTACACTATTACGTAAGTTGCAAGTATGTAGTTGTGAGAAATGGGTAGTGGTTAGACTTTTAAAGAGTATGTATGAACTTGGAGGAAGTATCGTATTTGTGATTGGAACTTAGTAAACTCAGTATGTGTAGTGTATTATCTTGTATTGAATTATGGAGTATTGTATCGAATGGAGTATTGTAGTACTCAGTAAGTAATGGGAGTATGTATTGTATTTGTGTAGTACTCGGATATTCCGGTCCATCAGACCGATTCTGTATATAGTAGTAGCCTTGTTAGTCACGTGGGTGGCTAACGGCAGTGTATCACCCGCCGTTGAGTAAGTATGTATCCGCTGCGTGAGTACGAATGTATCAGGAGATTGGACGGTAATGACGGTATAGCGGTGGGGGTGTTACAGTCAGACACATGTCCGGACACCTCTTCTGTTTTGCCTATTTTGCTCGTCTGAGCTCTTTTGACTTCTGTTTGCGGTTTTCATTCCCCTAAGTGTGAATTAGTGTTTTATACATGTGTTATGCTTATTTAAGCACTTTTGATTTGTTATTTTGGCTAAATGGTTTTGGGACCTAGTTACTAAGCTTCTGAGCCTTGGATAGTCGGGTCGGGCTGTCCCGTAGCATGTTGCGCAGGAATTCCTTCTGATTATGTTCCTTAGGGTATCCCTCAGGACGTTTAGTGACCGATGGGTCCGTTAGCTGTCTCTACGGCTTCTGATGTGGGTTCTTCGGATCCATAGAACATTTGTATGAGTTCTTCTAATGTGTTAGCAGGCTTCTAGTGTCCCACCTTGTGATTCTGTTTCTGAAAGTCTGACTGAAAATTGGGTGTGGTATTCTGCGCTGATTTGGAATCTGTTCCACTTCTGTTTCGTCTGTTTGCAAAGTAACACATGTTTCCCTCTGATTTATGTAACTTCTGACTTCTGTTTTGAGTAGGCTTCCTTGAGGAAGTCTTCTGCTTAGTGGGCTAGATGAGCTCACCCCTTTATTTACATATGTAGATTGATTGATGGAGAGCTACTTTTCTCTCTATGGAGTTCAGTTTCATATTTACGTTTACATTCAGACTGTATTTGACTTTGCACATTAGACGCTTTGACTCAATGTAGCCTACGAGCCCTTTCTTTGTATTACTTCCGCTTTGACATCTTGGATATTGTAAACACTTTCCTCATTAATGCAAGTACTTTAATTTAGGTTTGAGATCGTTTGCGTTAGAGCCTTGCGTTGTTAGGTAATGGACACGCGGCATGTAACGTTCCTAACTCCTAGGGCGGTTTTGGGGTCATTAAATTTAGTGGTATCAAAGCCAGGTTTGACTTTCTCTGGTGATTATTAGATCTGATTGTGTGTCTTCATGTCTAAGATATCTACCTTATGGGTGTTTGATTGTTTCTGATAAATTTTGGTGTTTGTTCCTCAGCATGCCACACTGACGAGCTGTGTAGGGCACTACTCAGGGTGAGCCCCTCCAGGGAGATGTAGCCCAGATCGTACAACAGGTGGTGACCCAGGTACTGGATCACATGGGTCACACGACTGCACCAGCAGCTAGAGCTGGGGTGAGTGGTAATGTGAAGGCGTCAGGAGTTCCTGAAGTTGAAGCCGCCTTCCTTTGATACCAGTGGTGATCTGTAGAAGGCGAGCCATTGGATCACAACCATTGAGGACTTACTGAGGGTCATGGACTGTGAGGAGGATCAGAAGGTGGGGTTTGCCAACTTTTGTGTTTCAGTCAGAGGCTAAGGAGTGGTGGAAGTCGGTTGAGGGAAAGTACCCCCACCCCTGGTCATGGGATCAGTTCTGGGCCTGCTTTAATTAGCAGTTCTACCAAGACATCTTCTGTGATCAGAAGATCATCGAGTATGGGAGACTCCTTCAGACCAATGAGATGACAATTGATGACTGTGCGTAAGTTTATTTCGTTGTCGAAGTTTGTGCCTGAGCCGGATGATAATCGGAAGGCGAGGAAGTTTGAGGCTGGATTGAGAGCTGAGATCAGGGCTGCAGTTGCGCCCTTTTGCCATAAGACTTTTCGTGTTATGGTTGATGTAGCATTGGTAGTCGAGACTAAGATGCAGGCGAGGCAGTGGTTTGAGAAGAGAGATCAGAGGCCCGATAAGGGTAAGGACCAGAAGAGGAAGGGTCGAGCTGAGGAGCCCGAGAGGCGGGAGCAGACTTCTTCTCAGAAAAAGAAGTTCAGGGGCGATCGTGGAGCTTCATCGTCCTCTTCTCCTGCAGGGGCGAAGTGCCCGGATTGTGATAGCTTCCATCCCGGCCGAGAGTGCTACAGGAAGTCAGGAGTGTGCTTCAAGTGCGGCTCCTTGGATCATTGCATCGCCCAGAGTCCACAGGCTAGAGGTGGCGTGCAGTTTAGAGGGCAAAGGCGCTGGATCAGGGTCTGGGCAGAAGACCGATCAAAAGAAGCCCCAGACTCAGGCTTGAGTCTACGCGATGGCTGGTGAGTGAGAGTGAGCTTCAGACCGTGTGGTCTCAGGTATTCTACAGATCTCTTCTCACCCAGTATTCTGTCTATTTGATTCAGAAGCTACCCACTCATTTGTGTCTGCTGATTTGGTGGGTAGTCTCGGTTTGTCTACAGAGCCTAGAGCTGATGACTTATGCATATCTAGTCCTTTGAGTGATGTGCCAGCTTGTGTGCTTAGCTCTGTGTGCAAGTCTTGTCCTGTGATAGTTTTGGGTAGGACTTTGCCTGCTGATTTGATTCCGATGAACATGTCTTGTTTTGATGTTATCTGGGCATGGACTGGCTAGTAGAGCATCATGCCCATATAGATTGTGCGGCTAGGAGAGTCATTTTTGATAGACTGGGTGAAACCCGTTTTTTTTTGTTGGGAATTTTGTCCCTTGCGCACCGGTGTTAGTGTCTGCGATGCAGGCAACCAGCTTCTTAAGGAAGGGCTGCCAGGGCTTTCTCTGCTATGTGCCTGAGGTTCGAAAAGGATCCCGTCTGGAGTACATCCCCGTTGTGCGTGACTTTCCTGAGGTCTTCCAGGACGATGTACCAGGACTACCACCAGACCGTGAGGTGGAGTTCTCGATCGAGTTAGCGTCGGGGACCCAGCCTATTTCTAAGGCCCCTACCACATGAGTCCGATGGAGCTTAAGGAGTTGAAGGTGCAGCTGCAGGATCTTCTGGATAAGGCCTTCATTTGCCCTAGTGTGTCTCCTTAGGGAGCGCCTGTGTTGTTCGTGAAGAAGAAGGATGGCACCTTCAGATTGTGTATCGACTATAGGAAATTGAATAAGGTTACCATTAAGAATAGGTATTCCTCCCCGTCTTGACGACCTCTTTGATCAGCTTGCTGGAGCGGCTGTGTTTTCGAGGATTGATTTACGTTCTGGGTACCATCAGCTGAGCATTAAGGCCGGGGTGTGCCTAAATCCGCTTTTAGGACTTGGTATGGGCATTATGATTTCTTAGTCATGTTGTTTGGCTTGACTAATGCCTCATCATTCTTCATGGATATAATAAACCGTGTCTTTAAGCCTTTTCTGGATTCTTTCATGGTTGTCTTCATTGATGACATCTTGGTGTATTCCAAGAGTGCTGAGGAGCATGAGCAACATCAGAGGATTGTTCTGCAGAAGTTGAGAGAGAAGGAGCTGTACGCCAAGCCGAAGAAGTGCGAGTTCTGGCTTGATAAAGTGGCCTTCCTTGGTCATGTGGTCTCGAGAGACGGTATTTCTATGGATCCAGAGAAGATCAGGGCGGTTATGTAGTGGGCGAGACCCACCAATGTATCTGAGGTGCATAGTTTCTTGGGATTAGCGGGGTAGGGTATTATTGGAAGTTTGTGGAGGGTTTCTCCAAGATAGTGTCTCCCTTGACTCGCCTTCTTAGGAAGGATATCAAGTACGAGTGGAGCGAGGCGTGTGAGGAGAGCTTTCAGAAGCTTAAGAGGAGGTTGACTTCGCTCCGATTCTAGTGTTGCCTTCAGGGACTGACGGCTTTGAGGTTTTCTGTGATGCTTCCCATAGGGGTTTAGGCTGTGTTCTAATGCAGCAGGGTAAGGTGGTGGCTTATGGCTCTCGTGAGCTTAAGCTGTATGAGAAGAATTACCCGACCCATGATTTAGAGTTGGCGGTAATGGTCTTTGCTCTGAAGATCTGGAGGCATTACCTTTATGGCACGACGTGTAAGGTCTACACAGATCATAAGAGTCTCAAGTTTTTGTTCACGCAAAAGGAACTAAACTTGAGACAAAAGAGATGGTTGGAGCTTCTGCATGGCTACGATTTGGAGATCCTCTACCATCCTAGTAGAGCGAATGTGGTGGCGGACACCTTAAGTCATAGAGGCACTCTAGGGCTTGCTTGTTTGTTGTCTAGGATTCAGAGGTCTGCTTATGAGCCTCAACGTATGAGAGTTTGGGTCGTTCGATCTGATAGTGCTGGGATGATAGCTGCTCTTCAGGTGCAGTCGACTTTGATAGATCGGATCAGGGCTAGTCAGTTTTCTGATGCTGAGTTGTGCAGGATTCGAGAGAGACTGTTAGATGATCAGGAGTCAGACTTCTCAGTATCCGATGATGGCTGTCTACTCTACAGAGGCAGAGTTTGTGTGCCCAGTGATGGGGTCCTTCGTCGTGAGATTATGCATGAGGCTCATGGAGCTCCTTATTCGGTACATCCAAAAGGTGTGAAGATGTACCAGGACCTTAGAGAGTCCTTCTAGTGGTCGAATATGAAGCGAGAGATTTCAGACTTTGTAGCTCGTTGCCAGACCTGTCAGTAGGTGAGGATGAGCACCAGTGGCCTGCTGGTCTTCTACAGCCCCTTCCCGTCCCTGAGTGGAAGTGGGAAAGTGTAGATATGGAATTCATTGTTGGACTTCCTAGGACATCTTCTGGTTTTGATGCGTCGTGGGTGATTGTGGATAAATTGACGAAATCATCCCACTTCTTGCCGGTCAGGAAGACCTTTGCCTTGAGCGTCTTTCTCGGCTTTATATGGATGAGATTGTGAGATTGCACGGGGTGCCGATGTCGATTGTGTCAGATAGAGATCCGAGATTCGTGTCCACTTCTGGCGTAGCATGCATAAGGCTTTGGGGATGAATTTAGCACTCAGCTCTGCGTACCATCCTCAGAATGACGGTCAAACAGAGAGGACCAGTCAGATCCTAGAGGAGTTGTTGAGGGATTATGTGTTGGATTTCGGTGGCAGTGGGATCAGCATGTCACACTGATTGAGTTTGCATATAGAATAATAGCTTCCAGGCGAGTTGGGATGACCCCATTTGAGGCACTTTATGGTAGGCGATGTAGATCTCCCATCAGTTGGGATGATCTGTAGAAGAGAGTGATAGTGGGGCCGAAGTTAGTTCAGGGAGCTATGGATAAGATCAGGACTATTAGGGTTTCCCAGAGCCGACAGAAGAGTTATGCAGATCAGAGGCGTCGTCCACTTGAGTTTCAAGTTGGGGACCATGTTTATCTGTAGATTTCTCCAGTCCGTGGTGTAGTCCGGTTCGGTAAGAGAGGCAAGCTCAGTCCTCGGTTTGTGGGTCCTTTTGAGGTGCTAAAGAGGGTTGGCCTGGTGACCTATAGGTTGGTCTTGCCACTAGCGTAAACAGGAGTCCATGATGTTTTCCATGTCTCGATGCTTAGGAAGTATCTGCACGACCCTAGCCATGTGATTGATTATGGATAGCTTCGACTTCGCGAAGACTTCTCTTATAAAGCGGTTCCAGTCTGGATTCTAGCTCGTGATGTTCACCGACTTCGTAGCAAGACACTGCCTATGGTTAAAGTCTGATCAATCCGAGCGTGAGGCGACTTGGGAGGAATTGCGTGCTAAGTTCCCGTCCCTCTTTGAGCAGTGAGCTATGTCAAATTTTGAGGTTGAAATTCCTTTTAAGGGGGTGATAGGATCGGGGTGCTGACCGAGTAGGTCTGAGGTGTTAGTCTAAAACCTACTCGACTTACGACAAGTATTTGCCAAGGAGATAATGCGGAAGCTTTTTGTATAAAATTGACAAGACAAGATTTTGCTTGTATTGAAATTCGAAGTGAATTACAACCTAGCTTCCTATCTTGGGATTAGACAGAGGTAGTATATCTAATCCAACACTAGTTTACTCTACAAGTAGATCAATACAGAATAAGGTGTAAGGGAGTGTTTGTGTGCTCTAAAGGAAATAAATTCCTAAGCTAAAGTGACAAAGTCACACTAAGATCTCTCGAAAATGATATCTCTCTCAATATGAGTCTCTCTTTACAAAAATTGGAAGTGAAAATCCCTAAGTATTGTAAATGACTTCTACCTGGTTAAATACTGATAAAACCCGAAGTAATGCTCCAATGATGTGTGAACTGATGTTTCCACAACATCCCACGATCTCCCACTACGCATTGGGCGGGAAATATCTCAGCAGCTCTGCAGTGGGACTCGTTCTGGCGCTCTTTAACCTTGACCGCCTTGATTTCGGAGCTGGTTATATGTGAACGTGTGTAGCAGTTATTTCCTTGCATTTCTCCACGTTTAACAGTAGAGGTTCGCCTCCTAGCTTCTAGAACGTTCCAGGAGAATATTATGTCGTAGAACGCTCCTTGTGCAGTCAGACTCCTTCGTCGCCCATACTTGCTCTGATGCTATTATCAGTGAGACTTCTTCTGTCACCAAACTTGCTCTGTTGCCATTATCAGCAAAACTTGGGTTCCAACAATTTCCCCTTTTTGCTGATGATGGCAGAGGGAACCGACTCAGTCAAGATGAGGTAAAGTTCCCCCTTAAGTTGAGCGTCATTTTATAAGATGAAATGAATACAAATCGCTTGATAGATCGAGTCGGTTGATGACCAAACTACGTCTGTCGTGACTCTTTGTCTGTGGGCAGGCTTTGGATGACTTGTTCTCTATAGTGGGAGTTACTGTTCGCTAAACTCATACTCTCTTTGACTTGGTCTCTTTTCATTGCATCAATTCTCAGACTGGCTCTTGCTGACAGCTAGGCTTTGGCAATCTTCAGCAAAACTCTAACATCTTCACACATTTTCCCCCTTTTTGCTGATGATGCCAAAAACCACTTGAGTGAATCTCGTAGCGCGAGTTGACCTACAAAAAAGACACACAAGAAAATTAAGCTTGGAAGAACCAGCTTCATTGACTGATTCCCCCTTAGTCCAATATTCCCCCTAAGTTTGAGCACATCATTTAAGACAAGACCAGTAAAAGAAGAGCATAATAGAATTAAACTAAGCTTAAACAGAAACAGTCTGCTTGACCATCACGCAGGGCAAAATCCATAAGTGCAATTCAAGTCTTCCTACCACCAAAAACATTTTATTCGTTTACTGAGAGTGGGATTCACCGCTTTCCCCCTTTTGACATCATCTGGCAAACCAGGGTGAGTCTGCCTGACATCCAGAAGCAATCACATGGCTAAATAGCCAACCGACAAAGTCTGCCAAAGTTTGATAAAAACACCGCCAAGATAAACAAGGTTTGAGATAGGTAAAAGTATGGTCAGGGTGTAGGCTAGGAAATGGGGTGTGGGACTTGGTCTTCATCTTGGTATTGACCCATTCATTTGAATCTCAAGAGAGTGATAGATGTGGCTAACCGTGGTAGTGAAGCTTATAGAACAAAGTATTCATAACAATATGTGCAAGTCCAGTCTTGCTGTGAAGTGCAAATAAGAGTCACGCGACTTCCACTCTTGCAAGTAGTGGTCGGAGCAAGAGTCTTCTTCCAATTGATTATAAGTTGAAGAGATGATGCTGATTTGCTTGGTTTTAGCATTCTCATGTTTTCTGTCTTTCTTTTCTTTACCTTTTTTTTTGGAAATTTACTTCAACTACGTGGGTATTTTTGCCAGACCGAGTCTGTCTGTAGATTGACTATAGCAATATTTCTTGGTCGAATGAAGGAAAGGGGTTGTGATGGACTTAGGTGGTAATAGAGATAGTGGGTTTTGCTTTAGTGGTAGTGGTAGTGGGTTGGTAGGAGTGGCAAGGGCTTCAACAGAGATAGTAGTGAAGCCGGTGGAGGTTTGTTTTGCTTAAGGGCTGCGAGTTGTAGGATCAAAGCTTTGAGTTTTTATAGGTCGAGGGTGACAATTTGGGTAATCGACTAGAGCTGTAGGGTAAGGTGGTGAGTTGGGCATTAGTGATGATGGACCCAAAGTGGATGGAATTTTTGTGTGGTGAGACAGCCATGGGAGACTTAGTGATGGTTTCGGGAGTTGAGATAGCAATAGTGCCTTGTTTGAAGGATTTTCGGCTCTAAGTGGGAGGGAGAGTGAGTAGGAGTGGTTTGAGGGTTAAGAAAGTTTGTGCTTTGGAATCGGGGAATGGGTGATGTGGGTGCTTTGGTCGATTTGGTAAAGAAAAACTTGGCGGGTTTTCAATAAACATTTGTAGACAAAGTTTAGTTGAACTAGTCAACCAAGGAGAGTCTGATGCCAGAGAGACTATACCTGAGTACCAGACTCTGCCTCCAAGAGGGAGAGGAGATACAACCACCCTCAATCAGAACAAGTCATGCCATGGTGCGTGCGAAAAAGCTCAAATGCAACCAAGTGTGATGCCTTGGTGATGATATCAGCAAGCTAGGGTCTGTGGAAACATAGTTTAATTAGATTAAGTTCATCTCCACATGATCTCGTAACAAATGAGAACTTATTTTATACTTTAATGTGAGCATGGAATTTAGAGAATTTGATTACCTTAGCTGGTATTATCATACATAATGGTAACATTTTGATCAAAAATACCGTAGTCTTCAAAGTACTTGAAGCTGGAGTGAGTTTGCTTCCTTTTGCACAAGATTCACAGAGAGAGTATGCTTGCTTTTGTACATGATTCGTAGACAGAGTCTGCTTGCTTTCTGCACATGATTCTCATATACATATCGAAAATTTATATCAACACGTGCCATATTACCTTAAGATCACCAATGTTAGAGTCATAAACCATATTTCCTTACGATCACGAGTGATAGAGTCATAAATCTTATAACATAAGATTGGAGAAATCACAAATTTGAGAGACACTTGAGAGACTATGTCCTAAAACAGTAACTAAGTTAACATTTTCAACTTTAAATAAAGAGAGGTTACCAATGGAGCCAATTCTTATGATTTTTTCGTGCATGTTGTCTCTAAAAGTAACCTTTCCCCCTTGATGGCCAGAGTGAGTCGTAAACTCAACTTAGTTTCCTGTCATATATCTTGAACAACCACTATCCAGAAACCAAGAGTCATTGTTTCCGAGCCACTCTGTCTGTAAAAAGCTACTGGTTAGTTTTAGGAACCCAAATGTACTTGGGTCCCCTCTTAGACGATAATGAAGAAGTACTATAGTAAAGATCACGAGCTTTGATAATTGCAGACACACGAGATATATTAAATGACAAATCATGACCAAGTTTATTACAGGAAGAGTCCGTATGACCATCACAACCACAATATCTGCAAATTTTCATCGCAGAGGGAGTCTCACTTACCTGATCATGAGCGGTTTTCTCACCATTGTGAGCCATCAAGCACATCAAACTGGTGGTGCCTGATTAAGCCTTTTCTGAGTAGGAAATTTCTGCCATCTTGAGAGATTTGTCATCCAACGTAGGCTCTAATACCACTTGATAGGATTGGGGTGCTGACCGAGTAGGTCTGAGGTTAGTCTCAAACCAACTCGACTTACGACAAGTATTTGCCAAGGAGATAATGCAGAAGCTTTTTGTATAAAATTGACAAGACATGATTCTGTTTGTATTGAAATTCGAAGTGAATTACAAGCTAGCTTCCTATCTTGGGATTAGACAAAGGTAGTATTTCTAATGCAACACTCGCTATACTCTACAAGTATATCAATACAAAATAAGGAGTTACAGAGTGTTTGTGTGCTCTATAGGAAATAAAGTCCTAAGCTAATATGACAAAGTCACATTAAGATCTCTCAAAAATGATATCTCTCTCAATATGAATCTCTCTCTATGAAATTTGGAAGTGAAAATCCCCAAGTATTGCAAATGACTTCTACCTGCTTAAATACTGATAAAACCCAAAGTAACTGCTCCATGATGTGTAAACTGATGTTTCCACGACGTCCTACGATCTCCCACTACGCATTGGGCGGGAAATATCTCAGCAGCTCTGTAGTGGGACTCGTTCTGGCGCTCTTTAACCTTGACCACCATGATTTTCAGAGCTGGTTATATGTGAACGTGTGAAGCAGTTATTTCCTTGCATTTCTCCACGTTTTAACAGTAGAGGTTCACCTCTGAAGAATCCTACTGTGTGTGAGTATTGAACCGATAGACAAAACAAGTAACAATGATGATAGATAAAATAACTAAATCTGTTATTGAATGTCACGTATCACACTTGATACACAATATGCACGTAGTGAATTTACACCCACTACAATCACACGAGTACTCTTAACTCTAAACTCGTTGAGAGAACAAGAAACTCTCAACTCACAAGATTACGCTCAGCCCTGTGTTTTCCCGTGAACTGCTTAGGATGTTCACAACATAGATAAAACCACACTTACAACAGATTTCCCATTCACTCACTCGAGATCTCTCAGCCGTGTTTCCCTTTCTTATTTTTCTCCCTTGAAAGCACCCCTTAACCTAGACTTTCTTCCGCTTATATAGATACAGAGATCGTGTGAGAATATATCATATAAGATTTTATCTTTAACAGCTAAATAAAATCTTATTGGATATTTTTTATTTTCTACTTGTCAGTTCAAGACTGACGGACTTTGTTTCGAACTAGTCTTAAAACAGGCTTCAGTTCTGAGCTGAGTTTGCTGATCAAAATAGCAACAGCAGTTTTCCCCTTTTTGATGCGGCAAACTGTTGTAGTCTTGAACTGAACGGATGTACTTCAAAATAAATAGCTGGTTCCCCCTGAGTCTTTGCCTTAGTATTACAAGTAGACAATACGATCACATATCGACTGTTCCCCCTGAATCTCATTCATCCGTGACAATTTCCTGTACTCTGTCTAAGACATAACAACTTTCAAGCATTAAGTAATACAAGTATAATACCACAGATAGTAACATTATTCCAGTTCATGAATGCAGAATAGAAACAAGAAAATCCCAAGTTTCAGGCAATATTATGAAAGTCCTAATTAAGGAAAAAGTATCCATAAATCACAATGTAAACAATTCATATCATGTTGAAGACTTAAGTTTTGCAGATGATTGCCTCCTCAGTCAAAGTAGCGATGCAGAGAGACGCGCGATACAGAAAGACGTTCCACTATCACAGCTCAAGTACCTCTGCAGAAGCATCTGACCGCGAATTCCTATATGCCAAGAAGCGGGATGCTACTGAAGTGGCTGCGGAAATCTCGGTTAGTTGGGAGCGCAAGCAAACGTGAGAACGTGACGCACAAGGAGCTCCATAACTCCAATACTTGCGGAACCAACCCAATGAGCCGTTTTACATGAAGACTTCACCGAAGATTTAGGATATGGTTGACAAGTATATAAGCATACGGGTGTAATTAGTTAAGGTGGGCATTCGAGATTATCTAGAGAGAAACACCGCTTTTAAGAGAGAAAAATTCTTGAGAGATCTTAGTGAGATAGTGTCAATTAGCTTAGGTATTTATTATCTAGAGAGCACACATAGAACATTTCCCTTTACTCCTTGTTACGCATTGATCAAAGCCGAGAGTAGAGCGAGTGTTGGATGAGACAGAGTACCTCTGTCGAATCCCAAGATAGGAAGCTAGGTTGTAATTCACATTGAATTTCAATAAAAGCAAAGTCCTATCTTGTCAATTTAAAACAAAAGCTTCCGCGTTATTAGTTTCTACATACATTTATTCTTCAAGCAGAGTTGGTCTGAGACTAACACCTCAGACCTACTCGGTCAGCACCCCGATCCCATCAAGTGGTATCAGAGCCTGCGTTGGCTGACAAATCTCTCAAAATGGCGGAAATCTCAAACACCAACAACAACAACAGAATGCAAGTGGAGAATCCAAAGTTAACTTCCACAAACTACAACATGTGGAAAAACGAGATGGAGTCACACCTCCAGTCCTTGAATCAACAACTCTGGATGGTAGTGACGAAAGGCAATTTCCCAGTACCTGAAGGGAAAGATCCCAGCTCCTATACTGCTGAGCAGCGCAGATGCGTTGAGCTAAATGCCCAAGCCGTACGTGTCATCTACACCAGTCTCTCTCCACCCAAAAGAAGAAGAGTGTATCACATCAAAGTAGCCAAAGACATCTGGGATCACCTTCGAGCTGTTCACGAAGGAAATACTGAGCTTCGAAAGTCAAAAATACAAGAACTGAAGATGGACTACGAAAACTTCGTAGGAAAGCCTGGCGAATCCCTTAGCGACATGCTTGCACGATTCACTGAACTCACTGCTACTATGGAAGAGTTGCAGATTGGAGAGAAAATATCAACAACAAATTTTGGATAGTCTGGGTGAGGAATGGACCGAGAGCGTTATCTCTACGAAGGCGTCCAAAAGTCTAGAGAAATGGACTTTGACTGACTTGGGATCCTATCTTCAGTCCATCAACAAATACAAGATGAATATCAAAAATAGAGGTAATACTTCTCACTCAAACCATGCTGTTTCGTTTTCCAACGTGAATCAAGCTTTGCAGGTAAAGACTACACCCAGCCAGACAACAGCTCACCAGAATGAATCATTCCACTATGACACTACCTCTCCAAACCAGGATTTAATCCAGCAGCTTCGAGACACTCTGATTGACGGCATAATAGAGGAAGGATCAGCGAACACCTTCGAAGATATGACCATGCTGGTCAAGAACTTTAAGAGATTCATGCGAGATCGATCAGAAAGGAACAGTCCAAACAGGTTCAGCCAAAATCAAAACCGACAATATCAATCCTACAACCGTAATCAGCAAGGTACTACGGGAACTGGAGACCGAGTATGCTTCAAATGCCTGAAGCCGGGGCACTACGCCAACAACTGTCCTCTCAAGAAGAAAGATGATCGTGAGCAATCATCACTGATAGCAAATTCAGCATGGGGAGACTCTGACTCAGAAGAACCTGAGATGGGAACGTCAAGCCTAATCTGCCTCATGGCTCACAAAAGTCAGGTATGCAAGAGTCCCTCTTCAGAGGTAACTGAATATTTCTCAGACTCATGTGCTATTCCTTTTTAGATTTATCTACTTACTACATCGACCCAAATCATCCTGAATTTGAATTAACTGAAGAACAAGAAAGAATAGCCTATCTTTATGAAGAAATTCATGTGCTAAAAGGTCATGTCAACAACGATCGTCTTAAATTGCAAAAATCTGAAGAAAAGGCCGAAAAACTTGAAAAAGAGTTAAGAGACGCTCACAACCTCATCAACTCCTTACAAACCCAAGTTTCTTCCCTATAGAAAAATCGTTCCAAAATTCCACAAAAATTCTTCAAACCAATCACCTTTGTCCGTGAGGTTGCTGCAATGCAAAAGCCAAAATTCTTTGAAAAAGAACTCCGTGAGTCAAAAGAAAGACAAGTTCGACTTGAGAAAGAGGTCGATTCCCTGAATATCGCTCTTAAAAAGGCACGGATGGAATCGGTCTCATCATCTAATCCTCCTCATTGGCTGAGAAATAAAGGCAAAGTTAATCTGCCAAAATAGCCACAAAACCCAATGATCTTCAAAGAAGGAAACTCCAAAAAGAAAAATTTGAAAACAAATTCCGTTGGCAAAAGAAGTACGTTCATCTACCTTCTTTACTAATTTGTGGTTACTGTGGCTACGACGGACATATTCACTCATCGTGTCATAAGCTTGGCAAAGATTTATCTTTTAATATGCAACGTTTATATACTCTGTCTAAAGCACGACATGGTTATAGCTCTCTTTCAAAGAGGGAACCCAAGTTCGCCTGGGTTCCCAAGTCTAACTTTTGATTATCTTGTAGGGAGAGACCGTGGACAATGACTCTGGTTTCTAGATAGTGGATGCTCACGACATATGACAGGAGACCCTGACAAGTTCACGACTCTCTCTCAACACCACGGGGGGAAAGTCACTTTCGGTGACAATGCTCATGGTGAAATCATTGGTATTGGAACCGTTGGTAATCCCTCTCTCTTTAAAATAGAAAATGTTAATTTAGTAAATGGACTTGGACACAACCTTCTAAGTATCTCTCAAATATGTGATCTCTCTAATGTTGTTCTTTTCTCGGCCTCTGACTGCAAAATCTTTAACGAGCAAACAGGTCTTCTGAAAGCCACTGGTATAAGGGTGAACAATCTTTACAAGTTATCTCTTGAAAACCCTAACCTAGATGGTACTCTTGTCTTAGTGTACAGGACAAGAATATCTCCTTATGGAACTTTCGCCTAGGTCATGCACATGACAAACTACTAAACAAAATCAAAAACAGAAATCTTGTAGTGGGACTCCCAGACAAACTTCTTCCAGACCGACATCCTCTGTTCTGCATGCGTACAAGGGAAACATTCTAGAGCAAGCTTTCCAGGTAAAACAGATATGTCTACATCATCTCCACTGGACATGCTACACATGGATCTATGTGGACCAGTGTGTGTTCAAAGCAAGAGTGGTAAGAAGTACATTCTAGTCATTGTTGATGACTATTCACGCTGGACATGGGTACTCTTTCTTAAGAACAAGTCGGAAACATTTTCTGAATTCGAAACCCTATTCAAACTGATCACTAACAAACTGTCCACCACTGTCAAGACAATTCGATCTGACAACGGTACAGAATTTGCAATATTCAGTTTTCAGAATTTTGCAGGGAAAAAGGAATCATGCATCAAACATCAGCTGCTCGTACTCCACAACAAAATGGAGTTGTAGAACGAAAGAATCGCACCCTAGTAGAAATGGCACGAACAATGCTCATCGATAGTAACCTTCCAGCAACATTACTGGGCAGAAGCTATCAACACTGCAACATACATCCTAAATCGAGCATCAATTCATCCATTCATCGGCAAAACCCCATATGAAATTATCAAAGGCCGTCCACCTTCAGTAACACATCTACGGCGCTTTGGATGCAAGTGTTTCATACACAACAATGGAAAAGACAATCTCGGCAAGTTTGCTTCTAAGAGTGACGAAGGAATCTTCCTTGGCTACTCATCACAAAGTCGAGCTTACAGAGTACTCAATAAATGTACATCTTGTCTTGAAGAAAGTCCTCATATTCGTTTTGAAGAGCTCTCTAACTCTAGCGACTGTGAACACAACCAAAATGAACCACACGAAGATGTCGTAGATACTTCCTTCATTGAAATACCAGTAGCTACTATCCCTGCACCACAAACACCTCTGGCAACAGACTCATCCTCTGACAACGATGACGACCCTGATGACTCATTCAAGGATGCCTCACCTACTCCCACACAGGAACCACTACCTCCCCCACAAACACAACGACAACCACACCTAACAATCCCAAACACCAGCTCCCTTCACTAGTCTTCCATCAACCTCCGCAAGAAAATTTCAACAAGCCTCCGCTCACCCAATCACTCAAATTCTGAGTGATCCATCCAAAGGCGTTCAAACACGTAGTGAGATCCATCAGCATCTCTGTGCCTTCAATGCTTTTCTATCCACAATCGAACCTAAGAATGTCCACCAAGCTCTACAGGATCATGACTGGATAATCGCCATGCAAGAAGAACTACATTCTCTGCAAAGACACTCTGTCTGGCGACTTGTTCCGTGTCCAACCAACCATAAACCAATTGGTACCAAATGGGTGTTTCGCAACAAGTTAGATGATCAAGGACATATCTCTCGCAACAAAGCCAGACTGGTAGTTCAGGGATACGCTCAAGCTGAAGGAATTGATTACGATGAAACTTATGCTCCAGTAGCTCGAATTGAGGCAATTCGAATACTCGTGGCTTACGCAGCTCATCGAGGTATAAAGCTCTACCAAATGGATGTAAAAACTGCATTTCTACTTGGATACATCGACAGAGATGTATATGTTGCTCAACCACCGGGGTTCGAAGATCCACATCACCCGGAGTATGTCTACAAGCTAGATAAAGCGTTATATGGCCTGAAGCAGGCACCTCGGGCATGGTATGAGCGTCTTTCTTCTTACTTATTGTCCCATGGATTCATTCGAGGTAAAGTTGACAAAACTCTTTTCACCCTCACCAAAGGTGAAGACATACTCATTGTGCAAATATATGTGGATGACATAATTTATGGATCGACTATTCCTGAACTATGTTCATTCTTTTCTGATCTCATGAGTAAAGAATTTGAAATGAGTGCTCTTGGAGAATTGAAATTCTTTTAGGTCTACAAGTCATTCAACAAGAAAACGGGACTCAAATTCATCAACAAAAATACATTCACGAGCTATTAATCAAATACAAGATGCAGGATTCAAAAGCCACACCCACTCCAATGTCAGCAACAGAGAAACTACATCTGGATGAAAAAGGAATTGCCGTTGATGCTACACTATACAGAGGTATGATAGGTTCCCTCCTTTATCTAACAGCAAGTAGGCCTGACATTCTCTATGATGTATGTCTCTGTGCAAGATTTCAGGCAAACCCAAAAGAATCACACCTACAAAGCGTAAAAAGAATTTTTGCTATCTGAAAAGCACCCAAGACCTGTACCTCTGGTACCCAAGTACTCCTGATTTCACTCTAATGGGTTATAATGATTCAGATTTTGCAAGCTCCTTATTAGACAGGAAAAGCACGTCTGGTACTGCACAATTTTTAGGACTTTGTCTTGTCGCCTGAAGTTCAAAGAAACAAAACACGGTAGCCCTGTCATCCGCCGAGGCCGAATATGTCTCCGCCGCTGCTTGCTGTGCACAGATTCTCTGGATACAACAACAACTACAGGATTATCTCATTCCTCCGACTTGTACTACAATTTTTGTGACAATAATAGTGCTATTGAATTATCTAAAAACCCTGTTCATCATTCCAGGACAAAGCACATTGAAATTCGTCACCATTTCTTAAGGGATTGCGTTGAAAAATGACAAAATGACAGATACAACTAGAATATGTTCCTACTTCAGATCAACTTGCAGACATATTCACCAAACCATTGCAACGAGGTCCTTTTGAAGCACTACGTTCACAACTAGGTATGACCCGTATGACTTAGCTAAGGTTGTATCTCCTTCTCGTGTTTTGTACATATCTGGGTGAAATGTATGAATATGTCTGATGACCTAGTCTGTCTGTCAAAGAAACAAAACACCAGCGTAAAAACAGGAGTCTTTATTCTCTGATAAACCTCCCGCGAAATTCTCGCCCAACAATCCGCAACATCCCAGCTCAACCAATCAGCCCACACTACCCTAACACACGATGTCTGCCTATATTCAGACGTCAATAACTTTCACTTCCCACGTCCAATCCTACCCAACCTGATTTCTTCGCCTCTTTTCGCCTTATACACCCTTTTGCCTACCACGATCAAACTCCGATCACCATGGCTTCCAACCCTAACCCTAAGCACAACACCATGTTGTTGAAGACTTAAGTTTTGCAGATGATTGCCTCCTCAGTCAAAGTAGCGATGCAGAGACTTGGCGCGATACAGAAAGATGTTCCACTATCACAGCTCAAGTACCTCTGCAGAAGCATCTGACCGCGAATTCCTATATGCCAAGAAGCGGGACGCTACTGAAGTGGCTGCGAAAATCTCGGTTAGTTGGGGAGCGCAAGCAAACGTGAGAACGTGACGCACAAGGAGCTCCATAACTCCGATACTTGCGGAACCAACCCAACGAGCCGTTTTACATGAAGACTTCACCGAAGATTTAGGATATGGTTGACAAGTATATAAGCATACGGGTGTAATTAGTTAAGGTGGGCATTCGAGATTATCTAGAGAGAAACACCGCTTTTGAGAGAGAAATATTCTTGAGAGATCTTAGTGAGATAGTGTCAATTAGCTTAGGTATTTATTACCTAGAGAGCACACATAGAACATTCCCCTTTACTCCTTGTTACGCATTGATCAAAGCCGAGAGTAGAGCGAGTGTTGGATGAGACAGAGTACCTCTGTCGAATCCCAAGATAGGAAGCTAGGTTGTAATTCACATTGAATTTCAATAAAAGCAAAGTTTATCTTGTCAATTTAAAACAAAAGCTTCCGCGTTATTAGTTTCTGCATACATTTATTCTTCAAGCAGAGTTGGTCTGAGACTAACACCTCAGACCTACTCGGTCAGCACCCCGATCCCATCATATCAGAAAGCATAAACTCGCGGAGCAGTTATGTCTAAGCATATCAAACAGTCACCAAAAGGAATAAATGTTTAAAACTTGCAACTTTCCCCTTTTGCCCATAAAGAAGATAGAACATAGAATTTAGAGACTAGCATCAAAAGAAAAATATTCGGTGTGAACTAGGGGAAGGGTGGGATGCAATCCGACAATCACTAAAATTTTTCTGATGGTTCAGAGGATGAGTTCGTTGCAGTCATCAAAAAATCCAACTTCTCTTCTAAAAGGTTGATCCTGTCCATCAATCGCTTCTCCATTGCTGCCATAGAGTCCAGTACTGACTGTATAAGAAGGGAATTTAGTGCAGTAACATGGTCAGCCTTGGCCTCATGTTGCACAGTCTGTTTGAACTGCCAGTCTGACTCTATGAGTTCCAGTCCCATCTTGGATAGAGTAGAAACAGCCAGGTAGTTGGTTGGTTGAGCAGAGATGGAATACACATATTCCAGAGTAAGCTGAAAATGTCGAAGGACCTTTGTCATCCAGAAAGGGTAAGGAATTGATGGCTTTGAACTATTGAAAATTGTTCGCAAATGAGAGATAATGATTCTAGGTAGTGATAGATGAATTCTTTTATCTAGACACCCATTATCGCTAGATCGACAGTAGAAGTAGTAACTTGTCACGCATATCAGTACGTGGGAGAAGACTTTGATAAGCAATAAGATGCAATAACCGTGGTAAAACACCTAAATCCCTCTGTGGATAGTGTTTTAGTCTTGAACTCGCACGAGAAAGACCAAAGTGGTGTTGTACTACGTCAGTGTGGGATGCCACATCCACCTTCTGAGTATTGAACTCAGCTAAACCCTAGAGGTACTTCAAGAATCATTGCAAGCCAGGCGGGGGAAACTATCATCTTGATACCAGCCACTTCAGTCTTAAATTCATACGGTGAGACAAACTCCAAATTCAGAACAAATGGAAACAAGACTTCGGGTAGTATATGGTTTCAGAATTGAACAGCCTTTCCTAACCTTGAAACTTTAAAATCTCTCCTAAAGATTCCAGTGAGTTCTTTCCTAGCCAGTCACAATCTATCAATTTGCCAGGGATAATGTCTGGTTCAAGCATAGTGCGACTGAATATAGGTTTTTGAGGAAAGAAACGACCTGGATTTTGCAATCTTTCAAGATGAAACTCCTTCGCTTTTAGTTTCGAGTGGGGTTTGCCATAGATTCAACCTTTTCGATGATCGCGGTTGCGTGGCTGGAGAATCGTCGTTCTTACACTTTGGGATAGTTGACAAAGCATCTTCGACACCATGGTTGGCTTCTTGGCAGGTGTACGCAACCGGCGGCGTGTACTAGCTGGCGGTGGAGATGGTATGTCAGCCTCAGTTGGAGTTGCAGAAGATTCATCATCGCTTACCACAGTAGCATCTTTAGGAGTTGGAGATTTAGCTTCAGGTGAGGGTTTTGATGTCGAATCAGGAAATGGATGAGTTTGGCTATGGTCAGTCGGCTTTTCAGAAGCAAGAGGTTGATTGTTTTCATATACAAGCTGGTCGAAGGAATACATGGGTAATTTGTGGAAGAGTTTGATGTTAGCTCAAGAATGGAAGACGTATAATGGGAAGAAGATCGTTGCTGAGAAAGGAGATTTCGAATCTTGACCAAGTGAGAGTAGGAAAATAAGAAGAAGTCGAAACAGTTGTGTGTTTGAGAAGAAGATTGTAAAAAATATAGAAAGTAATAAAATAAAAGATTAAAAAAAAACAAAACAAAACAGCCCGTTACTTGACACGATCTATCAGTCCTAGACTAAGTCTCTCAGAATAAAAAGTTCAAGAACAAGTTAAGTAAATCACTGTTTATTTCCAAGAAGATCAGGCAATATTTCTGAGTAAATTGGATTTTTCCGTTGTCCTTTCATTTTCAACTAGATTGAAATAACAACAAGTAGCACGTTTGAACTCTAGACTTGATTTCATTCCACTTTTCAACTTTCCTTTGAATCGACAAGGGGCGAAAAGTAAAATCGTATTCCATTGTACCTTTCATCGCAATAGATTCATACTCACAGTCTATTTTCATATTTTGACGATATTCACATGACATATGTTGAAACATAGAGAAGCTATAATTTTTATTAAGCAACACCTTGAATTTTACTCTCCATCTATGTAACGACGTTGGGTCAACTTGCCCAGAGTAGTTACCCTTAGGAAGTTGGATGATAAAGCATCCTAAGACTTAATTGTCAGATGAAAGAGGCCAAATGTGTGTTGTTTAACTGTGAGCATTGGAATCTCTTGCCTTGTTCAGTCCACCATACAAACCATCCAACCCAGTTATCTTTGAATACAAACGTGTTACTTGTTGTATACATCAAGTAAGTTAAAAAATTTATGGGATTATAAGAGACTTCCATCTTACTCAGTCGTATTGTGAAGATTTACTTGGAGAAACATTAGACTTATTTTAACAAGATTCTTAACAGTTGATTCAATGAAAACTCAGTATAGAACTATATCAACCATGTGAAGCCATCGGATTGTATACATTTGAAATAGAAAAGGTAATGACATAAATCAAGAAAAAAGAAATAAACTTCAGTTCTAAACTGATGAGTACAAGATAGCAAGACTTAGTCTAAAACGTCAAAGAAAAAGAAAGAAAAAGGAAAGAAGAAAAGAAAGTAAGAAAAACAAAAGATGTGTCTCACTTGGTGTTGACCATGCCAATCTCAAAACGAAGTTTCTCTGGGTAAAGGCTTAATAAAGATGTCAGCTAACTGTTTGTCCGTTGAACAATGAATTAGGATAACAGTGTCGTGTTCGACATGATCTCGAATGAAGTGGGTCGTATATCAATGTGTTTTGAGCGGGAGTGATGAACAGGATTTTTGGTCAACTCAATTGGCTTGTGTTATCACAATAGATATGAACAGGTATGAAAGACAATCCATAGTCCTCAAGTTGTTGATAGAGCCACAAAATCTGAGCACAACAAGCAGCTGCAGTAACATACTCAGCTTCAGTCATAGACAGAGCAACCGAAGCTTGTTTTCTAGAAGACTATGCGATGAGATTTGAACCCAAGAATTAGCCCGTGCCAGTTGTACTCTTCCGATCAGTTAGGGAACCACCATCTGCATCGGTGTATCCAGCAAGAGTGGGTAAAGAAGTATCCGTGTACAGGAGACCAAGTGACGGTGGTTCCTTGGAGATAACGAAAAATACGTTTGACGGCCTACTTACATGTGGTAACTTTGGATTAGCCTGGAAGCGAGCACAAAAACAAACACTTTGCATGATGTCGGGACGACTTGTAGTGAGATAGAGAAGAGACCCGATCATCCCCCTATAGACACTTGGATCTGTTGCCTCTGTAGTTGGCTCCAGTCCCTAATCTGAGAGTAGTAGACATCGGTTTGCACTCAATTGAACTTGTATTTAGACAAGAGTTCCAATGTATATTTGGTTTGACTGATAAACGTACCATCAGCTGTTTGCCTAATTTGCAACCCAAGGAAAAATGTCAGCTCACCCATGTTGCTCATTTGGAATTCTTTTGTCATCATTGACTCGAACTCCGTTGTCAGATGTGGACCGGTGGATCCGGAAAATGATATCATCAACATATATTTGTACTAGAAGTTTGTCCATCACTTTTTTTGATAAACAGTGTGCGATCAACATGCCCCCGGACAAAGTGTTGATTGATGAGAAAAGATGTCAACCTCTCATACCAAGCCCTTGGTGTTTGCTTAAGACCATATAGTGCCTTCTTCAGTGATAAACATGATTTGGATAAGTTGTGTCCTCAAAGGCTAGTGGTTGAGAGACATATACTTCTTCCTTGAGGTGTCCATTAAGAAGCACACTTGACATCCATTTGGTAAAGTGTGAACCTACGCAAGGTTGCAAAGGCAATGAGAAGACGAATGGCTTCAAGTCGTGTACTAGAGCATAGGTTTCATCAAAATCTAAACCCTCTTGTTGATTATACCCTTTTGCAACTAGACGTGCTTTATTTTCTGGAGATTTGACCATTTGAATCAAGTTTATTCCGGTAAACCCACTTCGTTCCAATGACATTATGATCCACGGGTTTTTCAACAAGTTCTCACACATCATTCGTTACAAATTCATTCAATTCCTCATGCATAGCATTTATCCAACTCTCATGCTCTAGTGCCTCTTTCACAGTCTTTGGTTCCACTGTAGAAACAAAACCGTGGAAAGCATAAATTTTTATGCATTTGACGGGTTTGAACTCCTGAGTTCAAATCTGATAGAATGTTGTTGATTTCTATGCCTGGTGCATTTCTAGCAGTCAGATGATGTGTGAATACTGCTCCTGAGTCCACAGCTAGAACTGATTCTGTTGGTTCTGGTGGTGGCGACACTGAGTTCTGAGCTAGTGATGGTGGATTTTGAGTTGACGCCAATTCTTCTGATTCAGCCCCCGAGACTTCATCAATGGTTGTTTCTCCATCCTTTGACTGAAAAATTATCCGTTTTTCCTTGACTAATCCTTCCACCAAAGTGTTCTCGTCAAACTTGACATTGCTGACTTCAACTATTAAAGTGTGTTTGTTAAAGACACGATAAGCTTTGCTATTCATAGCATAGCCAAGAAAGACTCCTTCATCACTTCTTTTGTCGAACTTTCCTAGTTGGTCTTTTCCATGCTTGAGGAAATAACATGTACATCCAAACACTTAAGTGTGATATGGATGGCTTACGTCCTTTGAACAGTCATAGGGAGTCTTGATTAGGATTGGACGAATTAAGGCTCTGTTAAGGATGTAGCAGGCTGTATTTATAGCTTCGCCCCAAAAGCTAGGAGAAAGACCACTACTATTCAACATTGTGCGAGCCATCTCTTGAAGTGTTCTGTTTTTCCGTTCGACAACCCTGTTTTGCTGAGGAGTCCTGGCTGCAGAATAAGTGTGTGTGATTCCATTGTCAGTACAGAACTGAGACATCTTGCGATTGAGGAATTCCGTTCCCTGATCAGTGTGAATACTCTAGACCTTATTCTTAGTTTGAGTTTGAATCCTGATGAACAGACATGTAATTTCATCAAGGTTTGATCTTTGCTATGAAGTAAGATAGTCCATGTAATCTTGAATAATCATCGACTACTAGCAGTATGTATCTCTTCCCAGATCTACTCTGTACGCTCACCGGTCCATTAAATCCATGTGTAGCAATTCTAAACTCTTGGTACTACTAACCATATTTGTTGGTGCATGAGAGATTTTGTGAGTTTATTCAATGCACTATCAGCTCACATTGTATTATGATCTAGCCGTCTCCGTGGTAGCCCATTGACTAATTCCTTTAGTCTTAGCTTGTTAATCAACCGGTGATGAGCATGTCCCAGTCTTCGATGCCACAATAATTCTTCATCGTCTTTGACAGTGAGACATGTTAGATCCTCCTGATCATTCACATCTACCATGTAAAAAGATTTCCCACTCGCAACCTTGTAACAAGACCTCCTGAGTAACTTTGTTGTGTATTTGAAAACCACTTGAATCAAAGATAACTTCTGATGGAACTTTATCACACATGTGATACACTTAACAGATCATGAATGAGGCCTTCCACCAGACTAACTTGATCAATACAATGCTCTTTGCCAATCGTTCTGATTCCTATTATTCTGCCTTTGCCATTGTTTCCAAAAGTTACTCTTCCTCCTCGATGTTCAATCAAGGTGTAAACTTTTTCTTATCTCCACTCATGTGTCTTGAGCAACCACTATCCATTAGCCACCAGTTCTCATATAGTGTGGTTGCTACGCCTAGAACATTCAATCACTTATCAGCTTTGGGTAACCAAACTTGTTTGGCCCTGTTCTTCGAGTACTAGGAGGATGATTTCTGTTTTTATGAGTTTTGAACTGAGAAACATTTTCAACAACACGAAATGTTTTTTCTATAATATAGACTTCTGTAGAAACCTATACTATGACCATGTTTATAACAGTATTGACAGAAATATTCAGATTTGGTATATTTAGCATTTGACGTTTTCCGCACTGGTGTATAGATTGGAGTTGTAACCTTTTCTTCCCAGTCAACATCTGTGTCAAATCTGCCTTTCAGTGTACTAAACTGGATTTTGTTGCTTAGCTATTTCTTTTCTTTCATTAAACTTTGACAAATCATCCTCTAAGACTTCATTTTTCTTTTTTAAGCTCTCATATGTTTCTTGAAGTGTTTTGAACTCAGTTTGTACCCAAACGGGTAGATATTTAATCCTCTCTTTTAAGGTTTTACAAACTTAATCGGCAAGTTTCCTTTAGTTTGGGACTCAGTAACTGTTTCTACAGATACATCTATCTTAGATAACTTTGACTCAAGCAGTTTAATCTTTGTAACATTGACGTTAACAAATTGAAAATTTCTTTCTTAGACAAGGAATTAAAAGCATCTTCTATGAGTTCAGGACTTACTTCGTCTGCTTCCAGAACTTCCTGCCATCCGTCGCTAGCCATCATGCAGAAGTTCCTGTCTGATGTCATGCTTACGCTCTCATCATCATCAGTCACAACAGTCATGCAAACCTACGCTGTCTCTTCTGTTTTGAGTCTGTCTCTGATTCCTCTTGTCCCCATAATGCTGCTATAGGCTCTGTAAATTTCTTGACCTTGTCACGAAAACTATCCTTTGACTTTAGCATGCAGTCCTTGACTACATGTCTGGCTTATTACATCGGAAGCATATACTTTGTTCCTTCTTTGTTTAAACCTATCAGTTCTGGACCAGAGCCTCTTCTTCCACCAAAGATTTCCTAATCCGTTAGCTATCATGGTAATCTCTTCATCCTCATTTGTGTCTTCTTCTTCTTTATCGCTTGAAGTTTTCTTTGCCTTCAGTGCTAAATCCTTATTAGCACTTAAACTTACCAGCCCCTTTCATCTTGCCTTCGTACACCGTCAGTTCAGATCCCAGTTCTTCGAAGGACAATTTTGACAAATCCTTAGTCGACTCCAAAAGTGTAGTGAAGTTCAACCAATCTTTGCACACGACTATCCAGAAACTCCTTTCATACCTTGAGCATTGTCAAGAGTTACTCCGACAGTCTTGAGCTCACATAAACACTTACAAATATTTCGAGTGTTCCCGAAATAGTCTCTCCCTCCGTCATCATGAAATTATCATCAAACTGCCTTTTGAGTTGTTTTCCCTTTGCCTTTTTGACAGAATCCGTTCCAGCGTAAGAAGTTTTAAGAAATTCCCAAACCTCCTTTGCGGTGCGTAACCCTAAAACTTTCTGTTGGTCTGAGTCTGACAACGAAGACATTATAATCCTTTGAGCTTGTCGATTCTTGCTTATCAATTTATTATCGTTATCACTCCAACTAGATCTTGGCTTTTCTTTGGTGACTGCATCCTCCTCGATTTTCGGCTTGAGATCACCTTCAGTGACCACATCCCATAGTTGAAGATCAATAGAGATTAATTGATCCTCCATCTGTTCACACCAACTGGTGAAGTTGAATTTATTCAACTTTGGTGGTTTGACACAGTATGAATTCATCGCGATCTACCCTGAAGAAGTTTCCTCGAGATTAAGGGTAACCGTGCTCTGATACCAACTGAAGAATCCTACTGTGTGTGAGTATTGAACCGATAGACAAAACAAGTAACAATGATGATAGATAAAATAACTAAATCTCTTGAAATACCCCGAACTTAAATATGGTGATTAGAATATTTTAATATAGTATTTAAGGGCCTAATAGTGCCTAAGTAATTTTTGGTAAAGAAAATAAATCCAAAGAATGAGAAAAACGCTAGAATGAGCGTTAAATAACCATAGGAGGTACGAGACCTCGGTTATAGTATCGTAAGGATTCCTAAGGCTTATTCATGCCTAATTAGTATATGGGAATGATTCCCAAAGAAAACGGATCCGAATAATGTATTAAAACGCTAATAGAGCTTTAGCGCACATTTTTCGAGAAAACCCGAAAACGTGATTTTAAGTGGTCAAACGAACCCGTAAAAATTATAAATCATTAATTAACAGTAATTAAGCATCAATGGAAGCTTAATAGCCAATAAAAATAAAGAAACGAGGAAATCCCGGAAAACGGGCCCGGTTAGTGAATAGTATCAAAACCGGGTAAAATAACGAGCGTTTTCTGTAGAAGACGAAAAACGCTCCAGCTAGTATAACAGTGGGGGGCGGGTTTTACTGGTGTAAACAGCCTCTCACACCTACACTAGACTAGTTACTAATTAACAAGTCAAAAAGCAAAAGAAGAAAAGTACAAAAGTAAAATAACCCTCTCTCACCTCTCATTCTCACTTTTCCCTCTTCTCTCTCTCCCATTTCTCCCTCTCTCACCGTCTCCCTCCTTCCTTCTCTGAGTTGGGCGATTTTGAGAGCTCTCCCATGGCTTCACTTCATTCTTCCTCATGCTCTAGCTCCATTTGAGCTCCAAATGTAAAATAAAATACATATTTGAACTCCCCTCTTCAAGCTCTACATTTCTATCTTTTCAAATCCAAAATCCGAAATGAGAAAATTCATCTCCATGGGTTTTCCCCATTTGAAGAGAAAAGCACACCATTATGGAGCTTGGAGTCTCCCCTTTCCAACAAGGTAAAAATCTCCATGAAAGACCTCATATTTCTCCATCTCTTTGTATGGCCGATTTTGCCTCTCTCTCTTACCTTGTTTTTCTCTTGCTTTGGAGCATTGTTTCAACCCTCCAATGGTGGAGTAACCCCCTTCTTGGTTCAAGGGTGAGAATCCCTCCTAAAGCACTCCAAAGGTAAACCCTAGAAATTTTATTTTAAACACTTCAATGAACTAGCATAATCTAAGGGTTAGTGTATTAATTTTACTTGTCTTTGTGTGTTTGGGTGTTGGGATGGAGTTTGGTAACTCCATCCCCCACAAAATCGATTTGAACAAGAAAGAGAGGAAGGAGGAGAAATGGAAAAGAAATGAAGGAATCAAAAGCTCAAGGTAAGAGCTCCTTCTCAATGCTTAATTTAATGCATTAGTGTAATGGGAATCGGTAAACAAATAAAAGAACCTAAACTATTGTACTTAGTATTGTAGTATTGGAAGTTTGAGAACTTGCGAGCAAGTATGTGAATGGTAGGCCTTGGAGCCAAGTGTAATGAGTATGTGTATTGGTATTGTGATTGATGGGTATTAATGTATCAAGATTGATTAGTATGTGTGCTGGTAGAACCCTTGTGGTTTGGCTAGAATAGGGATGAAGCTGATGAGAAAAGATATGTGTGGATAAGTAAGAATTATAGGTGAGCTATGGCAAAATTTTGGTAGGGATTGTGCATTAAAGAGTGACTTGGTGAATGGGAGAACCAAGGTATGTATTGGGGTTAGTAGAGATGGGTAATGACCATGGATTGGTAATTGGAGAATGAGGATAAAGTATATAAAAATCTGTAGCAAGAAGTGATAAAAATGTATTGGAGAAGCTAGAAAAATTAGAGTGCAAGAGGTAGTGAAATAAATGTTGGACTTGGGTATATATTTTGTATGTGCTTGGAAATGTATTTAGAATGCTAGGAATGGCATTGGTTGAGGAAGTATTGAATGGTAAAGGTTAAAACAAAAATCTGTAGCATAAGAGTAAAGAAAACAATTGTAAGAATTGAAAGGAAGTGAGAAGAAATTGTGTATGTGGACTTAGAGATGAGTAAGGAATTGTTGGATGAACCAAGGCAATGTTGAGGGCCTAAGTAGTGTTAAAATATGTGGGATTAAGTGTAGGAACAATGGGGAAGTGATGGGTAAAGGAGAGGACTGAAACCAGAAATGAAAACTGAAATACTGGGTCGGACCGACCTTGGGACCGAACTTGCAAGGTCGGTCGAGCCCAGATTTGCAAAGGACGGAAACCTTCTGGAATGGACCGACCTTGGGACCGGACATGCAAGGTCGGTCGGCCAGAAGAAATTTCCCATAATGCAACCTACTGGAATGGACCGACCTTGCGACCGGACTTGCAAGGTCGGTCGACTCAAAAAATTTTCCGTCTTGTAAGCTACTGGAATGGACTGACCTCGCGACCGGACTTGCAAGGTCGGTTGGGCTAAAATTTTCCGTCAAGTAACTCACTGGAATGGACCGACCTTGGGACCGGACTTGCAAGGTCGGTCGGCCCTGTAATTTTCCAGCGTAATTCCTTACTGACTTCGACCGACCTTGGGACCGACCCTGGGTAAGGTCGGTCGAGTCAAAACAAAATATATATATATATATATATATATATCATATATATGATAAGTATATGTATAGTATACTACACATAGGTACATGTAAATGTAGTAATACATCATTAATGGAAAGAAAGGATGAGGAAATGCACATGTGAGTAAGGAAACAAGTTAAGGAAGTTGTAAGTATAAGAACATTAAGTGTACCGGGATAAACGGGGTAAGTAAGGGGAGTAGTAATTACTTGTATATCGTATGAGCATAGTATTAATAACAATGTTGGAAACATTATCAGTGGAACAAGTGTGAACTAAGGAACCAGGGAACACATGGTAAAGCTAACTCCGGTGAAAGGTATGAGTTTCTCATGCCCCGTATGCTAACCGAGTTACGTTGATTTGTATGCTGTATGCCGGCTAATCAAGACTAAAGCATGAAAACGATTTATTGTCTTTCATTATATGTCTTGTTGTATGTTGTATGAGCTAACCCTTCTTGATTGATTGTGTGGCTTCACTTAGTGCGTAGATCGACTCATAGATGAGTCTTGTTGTGTAGTGACTCGTAGTAGGAGTCAGGTCGTGAACTAATGGAACAGTAGCAACGCACTAAACTATCGAATCAATAAACGATAACGCAACCCAACAAACTCACTAGAATGTGAGAGAGTGCACGGGAGTAACAACCTTCTGATAACGGTAGGAGAAACGGAATGAATAATCCACAAACAAAAGAAGTGGAAATATATAAGTAACCTCTACTAGAGGAATTAATCTTGGTGCAAAACATGAACCATGAGAGTAGTAAAGAATGATGAGGGATCTCCAAACCCCTTAGTAATTAGTCGACCCATTATGAGAGGACCAGACTGATGTAAGTATGCCGAACGAGAGAGTATTCGATATGTTGGGGAAACCCTTAAATATGAGGATACTAGACGGTGGTAATTCCCTAAGCTAGCAGAGGTAATCGGGAGAGATACTTCTAGGCTAATCCATGAGATTGTAATATACTCTGAGAGAAGAGTGTTGGGAATTTGAGTAGTCCGGTAAAAACGGACATTGAGTATTTGAGGAGCTAAGCGTATAGCCCTCGTATTGTAGGTCCGGTGGCGAGTCTTGTGTATGACTCCGCCCAGAGGCCAAAGTAATGAGTAATGAGTACTGAGTATGTACGAGTAAGTATTGAGTATTGAGTATGTATGAGTAAGTATGGAGTACTGAGTAGCAAGTATACACAAGTATAGTAACGAGTACAGAGTAAGGATCGTGTACGAGCAGAGTACTGAACATGGAGTGATGAGTATGCAAGAGTAAGGAGTGAGTATGAGTAGAGTAGTAACGAATAGCGAACCCAGTACGAACAGAGTAATGAGTAGCACCACGAAAGAGTATTGAATAAGTAACTAATACGAACGGTTGACTATAGAATTGTCTTCTTTGGTAAGTATTGTACCCTGTATGTGTATGTAAGTATTGTTGTAAGGTATTGTGCAGTCTTTGTATGTATGTACGCATGTAAAATGAACTCCATGTATATCCGACCCAAAGTAGTCGATGTACCGCGGTTAGCACGCGGTATATGCGAAATTCATATTCAGCGTAAGCTGACCCCCTAGGGGGAACGTTTTTAGTGTGCAGGTACTCGAAGCTGACCACCGTTCGAGAGAGTAGGACGGGGACTGCTATGTAAGCATGGGTAGTTGTGTAAAGGGATTGTACTTGTAATGTATTATGAAATTGGAAGTCCAAACTGTATCGGTAACTTAAGGATTGTAGTATACTCGGTATAGTATTGTATTGGAGTTGTATTGAATTATGGATTAGTACGCAAGGGAAAGTATTGTATTGTGTAGAGCACTCGATATGTTCATATTCATCAGACCGATAGTATGTAGTATTGTAATCCGCCTTGTTAGTCACGTGGGTGACTAACGACATTGTACACCCGCCGATGAATAAGTAATATCCGCTGCGAAGGTAAGTATTGTACGGTAATGACGGTATTAGCGGTAGGGGTGTTACACTGTTATTGAATGTCACGTATCACACTTGATACAAAATATACACGTAGTGAATTTACACCCACTACAATCACACGAGTACTCTTAACTCTAAACTCGTTGAGAGAACAAGAAACTCTCAACTCACAAGATTACGCTCAGCCCTGTGTTTTCCCGTGAACTACTTAGGATGTTCACAACATAGATAAAACCACACTTACAACAGATTTCCCATTCACTCACTCGAGATCTCTCAGCCGTGTTTCCCTTTCTTATTTTTCTCCCTTGAAAGCACCCCTTTAACCTAGACTTTCTTTCGCTTATATAGATACATAGATCGTGTGAGAATCTGTCATATAAGATTTTATCTTTAACAGCTAAATAGAATCTTATTGGATATTTTACTTATTCTCTACTTGTCAGTTCAAGACTGACGGACTTCATTTCAAACTAGTCTTAAAACGGGCTTCAGTTCTGAGCTGAGTTTGCCGATCAAAATAGCAACAACAGCCTCCTAGCTTCTAGAACGTTCCAGGAGAATATTATGTCATAGAACGACTCCTTTTGCAGTCAGACTCCTTCGTCGCCCAGACTTGCTCTGATGCTATTATCAGTAAGACTTCTTCTGTCACCAAACTTGCTCTTTTGGCGCACCTCTGGTTTCTGTATTTTCGAAGTGTCCGGATAGAGTGCGAGGATGTTTTCTGAGTTTTTCCCTCGGCAGGTGTCCGAACTTGTAAGTTTGGTCACATGTCCGGACGTCTATATGATTCAAATGTAACTTATGTCCGGACTTGCAAGGTCGGACGCAAGTCCGCACAAACCCTCTGTTGTTTCCGCATTTCTGATTTTGAACTCCATCCGGACTTGCAAGGTCGGACGCAAGTCCGGACGGCTCTCTATTTTGTATTCGCACCCTGTCCGGACATGCAAGGTTGGACACATGTCCGAACACCTCTTCTGTTTTGCCTATTTTGCTCGTCTGAGCTCTTTTTTAACTTCTGTTTGCCGGGTTTTGTTTCCTTAAGTGTGAATTAGTGTTTTATACATGTGTTATGCTTATTTAAGCACTTTTCATTTGTTATTTTGGTCAAATGGTTTGGAACCTAGTTACTAAGCTTCTAAGCCTTGGATAGTCGGGTTGGGCTGTCCTGTAGCATGCTGCGCAAGAATTCCTTCTAATTATGTTCCTTAGGGTATCCCTTAGGACATTTAGTGACTGACGGGTCCGTTAGCTGTCTCTACGGCTTCTGATGTGGGATCTTCGGATCCATAGGACATTTGTGTGAGTCCTTCTGATGTGTTAGCGGGTTTCTAGTGTCCCACCTTGTGATTCTGTTTCTGAAAGTCTGACTGATATTTTGATGTGATATTCTGCTCTGATTTGGAATCCGTTCTGCTTCTGTTTCGTCTGTTTGCAAAGTAACACATGTTTCCCTCTCATTTATGTAACTTCTGACTTCTATTTTAAGTAACCTTCCTTGAGGAAGTCTTCTGCTTACTGGGCTAGATGAGCTCACCCCTTTATTTACATATACAGATTGATTGCTGGAGAGCTACTTCTCTCTTTGTGGAGTTCAGTTTCATATTTACGCTTACATTCAGATTTTGTATTTGACTTTGCGTATTAGACGCTTTGACTTTATGTAGCCTACGGGCCCTTTCTTTGTATTACTTTCGCTTTAACATCTCGGATATTGTAAACACTTTTCTCATTAATGCAAGTACTTTAATTTGGGTTTGAGATCGTTTGCATTAGAGTCTTACGTTGTTAGGTAATAGACACGCGACGTGTAACGTCCCTAACTCCTAGGCCGGTTTTGGGGTCGTTACACAAACCAATCGCATAAAGAACAATTTATATTGGAGACAGATTAACCTATAGGTGGGATCATGCTTCTAGTCGTTAATCCGGTTTAACTTCCTATGTCTTGTTATCTATCTCAGCTCTTGCGTGTTGATTAGAAAATTATAAATATTGCTTTAATAGTTGGTCAAAAGATTAAAGCACTTGAAGAACGGGAATTAAACTACTGCATTAATAATCAGAGAAAAGATTACATAATAAATCTGAAGATCCGGTTTGCTACCCCAATCTGGGGAGCTTGACTAACTACGCTAGCATGAATCTAATATAAACAGGAAAAATAGAAGAATACCTCATTGAACAGATTAGATAAAAGGAAATAAGAAACTCCGGTTTGAAGATCCCTGCTCCGCCTTTGACCGTCACGTACCTTTGTGTCATCTTCCTCCTCATAGCTCTAGTGTGCTGTTAACAATGGTGGAATTGTGGTGCGGGTGAGTGAAGTAGCAGAGCCATAACCCCCAAGAGGCATACGACATAGAGTAGGTCATGTTCTTCCAACCCTAAGGGGCCTTTTATATCAAATATAGAGATTTATATCTCTTAAAAACGTGTATTTTTTGACTTCTTACGGCGGCGTCCAGACTTGCATGTCCGGACACACGTCTAGACGCGTTTCAGGGAAGTTTCGGCCTCTGTCCGGACTCATGTCTGGACAGGTCGATACACCAACTTGTTTTGGGCCTAAATTCTTCGTTCGGGCTTCGTTTTGCTTGCCGTTTATTGTGTTGCGAAGCTTGTGAAATAATATATGAATTTCCAAGATCTTTTACTATATTTAACACATAAAATGTACCAGTTCATATCAAAACATAAATATAAGGAAAACATATGATAAGTGAGAAATATTACCCAAAAGTAATGCTAATTATATGTCAATTAAACCCTCAAAAGTCTATATGTCACACTTATCAGTATGTTGTGATACTTGAACACTTTTGAAAATAGAAAGGGTTGGAAATAGAGAGCTTGAAGTTGTTGATTATAAGACTGAGATGAGTGATGATGATCCACGGAAGAAAGAGATGTACCTTATGATCTAGACTCCACATGACAGCCGGATCCCCTAGGGTCACCTTATCCCGTATATTAGAGCGTGGAACAATACATTGGTATGCGATCATGTGGAGAGACGGAGAAGAACACCTAGATCTTTCTGCTGGAAGCGTTTGAGTCTAGAACTGGCACGTGGTAACTAATGTGTGTGATGATCTCTGTTATGAAAGCCACTCTACTTTATAAGTATTGAACTCAATCAAGCCATCCAGAGGAACACCTAGAATTACTGCTAGCATAGCAGGAGACAAGATAATCTTCCTTCCGACTTCAGTCTGGAACTCAAATGGTGACATAAACACCATATTTTGCACAAAAGAAAACAACTATTCCGGATAGTATGTCGTTTCAGACTTAAATAGCACATCCCTACCTTGAAATTACAGGTAAGCAGCTAATTGCTTCAGAGAGTTTGTGCGCAACCATTCAGACTCAATCATTTTCCTAAAATTATATCACTTTCTAATAATGGACGACTAAAGATGGGGTTTTGAGGGTACTTACGGTCTAAGTTTTCAACATTTTCTTGTCTAAATTCCCGTGCTTTTGCCTTTGACATAGGGTTTCCAGTCATCTTCCTCTTCTTAGACTTGGATGGTTTGTCACCGGTGGTGTTCACTGTTTTGCGCTTTGAGGTTACGGAAGAGGTGGGAGCAGTCGGAAATGATTGTTTCTTGAGTGGAGTGTGAGTTCGTGGATGAATGAACGAGGACAGTGAAGGAAAGAATGAAATTCCAGTGGCCGAGTCAGAGTGGCAATCGATTCATCTTCAGCAGAGTGTACTTTGATGACATTAGGGTTTGGAGCCGAAATTGGCGGTTCAGAAGATGGGTCTTGAGGCACATCCATCGCATGTACTTTAGGTTCTTGGAGGCGGACTGGATCTTCGACCTCTAGTGGCTTGACATGTTCAAGAATTGGAGTATTGAACGAATCCAAGAGTTTGAAGGGTTAGGGAACAAAGACGGGAAGCAATTGGAGAGATCGATTCGATCAAGCTGGGACAAGGTTAGCTAGAGGAAGATGAAAAATGCCACTAAAAAGGAGAATAAAAGTTGAAATGGGTGGGGTTGGACTTAAAAAGATTTAAGCACAGTGAATAAAGTTTTTTGTATATTAAGTAACGTTGTTGCGTACAATGTCCGGAATGTTGTCCGAACCCCAAGTTCCCTTGCACTGCATGCGACGGGCATGGTTGGCCACACAATGTGCCTTTACATTAGCATCTATAGGAATATAAAACCAGTAAATCTCGGTAAAGCAACCTAGAGTAGCAAGAACCCGGTCTAGAATATCAGTTGTTGACCTTAGAAGCGTCTTCGTACCCCCCGTACATAAGTATTCAATGATCGATTTACTGTCAGATAGTAAGCGAAAACGCTGAACACCCAAACAGGAGGCTGCATGAACCGCATGGTCCAGAGCCAATGCTTCTACATCCGCTATCAGAAGCTGTTGCTTCTATGCCTCCATTCCAACCGAAACAAAACCATTTGTAGAAGAGAAAGTCCATGCAAGGAGTTGGAGTTGAGTTTTTGTTGGTGAAATTTCCCGTAATTTCTAATGGCTGCTAGTTCCGTGACTTATTCTCAGTCTTGAACTGAGCATTGCAAGACATCTTCTCAAGAAAAGTAGATAACTTATGTTGATTCCTAAAGGAAATCTGTTGTTAGCTGATGAAAAATATTGGGCAATACTCTTGTTTTGAAAGAAAAGAAAAGACAAAAAAATCAATCAAAACGAATAAGGTGTAGAAGGATACTATGCAGCATATTTAGCACTTAAGATATTTTCTTTCCACTTTCCCACAACAGCAAGGGGCAAGAAGTAGTGTCCATGCTACTTTTCATTGTCACATACTCATAACTCGTAATCATCTCTTGGCTCTTGGTGTTTTTTTTTTTTTTTGTGTTCTTTGTTATTTGTAAATGCCTTTCATACGTGTATTTTGAGTTTATCTCGACACCTAGGATTTTCTCTTCATTTCTGTAACGGTGTTGGGTCAACTTGCCCATAGTAGATACCCTTAGGAAGTTAGATGATAAGGCATTCTTAAAGACTTAATAACCAGATGAACGAGGTTTAAATGTGTGGATATATTTGCGCATTGAAGTATCTTGCCTTGTTCATTCCTTCCTAAAGTCCTTTCATGTCTTGAGATCCTTAAGTACCAGGGAGCTACATAGTATTTTCGAGGACCTTACTGTAGGAGGAAATCAGAATGAAGTTTGATGAAAGTAAGAATACACAAGTTTATCACCCAGTCTTTCTCAGTTGTAGCTCAGTTCAGATCTCAAATTTTTGAAGTGCTACTTGAGCGATGTTATGAGTTTTTCTTACTAATCACAAAGTAGATGTTTTGGCCTTACTCATTGAAGATGAAAATTAGTGCTAGAATTAGTAACCAATGAAATGCACGAAAAAAAATTGTAGGAATCTATGTTGAGTATTAGACTAAGCTGGGAGACAATAGCAATGAAGATGACACTAGACAAAAAAATGAGGGAAAGGGTTGTGTACCTTACTTGGTATTGATCATGCCTATCTCAAAACGAAGTTTTTCATAGGTTTCTTTGGGTAGAGGCTGCCAATTGTTTGTCTGAAGGACAGTGTAGCAATCGGATCGTTCCTTGTTCTAATGTGTTTTGAGCGTGAGTGATGAACTGAATTCTTGGCGAGCTCAATGGTACTTGTGTTAGCACAGTATATAGGAATTGTAATGAAGGCGAGACCATAATCTTCTAGTTGACGATGCAGCCATAACACTTGTCCACAACATGCAGCAGCCACGAGATACTCAACCTTGGTTGTGGATAGAGCTAATGAAGCTTGTTTTCAAGAAGGTCAAGCTATGAGAATTGAACCCAAAATTGTGTTGTGCCAGTGGTACTCTTTCAACCAGTGAGCGATCCTCCAAAATCAGCATTTGCTTATTGATGAATTTGTAATCCAAGAAAGAAATTAAGTTCTCCCATATTGCTCATTTGAAATTCCTTGGTCATTATCATCGCAAACTCCTGTGTGAGTATTGAACTGGTGGATCCAAACACAATGTCATCTACATAGATTTGAACAAGAAGTTTATTGGGACCACTTTGCTTGATGAAGAGTGTGCGGTCCACTGTGCCTCGTATGAATCCATGTTGTAGTAAGAATGTAGTTAGTCTTTCTTACCAAGCTCGAGGTTCTTACTTTAGCCCATATAATGCCTTCTTGAGATGATATACATCATCTAGTCTTGTAGGATCTTCAAAGCCAGGGGGCTAAGATACATATACCTCTTCCTTGAGATAACCATTCAGGAAAGCACACTTACCATCCACGTGGTATAGTGTGAAGCGATGTGTGGCTACATAGGCTACAAGAATACGGATAGCATCTAGACGAGCTATCGGTGCATAAGTCTCACCATAGTCCAGTCCTTCTTGTTGATTGTATCCCTTGGCTACCAAACGTGCTTTGCTCCTTGACCCTTGTCCAACTTCATCCAATGTTTAGGAAAACTCACTTAGTGCCAATGATTTTACGATCCACTAGTCTTGAAACCAATTCCCACACATCATTTTTCATAAATTCTTTCAATTTCGTATACATGAAATCGATCCAATCTTCATCTCTAGTTCTTTCTTGACATTCTTTGGCTCAGCTGTAGACAAGGATCCTGTAAATGCACAAAAAGTTTAACGTAGATCTTGTCTATACTTCTGAGTTTATATCTGAGATAATGTTATTAATCACAACTCCTAGTGCTCTCTTGGCAGGGAGTGTGGGTGGTGCCACAGAGTTTGGTATTTTTGTAGATTCGGGAACTGGTGGTATGGGAAGTGTGGTTTCTGAGTCTGAGTCTGGAACTGACATTGTCGGTTGACAAGTTGTTCTTCCTATGAGTCCTCCTCTGTGATTTCATGTCTTTCAGCTGAGTGGGTTGAAGATCCAAACAAGTCCTCAGGCACTTCCTATGACAATCTTCTTTAAAAGTTTCTTTCATCAGATTTGACATTACCTGATTCCTCAACTACCATTGAGTGCTTGTTGAATACTCTATAAGCTTTACTATTTTTTGAATATCCTAGGAAGACTCCTTCATCACTTCTCTTGTCAAACTTTCCCAGATTAACCTTTCCATGGTTTAGAACATAACACCTACAGCCAAATACTCGGAAGTGGGATATTGTAGGTTTATATCCTTTTAAAAGCTCATATGGTGTTTTGGACAATACCGCTCGAATTAGAGCACGATTAAGTATGCAGCACACAGTGCTCAAGGCTTCCCCCAGAAACTCGACGACAGGCCACTACTATTTAGCATAGTATGTGCCATTTCTTGAAGAGTACGATTCTTTGGATCTACTACACCACTCTGTTGTGGAGCTCTCGCAGCTCAATATGAGTGAATTATTCCAAGATCAGTATAGAACTGATCCAATTTTTTATTCATGAATTTTGTTCCTTGATCCATTCTAATTCCTTTCACTTTATTTCTTGTCTGAGTCTGGAGCTGAATGACCTTCTGAACTCATCAAAGTTCTGAACTTTGCTATGCAATAGTCTGATCCAAGTGAACCGTGAATAGTCATCGACAAAAAGAAGTACATATCTCTTTCTTGACCTGCTTCAACTCTCATGGGTCCCATTAAATCCATGTGCAAGAGCTCTAGAGTTAGTGTAGTAGTAACTATGTTCATTACAATTTGATTTGTTGTTTGTTCAACACTCTCACATATGACTTATGATGACAAGTTTATATCAAGTTCTTTTAAGGGAGCCCAACCACAAGTTCCTTCACTCTGAGCTTGTTGATTAGTCGATGATGAGCATGACCTAGTCTTTGATGCCACAATACAGATTCATCATCCTTAACCGAAAGACAAGCTAATTTATCTGATGACTTACATGTAGCATGTAGATATTTGCTTTGCGGGATCCTTGAAGTAACACTTCTGTGTGTAACTTTGTTTCGTACCTGAAATCCTTCTGAGTCAAAGACTACCTCAGATGGACCCTTGTCACACTGAAATACCCCTAACATTTAAATAAGTAAATAAGTAAATAAATATTATTTGGGGGTTTATTAAACCCTAAGAAAGCATATAAACACTTGGGCGTTAAAAACGCACCTAAACTCCTTAAGGTTAAAAATGTGCGTTAAAGCCCGACCTTAAGATAAAACAAGTTATATAAGCTCTAAAACTCATATGAAGTTAACCAAGGATCATTTTATGACCTTTAAAACACAAGTTCTCAGTTATAACTGAGTAAAAATACAATATGCCCGGGAGTTCCCTTAAAGGCCCCTTAAGGCCTGAAAGTCCCGGAAATACCTTATAAAATAAAGTAAAGCATTACACGTCATTCTAAATGCATAATAACACTTTAATAAACATTTAAGATGAGGTTCTCAAGATAAATTCTCAGTTAAAGACAAAGTACTCGGAGGTTCCCGATGAGGGCCCCATAAACCCTCGGGAGTGCCCAGGAGAGGTACCGAAGTGGCACAAACTCCTATATAAATCATTCTAAGAGTTCCTATTATCTATATTCATTATTCCAAAGAGGGTTCGAGCTACTTTCACAAAAATTAACAAAGTGCTCGGATGAATTTCTTAATGCTCCTTTTTGCCCCGGGAGTGTTCCGTTAGCCCGAAAATTGAGTTACAAGTTTATATAACCCCATATAACTCAATGTAACACCTTAACATATTATTCTTATTGACTATAAACAATGTCAATAAACACTTGGAACTCATAGCGACTAATTATTTTTCAGAAAATCCTTAAAGCACAAAAACGCACCTTCGGGTGTCACAAAAATGCGTTTTACGCAATTACCTTGAAGTTTTTGAGGAGCCACGAGTTGATAAACTTAAAAGTGGATAAAATGACCATCTAAATCAATTGATGGCAGTACTAAATTCATAGTACAAATGGGGGCGATTTTTGAGACAAAAAGATACCTAAAATCAGCATTTTTACCTTAAAACTTTCATCTTTTACCATCATATAAATGTACCAATTAAATGCTGGAACCTATTACACATATTAGTATGGTCTTAGTACAATATAGTGTAACAAAAACCAAATCAAAAATCAGTCCCAATTACTCACCATGTGGGGCGTCATTTTATGCCTATTTTGGCTAGTTAGTTTATAAAATATGTCTATTGAATGGTGAATCAGCTTATCTTGTATTATATGCTAAAGTAGCAAATGATTTGAACCAGATGGGAGCCTCACAACCGTATAACCCGCAAGAGAAAAGCAAGAAGATTAGTGTAGGATTAAGAAAAGAAATGAAAAACAAATAATTATAACAACAAGAATCTACTTTTGCAAGTTGCATAAGAATCAAACAAACCACCCATGTTACTCACTTAGTGCTGTCGATTTCTATATAGAAGAGGAGGGAATTATTGCTATACTTTAGATAAAATAATACACATACCTAACAATGCATTAACCTAGGTGTTAAACATACAAAAATCCATTGTCTTACACTAACTAGTGTGTCCGATTTCAACATGTTTAAGGGGGCTGGTTTGCGTTAATTAAATCAAGCTAGATTATCTACTAACCTAGCATGTTTTTATAATTCAAATGACAAGAAATCTGGTGCCCCATTGGTATCTATATTACCGTAAAACATAAGGAGAAACAAAGAGAAACAACATTTAATTTTCAAAAGAAAACACTTACCTATATCTACCCTTGTCTTCTAGTTTCAAGTGGCCAACAAAGCTCCATTATTCTCCTTGTCTCATCCGAAAATGTGCAGTCAATTAAGAGACTTTCTTGAGCCAATAATGAAGGCAATTAAACAAAAGAAAGACTAATCAATTAGACAATAATTGTGTCAAAGTAATTCAACTTGATTCCTTGCCTTTCTTACCTTAAGACCTCACGTAGCTCTTCATTCTTCTTGCCTTCACTTTGGCCGATTGGTAAGCTCCCTCCTTTCTCTCTTTTCCTTCTTCATTTGTTAGTTCTTCCTTAGAGCTTCTAAGCTCCATTAATGGTGATCTAAATTCTAACACCATTTTAATGTAATTTCCTAGCTAAATCTACTAAGTCTTGAAGCAAGAATCATCCTAACATCCATACATGAAATCACCAAGCATTAGTATTCCAAGGAGGTTCCTAGATTCAACAACAACTCAAGGAACAACAAGATCAAGTTAAGGTATATTTTTATGTTGAAAAATCCTAAGTAATTACCTAAACATTTTCGAAAATTAAGAGCTTCTAAATCTATATTCTCTTCATTATTTCATGAAGGAAACTTGGATCTACAATCATCACAAGGTGTATCAAAAATACCTTGATAAATTCTTAAGGCAAACTCTTGTGAAACTACTCCAAATCTTATTTATAATTTTGTTAGAAGTCTAACAAATGGATCTCCTAAACATATATGAAAGGTGGCCGAATTCTCTTCATCAAATAGCATTTGGAGAGCTTGGAATTCAAGGAGGAAATCAAGTACAAGAATTGTCTTGATTTAAGGAGTAAGTATATATAATTAAGGTTTATTAAGTTTAAGCTTAATTTAAGCTTCAAACATTGGTATAAAAATTATTTAGGCCATGTTAATATTAAGGCCGAAAATTATTGAGTTAAAGTATCAAGAAAAATAATTTATAACATATAAGGTAAGATTATTACCTTAAGGTATAAATATGTGTCACAAAATAATTAAGGTGCATATATATAAACCGAAATATCTAAGAGTTATTTGTTCTATTTTGAGTTTATAATTATTCTAAGTCATTAGCATAATTTTTAGAAGTGTTATATGGCTTATATACATTTATATGTATTTATTATAAGGTTTAAATCAAGTTTTAAAACCATATGGTAAAATAAAATTAAAACCGAGAGCAAAGTATTTCATTTGGTGATTTTTGAAATATATAAATGTGTATTAACTTATATTATAAATTTTGGGAATATTAAAATAGCTACAAGTATTTAAATGGCTAGTTTAATAAAGTTATGGCTCTAAAATGTAAATTTTGAAAAGTTTGGAGTACTTATTATAATTGCCGAGAATAAAAGGATGAATTTGATGTATTTATGATATAATATAAGGTAGGAATTAATATTATGAATTTTGGTGAATTTAAATAAGTGGTTAAGTGTTAAAATAACATTTTATAAAGTTTTGGGGCTATTTTGTAATTATTGAGAAGTTTGAGAGTGAAACCGAATTACATATGATTTATGGGTATATTAAAGTATTAATTATGAAATTATGTCTTGGTCAAAGTGTTGACCAAAACTTTGGGTTAAAATGGTTTATGACATAAAATACTAAGTTTATAAAAGTTTAAGGGTGAATATGTAATTTATGAAAGTATATATGAAAAGTAGAAAGTTAAATGGGGCGGAAATGTAATTTAAGAAAATATATGGGTTACTTCGGTTATTTAAAGAACTAAATATTTAAACTATAGTTTATAAGTTAATATGTAACTTATATAAAGTTTTGGGGTTTAAAAGTGAATAAAGGAGAATATAAGTGAAAACCGAAAATTAAAGGGTTTACTGTTATTATAAAAGTTGGTACAATGAGATTGTAATTTACGAAAATTAAGGTGAACATTTGGTAAATTAAAAAGGTAATGTGGTTAATTAATAATTATAAAGGTTAGTGTGGATAATTAGTGAATTATAAAAGTTATAAGGTTATTTGGCAATTATAGAAGTTAATATAATTATTTTACAATTTCCAAAAATTAATATGGGTATATAGTAGATTATAAAAGTATTTGGTTATTTAGTAAGTTGTAAAAGTAAGTGGGTTCAAATTATGATTACCGGAAACTATATGTGGTTATTTAGTAATTCATAAAGTTGTTGGGTATAAAACATAAATACCGAATTAATACGGTTGGTTTTGTAATTTAATAAGGAAAGGAAGTAAAACTAGGTAATATAATGTATTATGGTATATTATGGAGTATAATATAAAGTTTATAAAATAATTGTGGTGATAATAAAAATGACCAAGGGATATAATATAAAGAATAAGTGGAAACAATTATGTGGTTATAATTAAGGAAATAGAAATTTACCACAAGGTGGAAATTCATTATCACATGTGGAGATCACATAAAATAATGAACTAGTGAACTACCTAGAACCACTGATAAATAACAGGGGGAAACTAAAGAACATACGGAGTTAGTATACTACGTAAATAAACTCTACAGTGACAGTACTATAATATTAATGAATAGTTATATTAATTTACCCGGTACTGCATGTTTAAATAACAGCGTACGGGAAGGAACTACTGCACAGGAACTTGTCAAGCTAGCAGTTACTTGGTGAACGGTATGTTAATTGTGTGGTCTGAATGTCCTAAGGATTATCCTAAGGTCCAGACATTATGTGTTAATTGTTTAAGAGCGATATCTGTGATTTTATATGAATGATATTGCATACTGCATTGCTCAACTGTTGCGTTGTATTTTGTACGCGAACGTCTTATGACTGAAAGTTTATACATCTGAACCGAGGGAAAAGACTAACTGACCTTTAGGTATTATTGGAACCTAACTGATGGTCAACTGTTATAGTCTTAGTTCAAATATTGGTTATTTGTACCACTGACTAAAGGGCTAACTATAAAGAGAGGAATCCAGATCGTTTCGACTTTCTGGTTGCGCATTGTGATCACTACGAGAGACTTCAATGGAGAGTCACTCAAAGGAAATCCATCAGCCACATTCGGGGATGGCGGAAGGCACTGCCGTTGGTGCACAGGTTCGACCGGATCGGTCAATTAACCAGGGCCTAGGGTCACTGGTAATAGTTCCAAAGGAACACAGGGGACTACTGTCCATTAATAAGTTATTAAGGTTTGACTTAACATGACACTTGAGGTGGAAATTAATTGGAAAAGGTTAAATGATTGGTTTAAAGGATAAGGGTCTGGCGGCTAACTAACAAGTACAGTTTAATACGCGTATCATGTTTGGTGATCGTTATGGGTTATTAATGTGTGACTATTGGATATTTCTATGAGTTATTGATGTGTGGTTATTGGTGTCATGCACTATTGTACACTGGTGTTTACAGGTGAATTGCTAAGTGATTGTTAAATGTTTACAATTATCACTGCAATTACTGTAAACCGGTATTTTATGTAATGAATCTGTAACACCCCTACTACGCACATGTCACTAAATGAAATCGCAGCGGAAATAAATAACTAAACAGTAACTAACGCTTCGGTGCTACAACGCCGTCAACCACCCACGTGGTTGACAAGGCAGAATAAATACAAGTGTACCGGTCTGATGATCAGACTCCCGAGCATAAAACTAAACCATAAATACATCATATACAATACCGAGTATTACATACATCCTTCACTGTTAAACGTCACTGTAAAACTGCAACAACCAAATATATAACGCCACGGGAGCACAGGCGCATCCCGGGCCATCATCCCAAAAGTACTCAAAAGTAAATCACATCCTAGGATCTAGAGCCACTCCGCTTCTTCGATCCTCATCCTGCAGTATAAGAAATATGGATCCCCCGAGGGGGTCAGCAACCCTTGGCTGGTATGGTTAACGCGCAGCCCATCGGCTACCGGGATACGCGCAACTAATTGTCATGATAACATGGCATTCATTTATATACATAACATAACATAACATGTGGCATAGCATCGATAGTGCACAACACAACATCACGTACACAGTGGATCTTCGTTCCACAATAACAAACCACAAGGGTCAAATAACACAAGAGCCTAGAGAATGATTCACCCTCATGTTAAGCTCGTTAAACACACTCATTACCGTCTTGTTAAACGAACGAGTAACTTAAGTCACAGATGGTTCGGATTTAGTGATCCGAACACACCACACAAACACATGTTCCCACTAAACCGATCATAAGTCAGAATAGGTAAGCTTTGGAAGAAGCTAGCGGGAGATCGAACGCCAAATTAAGGAGAACAATCTTAACAACATAAGAGTCGAATCTGATTCAGATATCTACTCTTAACTTACATGCATGACCGGACAACCGGATTCCTCACTTCCCAGTTAACACTTGTTAGAAGTTCATAGTGGAACTTAACAACCAATACACAATAGGTGGTAAGTCATGTTAGACACACACAAGGGAAATGAGTCACAACACAACATCACAATAATATGAACAACTGTAAACTCATTACATGTTTAAGTCTTATAACGTCATAAACACACAGAAAAACATACAACACACAAGCCGGTGTAAACCGGTAGACAACAGGCTGCAAGAAAACCATACCTTGGTCCTTGCCTCGTTTGGTTTCCTCCGTAGGTCACTCCTATACATAGTTAATAACGTCGGTTAATTATTTATTTAACTTCAAACTTACTAAGTATTTAACATGATTGTATGACATGTTTTAATGTCTATCTTACCCTAGGTTACCTTCATTAAACCCTAGGGTTAACTACATAAGTCACATTCTTTTCTGTTTTTTTTTTTTAAATTTTTGGTATGTCCGACCCACCGTCCGACCCACAACTGGGTCGGACCCTTCCAGTGGTTTTCGGGTCTGAAGAACCTTGCCATGTCCGACCCATGTCCGACCCAACCTTCTGGGTCGGACCATTCCAGAGACATGTCGACCCAAGTCCGACTCACTAGACTGGGTCGGACCATTACAAAGAACTTCAAACATACATCCGACCCATGTCCGACCCACCCTTCTGGTCGGACCATTACAGAACATTTTACCGCCTTATAAACATGCCCGTCCGACCCACGTCCGACTCACTCGACTGGGTCGGACCATTCCAGAACATTTTCCCTCCTTTGAAATATGACCGTCCGACCCATGTCCGACCCACCCTTTTGGGTCGGACCATTACAGAACACTTTCCTAACGTCTAACAGAGGTTGTCCGACCCAAAACTGGGTCGGACCCCTGGGTCGGACGTCCTCTAAACTTACACAAATTTTGTTAAATCTTCACCAAACTTCTCCTAAAGCCTCTTAATGCTTCCTAACAACATTTGGTACCCTTATTTCCACATACAACATCCATGAAACTCATTTTCTAATTCCTTAAGCCTTTACTTATTCCTTGTAAAATTCCTTAACACTTACAACATTTTATACTAGGTTTCTAAATGGTGTTTCTCACCTATGATAACTACTATCCCAAAATGCTTTCTCCTCATCTTAACATCATCTCTTAAGCATTATTTCTCACAACCAACTCCTTATGTCACTCTTGAAATTCTTTTCCAAGTTTACACTTTCTCCTTATTTTACCAAAGTTTGCCTAAGTCTTTATCTAAGTCCATAATGACTTTGGTACATACTAAAACCTCAAGATCATGCCTAAGTCCTCCTCACATCTTAAATCACCTTAATGCATGTTTCTTACACAAGAACAACACTTAACCAATCTAAACACCTCTTAACTTATCAAACTCATTTTAACTCTTAGACTTCTCATTTATTACCTAAATTTCTACATAGGTTCTCCTAGAACATTACTAACCAAAACACATTGTTTTTACCAACAAACAACCAAGAACACTAAAAATCCATCAAGCACTTATTATACACAAACTCCACTCACAAAGCACTACATCACAATATAGTGCATAACTTAAATTGCATGGCTCTTAGGCCCTTAAGATGCATAAATCATAAACACTGAATTTCCACAATATATTTGCCTTTAACCTGCAAATACACTCAACAACACATATGCCTTTTACTAAGCTCTTGAGAGCACTTTACTAAGTCATTCACCATTTGCTCTTTAGGTAGTTTTAACAAGCATTATAAGCTCATTTCTCCTAAGGCATTAAACAACATTAGGTTAGTAGATTTACCTCTTTTCCAAATAACTTCTTTCTTGTTTCCTTTAAAAACCGGTAGGGTATTTGATTCTTTGACAAGTTCTAAACAATATACAAACATTATAATGAGTATTCAAGCTATAAGCTTCATCTCATTGTAAACCCTAATTTTACATTGTTTCAAAAACATTAATGTAGTTGTTTTACCTTGCTCTTTGAAGAGAGTTTGAATATCTAGCAAGAGAGGACTCCACCTAGTCCATGAAGAGTTGGAATGAAGCTAGAACAAGGTCACACAAGAGCTCCTTCAATATGTATTTTCGGTTACCACAAAAACATGAAGGAAATGAAGTTTTTATTTGAGATTCCTTACCTAGAAGCAAAGGAGAGTAACAATATGTAAAAATACAAGCTCAAGCTCCTTCAATGGAGGAACTCCATGGCACCGAAATGGTGGTCTTGGAATTTTAAGAAGATAGAAATGAAGAGCTTGATGAGAGGAAGAGATTGGTGGTGTTTGTTTTTGATTTGAACAAGTGAGCTAGATTTCACAAGAGATCAAAGAAGAGGTTTAATGGAGGTGGTGTGGTATTACCGTGGAAGAGAAGGAAGAAGAGGTTGGAGAGTGTGGAGCCGTGTGAACAAGGAAGGAAATGAGAAAGTGAGATTGAATTACTTTTTGAAGATATTTGTAGTAATAAAGTAAAAGTAAGTTTAATTAGTCATCTTTTTATTGTCTAACAAAATAACAAGTGAGTGGTGAGTCACCACACTTAAGAAAACCGGCCCCCTTTATTAATATGAGGGTACTTAGTCTTTGTTTGTCAATTTAATTACTTATACAACATATGTTATAAAATAGCTTATAAAATCACTATTCATGAAAACAAGGCACATAGAAGTGAAATTTTTGATTTCCCATTGATATAGACATCCAAATGTGATATTATATAGTACACATATATTTAAGAGTAATGATGGACATCTAGCCACTCAAAACTCATTTACAAGACAATTTTTCAAAAATGTGCTTTAAGACTCCTTAAAGCACATTTTGTGTTTAAACTTGTTTTCAAGCTTGGTTTTCTTTGGTAATTGGTTTAATATGTTCATTAGTGTATAAATGAGGTCTTGGTAAGTTCATTAGGTCTTAACCAAGTTTATCCCAAGCTTAGAGCACCTTTTGGCTCTTATTGACTTTAAAGCACATTTTGTGTTTTCTTTTGTTTAAATTTGTTTACTAATGTTTCTAAGACTCTTTTTAGTCTTAATTCACCATATTTAAGTGTTTATACAATATATTAAGGTTTGGGGTATTTCAATCTACCCCCCTTAAAAGAACTTTGCCCTCAAAGTTCATACTTCCACGTATCCTAAATATTAGAACACGGGAACACTTATAAACAATACTTCCATACATCATTAACAACACACTTACATAACATTGGACACCAGGTCCATACAACATATCCACATCATTCAGACACAACGGTCTGTAACATAACAACATAACATAGACGATGTATTCAAATACACGTCGTACACACATAACCGAAATGGCTCTACCCCCCTTGAAAAGGGGTACGCCCCGTACCCTATACACATAAGGACTAAGAAGTAAACAATGACGGGTACTTCGCCTTCATCTTATCTTCCAGCTCCCAAGTGGCCTCCTCAACGTCCTGGTTAGACCAAAGAACTTTCACCAGTCTCACGGACTTATGGCGAGTGTCTCGAGTCTTAGCATCCAGAATCCGTACCGGAGTCTCCACTGATCGCATGGTCGGCTCTAAGGTTAGCCTTTCAGGCTGAAGCACATGAGACGGATGAGACATATACTTCTTCAACTGGGACACATGAAATACATCATGTACCTTGCCCAGCTCGGCGGGTAGGTCTAGTCTATAGGCTACCGGGCCGATCCGCTCCGTCACAACATAAGGCCCCACATACTTTGGGCTCAACTTGCCCTTCTGGCCAAAACGAAATACTCCCTTCATGGGGGATACTCTCAAAAATACCTGATCGCCCACGGCGAACTCCAGGTCACGTCTGCGTACATCTGCGTACGACTTCTGTCTATCCTGAGCTGCCTTCATGTTAGCCCGGATCTGGCGAACTTCTGCCTGAACTTGTTCAAGATACTCTGGTCCTATAATGACCGTCTCACTCGACTCATCCCAGCATAATGGCGTGCGGCATGGTCTACCGTACAAGGCCTGGAAGGGAGACATCTTGATCGAAGCATGATAACTGTTGTTGTAACTAAACTCGATCAGATGTAACTTATCAATCCAGCTGGTCTGAAAGTCAAGTGCACAAGCACGTAGCATATCCTCAAGTGTCTGAATGGTGCGCTCACTCTGACCATCGGTCTGTGGGTGAAACGCTGTACTCAATTTCAGTTCAGTACCCAATGCCTCTCGTGTAGACTTCCAATATCGGATAAGAATCTGGTATCTCTGTCAGATACAATCGTTTTCGGTACACCATGATGTCTTACAATTTCTTTATCAAAGAGTTCTGCCAATCTTGCCACTTTCCAAGTGTCCTTCATCGGAATGAATCGGGCCACCTTGGTCAGTCGGTCAACTACAACCCATATCATATTCAGACCTCCCCTTGTAGGCGGAAGCCCTACTACAAAGTCCATGGAGATATCATGGAACTTCCACTCAGGCACTGGCATTGGCTGTACCATACCACCAGGCCGTCGGTGCTCAAACTTGACCTTCTGGCAAGTGAGACACCTCAACACATAATCACTTACATCTTTCTTCATTCCAGTCCACCAAAAATACCTTTTCACACTCTTATACATCTTTGAAGCTCCGGGGTGAATCGAAGTAGTAGAACAATGGGATTCACTCAATATGCGCTCCTTCAACTCAGCGCTACTCCTAGGTATACACAATCGGCCATTCAGCCTAATCAGGTCATCATCGTGGAGTCTGAAGTCGTACTTCTGACCCTCGAATGTGCCATCAATAAGCTTCTGCCGGATCTCCAGCATATACTGATCCGTCATCTGAGCACTCCGCACCTCTTCAACCAAGCCAGTATGAGAGACTAGCGAATGGAGAGAGTGTGCTCGGCGACTCAGTGCGTCAGCTACCACATTTGCCTTACCCTCTTTGTATTGCAGATTAATATCGTAGTCATTCAGAAATTCAACCCACCTTCTTTGCCTCATGTTCAACTCTTTCTGAGTGAACAAGTACTTTAAGCTTTTGTGGTCAGAATAAATCGTCACACTTACCCCATACAAATAATGTCGCCATATCTTCAATGCGAAGACAATGGCACCCAATTCTAAGTCGTGGGTAGGGTAGTTCTCCTCATGCTTCTTCAGCTGACGGGAGGCGTATGCTACGACCTTCCCGTGCTGCATCAATACACAACCCATACCTCTGCCTGATGCGTCGCAGTAGACCTCAAAACCATCTGGACCGTCTGGTATAGTCAGGACTGGTGCAGATGTCAGAGCATCCTTGAGACTCGTGAAAGAACTCTCACAGTCGACTGTCCACTCGAATGGTGCATCCTTCTTCATTAAGGAAGTCATCGGCTTCGAGACACTGGAGAAGTCCTTCACAAACCTCCTATAATAACCTGCCAGACCGAGGAAGCTCCTGATATCGGTAACTGTCTTCGGCCTAGGCCAGGTGCGCACTGCATCTATCTTTGCCGGATCAACAGCGATCCCGGCCTCAGAAATCACATGTCCAAGGAAGGATACTTGGTTCAACCAAAATTCACATTTCGAAAACTTTGCATACAACTGATTCCTCCTCAATGTTTGTAACACATTTCTCAGGTGGCTTTCGTGCTCACCTCTTGATTTAGAATACACAAGAATGTCATCGATGAAGACTACCACAGACTTGTCCAACTGATCTTGGAACAAGCGGTTCATTAAGTCCATGAACTTAGCTGGTGCATTTGATAAGCCAAACGGCATAACTGTGAACTCATAATGCCCATACCTAGTTCTGAAAGCTGTCTTTTCGATATCACTGTCACGGATGGCAATCTGATGGTATCCGGAACGTAGTCTATCTTGGAGAATACTGATGCACCCCTCAGCTGATCAAATAGATCGTCGATGCGTGGTAAAGGGTAACGGTTCTTCACCGTAACAGCATTCAGCTCTCGATAATCAATACACAGGCGGAGGCTACCGTCCTTCTTCTTCACGAAGAGGACCGGCGCTCCCCATGGTGAAACACTAGGGCGGATAAAGCCCTTGTCGAGTAGGTCTCTCAGCTGCTCTCCTTGAGCTCTGTCATCTCTGCTGGAGCCATACGATAAGGTGCTTTCGCAATGGGTCCAGTGCCCGGAACTAAGTCGATCTCAAACTCAACCTCTCGTGCTGGCGGCATGCCCGGCAGTTCCTTAGGAAATACATCAGGAAACTCCGACACTACCGGCACATCTGGGCTAAACTCAGGGTCTCTCTCTATGTCCTGGACATAGCAGAGGTATACATCACTCCCTCGTCGTAACTCACGATACATGGCCATGGCGGTGATGATCTGAGTCGAAGGCTCCCTGGGCCTCTGGCGGTATGATATGGTAACCCCAGATGGACTCCGAAGAAGCAGTCGATGCTCGGCACACAGGATTCTGCCCTTGTACCGCTCCAACCAGTTCATCCCGACAATCACATCAAATCCAGTCCGTCGAACTCTATCAAGTCGATCGGGAACTCTTCACCCTGATTCTTACAATGACATCTCGGTGGTAGCGGGTACACCTGATCCGCTCTTTCGATGGGAGAGTGACCAAGAAGTCTGGCATCTCATCTCCATCTAACCCCCTCTTCGCAAAAGATAGCGAAACAAATGTGTGTGAGGCTCCAGAGTCGAACAAGATCGATGCATCCACGCCATTCACTGGAAAGGTACCGGTGAGGATTGTGCCGCTCTTGCCGGCTTCTGCCTCATTGCAGACACTCAGTGTACCTCCCGTTCCGAGTGCACAGCCTAATTCATTGGCAAACTAATAAGTACTGGGTAACAACACGGTTGATATACTTCAATAACTCCACTTTATTCATTAACACTTCCTCTTACAACATTGTTGGTTTACATGGTTGATACAACTTAAGACATACGTAACTCCCTTAACATATACTGGCTTAACACATTACAAAAGTATACAAGGCTTTAGAATTGTCTGAAGGTCAAATTCAAACGTCCGGGTTTCATGTGTGTGGCATTGATCACTGCCGACGGTGCGGTATTCAGTTTGATCTTCCTGATGCCATGATATAGCATCCTTGACTGCCCACCCATGATTAACACATCTCCTGACTTTAGTATTAACTTCCTTGCGAGATCAGCACGCTTCTGCTCGCCATACACAAATACTGCGGTATCACCAATGGACCAAGACACCACGGGTACTCCCTTACTTAGAGACTCGGGTGACTCGTCCTTATCTTGGTGTAAACCTAACCGTCCACCTTTCTGGTAGAAGTTCACAATACACAAATCTGCTTCCACATTTGGAATTGAATCCGTTTCAACTTGTTGAGCAATTCCCACGGCGTGGTTAACGACCGCACGGAACTCCTCAGGTATACTTGGTACTATTGCTCCATCTTCAGCTCGCACTTCTTGATATGACTTGGTGTAAGGGTTCCAGTCCTTACCCATGCACATCATCTTCAATTGCATTCTTGATCCGTTCGGATATTCAGGTGTGTAGAAACCTCCAGGTTTAGCTCCAAGTTCGTCGCATCGTCTGATGACATGGATTTGTGCTTCCGGTGTCAGGTATCCATTTAGAAATCATACCTGGCTGGATAACCTGACATTGCTCCATTGGAAAGTCGGTGATGTTGATGGTGGTTTCTTCAGGGTTTGGTGTGGGTGGGATTGGATAACATATATTGAAGGTTCCTTTAAGTTTAGAATTATCTAATTAGGTGTCTTTCACACTATACTTTAACTCTTACTCACATGATAATACACTTGACTCACTAACACACATAAGCATGAAATGCGGTATGCAATCACTTATTACATTCAACAGTTTAGGCGGTACCTGGTCTAGAAGAGGGCCCTGGCGCCTCAGACCGGTCCACCACATTCAGGGCGGCCTTGCTAGGTCCCGACCCCTTCCCCTTCTGGGAATCAGTATGCCTCTGATCTGTGGGTGGCTGGTTAGCCGTCTTCGGGCCATCAATAGCTGCTGTGGCCTTACCCTTCCACTGCCCTCTGGGCTTGTTGACTCTGCTGTTGGGGTTCCGGTAACACTCGTGGTCACGGTGACCCCACTTCTCGCAGTAACGACACTGCACCTCATTTCCTTGCAGTCCTTGCCGGGGTGGTCTCCATTGCACCACTTACAGTAATAGTGGCGCTCCGGTCCAGAGCCCGTGCTAGCTGCTAACACATACACACTCAGTACTTGTTTCACAACTTATCAATATACACATCAACTTATCACACAAGATTAAACAATTACCCTTAGGTGGGTAAGAGCGTAGGGGCTTCGCCGCATAAGCATATGTGAGCTTCAGTGGCTCCTCAGCTGTGGTGGTTTGGGCTTGGCCCTTGTCACCCTGGTGCTGACTCTTCTGGGGCTGGGGATAAGGTTTCTTCTTCTTCTTTCCTCCCCCGTACCCCTGCGAACTCTGGCCCTCGCTCGTGGCCTTGCGCTTGTGCGCATTCTCCTCGTCCCTCAGACGGACGGTGATCTCCACCTTAGCAGCGGCATGATAGCACTCCTGAATTTAGGATGGTCAGTCATGCCCCGCAATACATACTCACAAACTCACATTAATACTCACTTGTAGACTACACATATTCACATCACTCTTTATTTAAATTACCTGCAAGGTAGTATACTCAGCTGGCCCCATCCCATAGCGAAGACGGTGGCTGAGACCGTTATAGAAACGGTTTACCAGCACCCGGTTCGAGTATCCCAGGTCCGGTAACAGGTGGACAAGGCCGGTGAAGGCAGTGTAATACTCATCAACCGACACCTTGTCCCCCTGCACAGGGTAGTATTTGGCTCGCAGCAGAGCCGTGTACTCCCTCCATCCAAACTGAGGATCCGCCATCCGGTCCTCTCTCACAAGCTTCCACCAGTTTGTGCCGAACCCTTCAGGTAGTAAGCGCAAGACGGACCTTAGCCTCTGCAGGTACAGCCAAGGTCTCGTAGGCGGTCTCCAACTCGGAGATGTACGCCTCCAGCTTACGTGGGTCGGTCTCCCCATGAAATGAAGGGGGTCTCAAGTCTGCCAATGCCTTGACCCAGTTGGTCTCTCGTGGCGGTGGCGGTGGTGGTTGAACTCCGGGCATCTGCCCCTGCTGTATCGCAGCTACAAGCTGGGGTACCATCTGGGCTACAGCGGCTGCTACAGCCTCAGCCATAACCTGAGCCGTAGTGTTCTCGCCCTGGTCACCCGCATCACTAGTACCACTTCCGCGGCCTCTACCGCGCGGTCTACCTGCCATCTGTATTCACATGAATATTCATTAGCAATATGCTTTCACACTGATCGGTCCAACGGTTGTAACGCTTCCCGACAATAAGGTATCTCCACACTTAGTTAGTGGTTAACCTTCTCATAATGTTCACTGAAGTAACTGTAGTTAGGTTTCCTAACTCGGTATATTCCTAAGCTCGGTATTCTAGTCATCAGAGCGATACTTCGCTCTGATACCACTTTTTGTAACACCCCTACTACGCACATGTCACTAAATGAAATCGCAGCGGAAATAAATAACTAAACAGTAACTAACGCTTCGGTGCTACAACGCCGTCAACCACCCACGTGGTTGACAAGGCAGAATAAATACAAGTGTACCGGTCTGATGATCAGACTCCCGAGCATAAAACTAAACCATAAATACATCATATACAATACCGAGTATTACATACATCCTTCACTGTTAAACGTCACTGTAAAACTGCAACAACCAAATATATAACGCCACGGGCACAGGCGCATCCCGGGCCATCATCCCAAAAGTACTCAAAAGTAAATCACATCCTAGGATCTAGAGCCACTCCGCTTCTTCGATCCTCATCCTGCAGTATAAGAAATATGGATCCCCCGAGGGGGTCAGCAACCCTTGGCTGGTATGGTTAACGCGCAGCCATCGGCTACCGGGATACGCGCAACTAATTGTCATGATAACATGGCATTCATTTATATACATAACATAACATAACATGTGGCATATCATCGATAGTGCACACACAACATCACGTACACAGTGGATCTTCGTTCCACAATAACAAACCACAAGGGTCAAATAACACAAGAGCCTAGAGAATGATTCACCCTCATGTTAAGCTCGTTAAACACACTCATTACCGTCTTGTTAAACGAACGAGTAACTTAAGTCACAGATGGTTCGGATTTAGTGATCCGAACACACCACACAAACACATGTTCCCACTAAACCGATCATAAGTCAGAATAGGTAAGCTTTGGAAGAAGCTAGCGGGAGATCGAACGCCAAATTAAGGAGAACAATCTTAACAACATAAGAGTCGAATCTGATTCAGATATCTACTCTTAACTTACATGCATGACCGGACAACCGGATTCCTCACTTCCCAGTTAACACTTGTTAGAAGTTCATAGTGGAACTTAACAACCAATACACAATAGGTGGTAAGTCATGTTAGACACACACAAGGGAAATGAGTCACAACACAACATCACAATAATATGAACAACTGTAAACTCATTACATGTTTAAGTCTTATAACGTCATAAACACACAGAAAAACATACAACACCAAGCCGGTGTAAACCGGTAGACAACAGGCTGCAAGAAAACCATACCTTGGTCCTTGCCTCGTTTGGTTTCCTCCGTAGGTCACTCCTATACATGTTAATAACGTCGGTTAATTATTATTTAACTCAAACTTACTAAGTATTTAACATGATTGTATGACATGTTTTAATGTCTATCTTACCCTAGGTTACCTTCATTATACACCCTAGGGTTAACTACATAAGTCACATTCTTTTCTGTTTTTTTTTTAATTTTGGTATGTCCGACCCACCGTCCGACCCACAACTGGGTCGGACCCTTCCAGTGGTTTTCGGGTCTGAAGAACCTTACCATGTCCGACCCATGTCCGACCCAACCTTCTGGGTCGGACCATTCCAGAGACATGTCCGACCCATCCGACTCACTAGACTGGGTCGGACCATTACAGAGAACTTCAGAACATACACGTCCGACCCATGTCCGACCCACCCTTCTGGGTCGGACCATTACAGAACATTTTACCGCCTTATAAACATGCCCGTCCGACCCACGTCCGACTCACTCGACTGGGTCGGACCATTCCAGAACATTTTCCCTCCTTTGAAATATGACCGTCCGACCCATGTCCGACCCACCCTTTTGGGTCGGACCATTACAGAACACTTTCCTAACGTCTAACAGAGGCTGTCCGACCCAAACTGGGTCGGACCCCTGGGTCGGACGTCCTCTAAACTTACCCAAATTTGTCAAATCTTCACCAAACTTCTCCTAAAGCCTCTTAATGCTTCCTAACAACATTTGGTACCCTTATATCCACATACAACATCCATGAAACTCATTTTCTAATTCCTTAAGCCTTTACTTATTTCCTTGTAAAATTCCTTAACACTTACAACATTTTATACTAGGTTTCTAAATGGTGTTTCTCACCTATGATAACTACTATCCCAAAATGCTTTCTCCTCATCTTAACATCATCTCTTAAGCATTATTTCTCACAACCAACTCCTTATGTCATCTTGAAATTCTTTTCCAAGTTTACACTTTCTCCTTATTTTACCAAAGTTTGCCTAAGTCTTTATCTAAGTCCAAAATGACTTTGGTACATACTAAACCTCAAGCATGCCTAAGTCCTTCATCTTAAATCACCTTAATGCATGTTTCTTACACAAGAACAACACTTAACCAATCTAAACACTCTTAACTTATCAAACTCATTTTAACTCTTAGACTTCTCATTTATTACCTAAATTTCGACATAGGTTCTCCTAGAACAACCAAAACACATTGTTTTTACCAACAAACAACCAAGAACACTAAAAATCCATCAAGCACTTATTATACACAAACTCTACTCACAAAGCACTACATCACAACATAGTGCATAATTTAAATTGCATGGCACTTAGGCCCTTAAAATGCATAAATCATAAACACTGAATTTCCACAATATATTTGCCTTTAACCTGCAAATACACTCAACAACACATATGCCTTTTACTAAGCTCTTGAGAACACTTTACTAAGTCATTCACCATTTGCTCTTTAGGTAGTTTTAACAAGCATTATAAGCTCATTTCTCCTAAGGCATTAAACAACATTAGGTTAGTAGATTTACCTCTTTTCCAAATAACTTCTTTCTTGTTTCCTTTAAAAACCGGTAGGGTATTTGATTCTTTGACAAGTTCTAAACAATATACAAACATTATAATGAGTATTCAAGCTATAAGCTTCATCTCATTGTAAACCCTAATTTTACATTGTTTCAAAAACATTAATGTAGTTGTTTTACCTTGCTCTTTGAAGAGAGTTTGAATATCTAGCAAGAGAGGACTCCACCTAGTCCATGAAGAGTTGGAATGAAGCTAGAACAAGGTCACACAAGGAGCTCCTTCAATATGTATTTTCGGTTACCACAAAAACATGAAGGAAATGAAGTTTTTATTTGAGATTCCTTACCTAGAAGCAAAGGAGAGTAACAATATGTAAAAATACAAGCTCAAGCTCCTTCAATGGAGGAACTCCATGGCACCGAAATGGTGGTCTTGGAATTTTAAGAAGATAGAAATGAAGAGCTTGATGAGAGGAAGAGATTGGTGGT
>CM041783.1:66289262-66327741 GCA_023374045.1 Limonium bicolor
GTACATGAATAAAAGTCCACTCGTAGTCACCCTCCAGCCCCAAATACACCATTGTTGTTATGTTTATTCTGTCGAGGAGGGACTGTAGTGCTCGAATTACTCGTCGTTGTAGATCACGGAGATTACTAGGATATGGCATATAACTTCTACGTGTCTGTGCCCCATTCTTCTATCAAATTGTGCTCCATGACGACCAAAAGTAGCTACATAATTAACGTGCAAACAGAAAGGAAACTCCATTTGATTTTGAGAGCAAAATGGGACGTAAGGTATGAAGAGTTCACGCAAGATGTAATTAGACAGATTCTGAGAGCACAAGGTAAGGAATGAGTATGTTGGGACACTAATACCCTCTTTTATAATATTTGAGTAACGATCACTGACATGTCCAACGGCTACTGAGAAAAGTAAGGTTAAAACGGTGACATGGAGCAGGCGACGTCTGTGTCTGGTACAAAAGTTAGATACTAATTATTATTATTTTTTGGGTGCTTGCTTAAGGCACGACCTGACAACACAGGATCTTATGCATGGATTGGCTAATGCGACGGAGGGGACTTTTTCGTTTATCGAATCTATAGAGATGATTTGTGAGGCATTTGCTAGGTGCATTGGTGGTCTGTTGAGTGTTGTGGCAAAAGATCTAATGATCAGGATGTGGTCGTTTGCATCAACTGGAGTAAAGATAGTTAGAATCCCGGTTGTAGGGGGCAGTTAAAGTGGTGGGACAAAAGGTATGATTAATGTTGGTATGCTATATGCTGATGAGGAGAAACAGTTCTTGCTACATCTTTCTGTTCCAAGTATGGTCATTCTTGATGATGATCATAACGAAGAGAACATCACGAAGCTATTGGATCTGAGTTGTGAGTACAAAATACCACCTTCTGAGGTTATTACATTAGTGGATGGAGAGACTATCAAGATTCAAAAGACCCCTGTTCTAAGCTGAAAAGTTACCATTGGTAATTACTTTTTCCAGGAAGAGGTACACGTACCAGGTCACTGTTCACGTACCAGGTTACTACATCCGGTACAAAGTGAATTAAAAGTTACCGTTGGTAATTACTTTTGCCAGGAAGAGGTACACGTACCGGGTCACTGTTCACGTACCGTAGGACTGCATCCGGTACAAAGTGAATTAAAAGTTACCATTGGTAATTACTTTTGTCAGGAAGAGGTACACGTACCAGGGCACTGTTCACGTACAAGGTTACTGCATCCGGTACAAAGTGAATTAAAAGTTACCGTTGGTAATTACTTTTGACATGAAGAGGTACATGTACCAGGTCACTATTCACGTACCAGGTTACTGCATCCGGTACAAAGTGAATTAAAAGTTACCGTTGGTAATTACTTTTGCCAGGAAGAGGTACACGTACCAGGTCACTGTTCATGTACCGTAGGACTGCATCCGGTACAAAGTGAATTAAAAGTTATCGTTGGTAATTACTTTTGCCAGGAAGAGGTACACGTACCAGGTCACTGTTCATGTACCAGGTTACTGCATCCGGTACAAAGTGAATTAAAAGTTAGTGTTGGTAATTACTTTTGTCAGGAAGAGGTACACATACCAGATCATTGTTCACGTACCAGGTTACCGTTTTTGAACTTGTAACCTTGTGGCTAGTTCATGACCAACCTCTATATAAGGGATGCCTCCTCCATTTCATCTTCACTCTCCATACTCTCAAAGCTATCTATCTCCTGACTCTCTTCCAAAAAAATATTTCGTAAAACTGTTCAAGTAGCTAGCTAGACATGAGTCAATCTTCAGATTCCGATCATGATTTTGTTCCAGTATCAAGCCCAGTAAGTATTTAGTTTATTGTCTTTGTAAATCATATTCACACTAATATTTTGTATTTCAACATTCGTCTAACATTCTCTCGACCCTTATTGCAGGAAAGTGACTCAACTACTGATGAAGGTTGGGATGAATTTGATGAAGGCGTTCAAGATCATAATGCAGATGTAACACCCCAACCGCTAATCGTTCCATTATCCTCTAATCATACTCATAATTACCTTACTCGCAGCGGAATACTTACTTACCTACTTACTCCCGGCGGGTGATACAACGTCGTTAGCCATCCAAGACTAACAAGGCTACTACTACTTACAGTAACGGTCTGACGATTAGAATATATCGAATACATGATACTTACCTTACAACGCCAAATACTTACTTACATTTGATTACTGAGTATCCAAAATATATAAATTACATTTCATGACTATTCCCAAAAATTAAGAATTTGCACATCTACTCCTTTCTATCCAAGCACAATTCATTATCCAAAAAGGTGTACCACATGGTACACCGGCTACTCAAAAAGGCCTTAGTCGTGTACAACTCGGTACACCGTTCCAATCTACTAACTACCCCAAAAAGAATTCATTCCGGTCCTTACTCGACCATCACGCCTCGCGGGTACCTGTAGAATAAAAACATCGCCCCAAGGGGCTCAGCTTACGCTGCATATGATAACCGCATACCCCGCGTACTAGCGAGGGTACGCCAACTATTTGGTCGACATGCGGTTCGTTTCATTCATACATGCATACATGCTCTTATACAATTCAATACATACCATTCACAACATACATTCATTCATTGCATACAAGGAAGACATTACAAGTCGGCCATCCATACTTACCGAATACTCACCGCATTACGGAGATACACTTCTCCAATACATACATAAGGCTTGTTAGCTTCTTTACACACCCGGGTTAATCGGGTGTTCAATGCTCTTTTACTCAAGGTCAATGACTTACAATAGTCAAGGCCAATACTCATACAATACTTTACTTCTTACTTACTTTACTCAAGTCAAGTCGGTATGACCTCCAGGCAGGGATTACTACATCCCACCACCGGGCTTTAGGGTGGCCCACTAATCCAGGATGCTACCCATTCAAGGGATTTGGTCCATGGAAAAGATTACAGCCAGGATTCGGATCCAACCTCTTGTGTTTCCTTATCCTCACGCGTGGCCGAAACTATATCGGACTTTTACTCATTCCATTATACTCATTACTCAAGTTAGGAGTTAGACGGTTAGGAATTAGTAGAAGTCATTACTTCCATACCATACATCCATACGCTACTCAAGTACACAACATTTACACATACTCTTCATTCACATTCATATATTTCATGAATTATACAAACTAAATGTTCAAGAGAATACAACAAGAACAATATAGTTCAAACACAACTAAGTGCAATAAAAGTCCGATTCGTGCATTTATCTCATTGGCGATCACATAAGCACACAAATCGGGGTAACCAAGTTAGGATACAGGGCATGAAGAAATCATACCGTACACCGTCGTATTTGTACTACCGGGTTCCTTCGGTGTTCAACTATTTGATCCATATACATACATGAAGTTGTATGATCAATGATCCATTATTGATCCAACTTATTCCTTTACTGATACTCCTAATGTACACTTACTACTTCTCTACATCCATACTTGATTATGAAACCCATTCTTTTCTTATTACTTCTTAAACTTGTTTTCTTACTCATGTGTATACTTTCTCACCTTTACTACTTCATTAATGGTGCACTACTACATATGGATGCATATATGTGTATAGGCATATATATATATATATACACATACATATGACTACTATAATCATATAATAAAACATGTTTTTTTTGTTTTGACTCGACCGACCTTACCCAGGGTCGGACCCAAGGTCGGTCGAAGTCAGTAAGTTTCGTTAAGGCAAAATTCCAGGCTCGACCGACCTTGCAAGTCGGTCCCCAAGGTCGGTCCATTCCAGTAAGTTACATACGTGAAAATTTCAGGCCCGACCGACCTTGCAAGTCCGGTCCCAAGGTCGGTCCATTCCAGTGTGTTCTGGGTTCTAGTTTCTGGACTCGACCGACCTTGCCCAAGTTCGGTCCTAAGGTCGGTCCATTCCAGTAGGCTTCATGGCCTTCACAATTTACGACTCGACCGAGCTTGCAAGTTCGGTCCCCAAGGTCGGTCGAAGTCAGACGACTTCCCGTCTTTGTATTTTAAGGCTTGACCGACCTTGCAAGTTCGGTCCCAAGGTCGGTCCTGCCTAGTACTTCAGTTTTAAAATCTGTTTTTGGTGTTTTACTTTCCCATTACTTCTCCTAACCTTTACTAATACATTCCCCACATGTTTAACACTCACTAAACCCTCTACATCACCTTAGTTCATCCACCAACTTACTACTCAATTCCTACACCACTTACACAATTTTCCTCACTTCTTCCCAACACTTATACTAGTTTTCCTTACACTAATGCTACAGATTTTGTTTCCTCTATTATGCTACAGATTTTTCACCTTAACTTCTATCCTCCAATACTTCCTCAACTAATGCCACTTCTAGCACTCAAAATACATTACTTTACACTCTAGTTTCTCCTCATTACCTAAATCCTCTTCAATCTGTTTCAAGATACAAAACTACTCCCTTACACTCTCCAATTACACCTAGTTACCACCTAGGTTATTTTCTCTCCTTACACAACTAAGTCCTCAAATTCCTAAACAAATTTTGACATAGTCTTCCCTATATTTTTAGCATTACCCACACATCGTTTCAGCTCATAATTGCTCATTCCTACACCTATTTATCCAATACATTATACACACATTTCAACTCCACTACAACACAATAAAATTCCTACACATACACATTCCATTCCCAATGTTTTCCCAAGCTTTTAAACATCATTTAAAAACTTCAAAACTGTTACATTACCTTTCCTCATTATACTATAGCATACTCATTACTCATTACCAATTACATTACTCATTTCAATGCTTAAAAACTGTTACATTACACAATACAAAACTAGTTCAAGGTAAGAGTAATTACCTTGTCTTACTAGTTTTTCTTTCCTTCCTTTCCTTCTCTTCTTTTCCTCTTTCTTTCTTCTCTTGTTATCGGTTCCAATGGGGTTCACACACCAATGCTACAGCCCATATCAACATACACAACTACTTAGAAAACTATCTTTACCAACCTAGGGTTTATACTTGTTCAAGGTTTAGAATGAAGCATTACCTTCCAATGGCTAGATGGAGTGGTGGACAGCAACCAAAGCAAGATTCCAACACCAATGAGAAAGCCAAAATCGGCTAGAATACAAGGCACCAAACAAGGGTTTAGTTTGAATTTTCGTTTTGCCAACAAGGGCTAGAAAGAGATGGGTTTTCAAGAATATGTTTACCTCAAAATGACAAGGAGGTGAAGGTGCTTCTAATGGTAGTACTCAAGCTCCAAATGCAGCACACCCATGGAGGTGAAGTTGGTTGTTTTCGATTTTTGAAAGGAGGAAGATGTTCTCCTTTGCAAGGGGATTCCAATGGTACTAATTTTGTAATTTTTGGAGAATGATTAAGGGGTTAACAAGAGGAGAGAAGGTGAGGTTTTTGTGGGGTTCTTCAAATCCCCATTGATGTCGCCCAAGGAGGAAGAAAAGGAATAGGGAGGGTGAGAGAAATTGTGAGAGAGAGGTGAGGATAGGAGAGAGAGAGTTATTTTTACTTTTTACTTATTTTCTTTGTCTTTTAGCAAATAAGGAGAATTAAAGAGAGTGTGAGAGGGGGAGGCTCCATCAGCTACACACACACCCCTCTACAGATTTTTGCTTTTTATTTGTAAAATTGGACACACTAACTTTGCTTATTTGCATTCTCACCCCACAACTTCCCGGTTGTTACAGTTTTTACTAACCGGAACCCGTTTTCCGGAATTTTCTCGTTTAATTAATTTTATTGGTTCCAAACCTTTATTACTGTTTATTAATGACTATTTGGTTGACCAAAATCGTTACGAGTCTATTTGACTCGCTTAAAGTCGTGTTTTCCCGGTTTCCTCGAAAAACGCGCTTTAAGGTTCGTTTATGCTTTTAACCCATTTTAAAGGTCTGTTTTCTTTGGGATTTGTTCCCTCATGTTTATTTAAGTGTAATTAAGCTTCTAAAATTATAATTAGCCTAATTAATCACTCTTTTTAATTACGGGGTATTTCAATCTACCCCCCTTAAGGAACTTTGCCCTCAAAGTTGCTCAAGGTTTACGGTCTACTATTCTACTCATTTGGCAAGCCAATTGCCACAATGCACTCTACTACCACCTTACAAGGTGTTCAAAATTCTTATTCTACAAGCTTGCATCAGTTCAAATACCATGCACCATACTCAATTCAATTCACACATTCCATATACCATTCACAATACACTTCACATTGTCATTCGTGTCGTATACCGTACAACACAAATGCATTACTCATTACACACATACCATACACATACCATACTCATTGTACTACATACCGGATACTACTAGCACTACATTGTGCCAATAAAATACAATTAGCACTACATGTGCCAACAAAATACAATTACAATACATACATACTATGCAATGCTAACCCGAAGCAATGCAAAAGCAAAAGGCTCTACCCCCCTTAAAAGGGGTACGCCCCGTACCCTCCGTACTATACGGATACTAGACATCTAGTCTACAAATAGATTCGGGTACTTCGCCTTCATGGCGTCTTCTAATTTCCAAGTCGCTTCCTCGACATCGTGGTTAGACCACAAGACCTTCACCATTCGTACAGATTGATGGCGAGTGTCTCTTGTCTTCGTATCAAGGATTCACAATGGAGTCTCGACATAGCTCATCGTCGGCTCTAGGGATAGCTGTTCGGGTTCTAATACATGAGAGGGATCGGCTATGTATTTCTTGAGTTGTGATACATGAAAGACATCATGAACATGTCCCAATTCTTCAGGCAATGCTAGCCTATAAGCTACGGCTCCAATCCTCTCAGTAATCGTGTACGGGCCTACAAATTTCGGGCTCAGCTTGCCCTTTTGGCCAAATCGAAAGACGCCCTTCATAGGTGAAACGCGCAAGAACACTTCGTCACCCACAGCGAACTCAAGGTCGCGTCGTCGCACATCCGCATAGGATTTCTGTCTATCTTGGGCTGCTTTCATATTTGCTCGGATTTGCTGAACTTCAGCTTGTACTTGTTCTAAATACTCCGGTCCTATGATGACGGCTTCACTTGACTCATCCCAACACAACGGGGTACGACAGGGTCTACCATACAAAGCTTGGAAAGGTGACATCTTAATCGAAGCATGATAGCTATTGTTATACGAAAACTCGATAAGATGAAGCTTATCAATCCAGCTCCCTGGAAGTCTAAGGCACATGCCCTAAGCATATCCTCTAGTGTCTGGATGGTCCTTTCTGTCTGACCGTCGGTCTGTGGATGGAAGGCGGTGCTAAGCTTCAACTCAGTACCCAGCACCTCCCGTGTTGCTCTCCAGTATCTCGAAAGAAATCTGGTGTCGCGGTCAGATACTATGGTTTTCGGGACTCCGTGGTGTCGGATGATCTCCTTGTCGAATAGCTCCGCGAGCTTCGCCACCTTCCAGGTGTCCTTCATCGGTATGAATCGGGCAACCTTGGTGAGACGATCGACTACTACCCAGATCATGTTGAGTCCTCCTCTAGCAGGTGGGAGTCCAACAACAAAATCCATAGAGATATCATGGAATTTCCACTCCGGAATGGGCATATATTGCACCAATCCTCCCGGTCTTTGGTGCTCAAACTTCACCTTCTGGCATGTGAGACACCTCAGAACATACTCAGTCACGTCGGATTTCATTCCTGACCACCAGAAGTACCTCTTCATGTCTTTGTACATTTTAGAGGCTCCCGGATGGACATACAATGTCGAACAATGTGACTCTCGCAGAATGCGATCCCTTAGCTCAGCATTGCTTCGGGGGACGCATAATCTGCCATTCAATCGGATCAGACCATCTTCATGCAATTTGAAGTCGTACTTTCGGCTCTCAAAGGTACCCTCTGTGATTTTCTGTCTGATCTCTGTGAAGTAAGGGTCGCTCAACTGAGCGTCTCGCACCTCGTCAACCAAGCTAGAAGAAGCAAGTAGCGAATGGAGCGAGTGTGCTCGACGACTCAGGGCGTCGGCTACAACGTTTGCCTTCCCTTCTTTATACTGGAGGTTGATGTCGTAATCTGAGAGGAACTCCATCCACCTCCCCTGTCTCAAATTGAGTTCCTTCTGTGTGAATACATACTGTATACTTTTATGGTCGGAGTAGATGGTGATGCTTACCCCATAGAGATAGTGTCGTCATATCTTCAAGGCGAAGACAATGGCTCCTAACTCTAGATCGTGTGTCGGGTAATTCTCCTCATACTTTTTCAGCTGGCGGGAGGCGTAAGCTACAACCTTGCCATGCTGCATGAGTACGCATCCCATGCCCTTGCCCGACGCATCACAATACACCTCAAATCCCTCTGTGCCCTCTGGAAGTGTGAGAATTGGCGCTGAGGTCAATGAGTCTTTTAGGCTCTGGAAGGATACCTCGCACTCGTCTGTCCATACAAACAGTGCATCTTTCTTCATCAATGACGTCATGGGCTTAGCGACTTTTGAGAAGTCCTTTACAAACCTCCGGTAATAACCGGCTAAACCAAGAAAGCTCCGGATGTCGATAACAGTCTTAGGTCTAGGCCATGATCGTACTGCTTCGATTTTCGATGGATCTACTGAAATGCCCGCGCTCGAGATGACATGACCGAGGAAAGATACCTGATCTAGCCAAAACTCGCATTTGGAGAACTTCGCATACAGCTGATTCTCGCGCAGTGTCTCAAGTACTCTTCTCAAATGGTTTTCATGCTCTTCTGCTGACTTCGAATATACAAGGATGTCGTCGATGAATACTACTACTGAAGTGTCCAGCTGATCACTGAATAATCGATTCATTAAGTCCATGAATTTGGCTGGTGCGTTAGACAAACCGAATGGCATTACTGTGAATTCGTATTGGCCATATCTTGTTCGGAATGCTGTTTTCTCAATGTCTTACCCTTTGATAGCAATCTGGTGATATCCGGATCGGAGATCAATCTTAGAAAAGATCGAAGCTCCCTTCAACTGATCGAACAGGTCGTCGATGCGTGGCAATGGATACTTGTTCTTTACAGTGACCGCATTCAATTCACGGTAGTCGATGCAGAGGCGGAGACTACCGTCCTTCTTCTTCACGAAGAGGACCGGTGCTCCCTAGGGTGATACGCTCGGGCGTATAAACCCTTTGTCGAGTAGATCACGTAGTTGCTCTTTAAGCTCTGTCATTTCTGCAGGTGCCATACGGTATGGTGCCCTAGCAATGGGACCAGTACCAGGTACAAGGTCGATTTCGAACTCTACTGCTCTCTGTGGTGGCATACCAAGTAGCTCTTTCGGAAATACATCGGGAAATTCGGATACAACTGCTACATCATTACTGAACTTTGGATCTCTCTCCAGATCTTGCACATGGCACATATAGACATTGTGTCCTTTTATGAGCTCCCGGTACATTGCCATAGGGGAAATGACTGTGGTCGAAGGCTCCCTCGGTCTCTGGCGGTATGAAACAGTGACCCCAGATGGACTCTTGAGCAGCAATCGGTGCTCGGCGCATAGGATCCTCCCCTTGCGCCGCTCCAACCACTTCATTCCGATTATTAAGTCGAATCCCAACCCGTTGAATTCAATGAGGGAGATAGGAAACGCTTCGCCTTTAATTCGAATTGTGGCGGTGTGGTAGTACTTGATACACTTTACTCGCTCCTTCGACGGGAGAGTAACCAAGAAGTTTGGTAGCTCTTCTGCGTCTAGCCCCAACCTCTTCGCAAAAGATGGCGATACAAAGGTGTGAGAGGCGCCGGAGTCGAATAGTACTGAGGCTTCGATGCCGTTTACTGGGAAAGTTCCCGTTAGAATGGTGCCGCTTTTGCCGGCTTGTTCTTCGGTGAGGATACTCAGGTTACCTTCGGTACCGAGTCCACAACCTATTGATTCATAAGATTATAAGTAACGATGGTGGAACACAAGTGGAATTTAATAACCAACACTGCTTTTATTGAATAACCAACCATCATACATATGGTGTCTCTAATACACGTTACTACTGGATTACATGCTACTACAAGATTAATACTTTCTAAAGGTAAGGTTCAGGCGTCCTGGTTTCATGTGTGTGGCATTGATTATTGCCGGTGGTGCCGTATTCAACTTGATCTTCTGGATCATGTGATACAGCAACCTTGATTTTCCACCCATGATTAGAACATCTCCTGGTCTCAATACTAATTTCTCGACGAGGTCCACACGCTTCTGCTCGCTATACAAGAATACGGTGTCATCACCAATGGACCAAGACACTACGGGCACTCCTTGTTCAAGAGATTCAGTCGTCTCGTCCTTATCTTGGTGTAGGCCAAGTCATCCTTCTTTCTCATAGAAGTTGACAATACAGAGGTCTGCTTCAAGTGCAGGGACTGGTTCATCTTCGTACTGCTGTGCGATTTCTACAGCTTGTGTAACAAGCGTTTGGTATTCAGTGGGTATTGATGGAGGTGTGGCTTCGTCTCCTGCTCGCGTCGTGTGGTATGCCTTGGTATAAGGGTTCCAATCCTTTCCCAAGCACATCATTTTCAGCTTCATTGTTGCTCCACCGGGGAATTCAGGTGTATAAAATCCTCCTGGACCCATTCCTAGTTCGTTGCATCGTCGGATGATTGAAACTTGTGCGTCGGGTGTCAGGTATCCTTTTAATAAGATCATACCTGGGCGGATGACCTGGCACTGCTCGTTGTTGAAGTGGTGAGTGGCGATGTCGGTCTCTTCATGATGTGGGTTTGAAGGTATTGGGTAGCAGATAAGGAATTTCCCTAAGGTGGTAAATTTCATCTAGTGTGAGTTCTAGGCTCACTGACTTATTTCATGCTCAATACATACTCCGATTTTACTTAATCATGCTCAATTTCATACTTTAAGTATTTACGCATTCATGCATCCATTCATACAGATATTTCAATACCTAGACATGATCTTCAAGGATTAAAGGTTACGGTGGATACCTAGGCCGGATTTAGTCCCGGTCCCGTCACGGTCAATGATGTGCAAGGCCGGCTGTCTCTGCGGTGCGCCCTTCTGCGAACCCCGGGACCCCTGTCCCTGTGAGGTGTGCTGGGCATGAGCATCGCCAAATGAAACCTCCTTGCCTTCACGCTGTTTGTAGCCCTGATAGTTTCCCTTGGGCTTCGAGTTTTCTGGGCATGCATTAGCACGGTGCCCCGGCTTCTGGCAATTGTGGCAGCGAAATCCCTTCTTTGGAAATCAGTACCGGGATGATCCTTGTTACAGTTTCGGCACACATAGCTGCGGCCATCATTTTGGCCCTTGCCATGGCCAAATCCAGAACCTATAGCCTCCAAGTTAGCGAGGTTCGGTATACTTACAATACTCCATATACATACTAATTCACAAGTGTACTAATTCAATTTCGGGTTCTTACCCTTGTAGGGCTGAGACCTCAGTGGCTTCGCTGCCACTGGTACGGTGTAGGCAAGCTGTAACGGCTCAGCTGCCTTGCCCTTCTCAGCATGGGCACCGCCATCTCCAGAGGTGTTCTTCTGGTGGGAGTACTTCCATTTCTTCTTTTTCCATGGTTTGGTTTGGTTTTGGTCGTCAGAGGTGTTACTCTTGCTGCTCACCTTGCGCTTCAGCGCCTGCTCCTCATCTCTTAGCTGGCAGGTGATCTCAACTCGAGATGCAGCGTGGTAACACTCCTGAATTACTTGGTATTAGGTTTCACATTTACATACGAGAATACTAATTCGTATTGTTCATGGCCTTTAAGGGTTCAACGTTGTTTACCTGAAGGGAGGTAAACCGTGCGAATCCCATGCCATACCGGAGTCGATGGCTCAATCCGCCGTAGAAGCGGTCGACCAAGACTTGGCCGGTATACCCAAGGTCGGGTAGAAGTCTGAGAAGAGAGGTGAAGGTGCGGTAATACTCATCAACCGTCATCTTCTCCGTCATCTTCAGGGCATCGAGCTTAAGCCGTTTCTTGGTCTTGACATGCTCGGGATAGTACTTAGATCGGAGGAGAGAGGTGAATGCTTCCCAACCGAATGCGGGGTTGGCTACGTGCTCGGCCTTGAGGAGCTTCCACCAGTCCATAGCCGCGTCCTTGAGGTAATACACAGCTATCCTCACTCGAACTCCAGCGGGAGTCTCAAGTGTCTCGAATGCCGTCTCCATCTCGGAGAGATAGGCCTCGAGCTTGGCGGGGTCGCTCTCGCCTCTAAAGCTTGGAGGTCGAAGGTCGGCGACGGCCTTTACCCAATTTGTTTCACGGGGATGAGGTGGGTCGGGCTGTTGTTGTTACTGCTGCTGTTGGTTTTGCTGTGTTTGATGTACTGTGTTGATTACTTACGGTAGCATCTGTGCTACTGTGGCGACGACGATCTCAGCTATCGTCTGCGCGCCTGGCCCCTCAGAGGCTTCACCTCTAGCTCGGCCTCGGCCTCGTCCTGACATCTGAACAAGTGTGGATTACATTAGATACTGTGACACAATGGCCGCGTGGTCTTGATTCAACACTGGTATCGTCTTTACAGACGACAAGGGGTATCCGTTATTGCTAACGGTAATTCCTAGTTAGGTTTCTAATTCACCGTTGTAAAATGGTTTATAACCTAACTCGGTAATCACTACACTCGGTATTCTAATCATCAGAGCGAGACTTCGCTCTGATACCACTTTTTGTAACACCCCAACCGCTAATCCTTCCATTATCCTCTAATCATACTCATAATTACCTTACTCGCAGCGGAATACTTACTTACCTACTTACTCCCGGCGGGTGATACAACGCCGTTAGCCATCCAAGACTAACAAGGCTACTACTACTTACAGTAACGGTCTGACGATTAGAATATACCGAATACATGATACTTACCTTACAATCCCAAATACTTACTTACATTTGATTACCGAGTATCCAAAATATATGAATTACATCTCATGACTATTCCCAAAAATTAAGAATTTGTACATCTACTCCTTTCTATCCAATCACAATTCATTATCCAAAAAGGTGTACCACATGGTACACCGGCTACTCAAAAAGGCCTTAGCCGTGTACAACTCGGTACACCGTTCCAATCTACTAACTACCCCAAAAAGAATTCATTCCGGTTCTTACTCGACCATCACGCCTCGCGGGTACCTGTAGAATAAAAACATCCCCTCAAGGGGCTCAGTTTACGCTGCATATGATAACCGCATACCCCGCGTACTAGCGAGGGTACGCCAACTATTTGGTCGACATGCGGTTCATTTCATTCATACATGCATACATGCTCTTATACAATTCAATACATACCATTCACAACATACATTCATTCATTGCATACAAGGAAGACATTACAAGTCGGCCATCTATACTTACCGAATACTCACCGCATTACGGAGATACACTTCTTCAATACATACATAAGGCTTGTTAGCTACTTTACACACTCGGGTTAATCGGGTGTTCAATGCTCTTTTACTCAAGGTCAATGACTTACAATAGTCAAGGCTAATACTCATACAATACTTTACTTCTTACTTACTTTACTCAAGTCAAGTCGGTATGACCACCGGGCAGGGATTACTACATCCCACCACCGGGCTTTAGGGTGGCCCACTAATCCAGGATGCTACCCATTCAAGGGATTTGGTCCATGGAAAAGATTACAGCCAGGATTCGGATCCAACCTCTTGTGTTTCCTTATCCCCACGTGTGGCTGAAACTATATCGGACTTCTACTCATTCCATTATACTCATTACTCAAGTTAGGAGTTAGACGGTTAGGAATTAGTAGAAGTCATTACTTCCATACCATACATCCATACGCTACTCAAGTACACAACATTTACACATACTCTTCATTCACATTCATATATTTCATGAATTATACAAACTAAATGTTCAAGAGAATACAACAAGAACAATATAGTTCAAACACAACTAAGTGCAATAAAAGTCCGATTCGTGCATTTATCTCATTAGCGATCACATAAGCACACAAATTGGGGTAACCAAGTTAGGATACAGGGCATGAAGAAATCATACCGTACTCCGTCGTATTCGTACTACCGGGTTCCTTCGGTGTTCAACTATTTGATCCCTATACATACATGAAGTTGTATGATCAATGATCCATTATTGATCCAACTTATTCCTTTACTGATACTCTTAATGTACACTTACTACTTCTCTACATCCATACTTGATTATGAAACTCATTCTTTTCTTATTACTTCTTAAACTTGTTTTCTTACTCATGTGTATACTTTCTCACCTTTACTACTTCATTAATGGTGCACTACTACATATGGATGCATATATGTGTATAGGCATATATATATATATATATATATATATACGTACATATGACTACTATAATCATATAATAAAAATTTTTTTTGTTTTGACTCGACCGACCTTACCCTGGGTCGGACCCAAGGTCGGTCGAAGTCAGTAAGTTTCGTTAAGGCAAAATTCCAGGCTCGACCGACCTTGCAAGTCCGGTCCCCAAGGTCGGTCCATTCTAGTAAGTTACATGCGTGAAAATTTCAGGCCCGACCGACCTTGCAAGTTCGGTCCATTCCAGTGTGTTCAGGGTTCAAGTTTCTGGACTCGACCGACCTTGCCCAAGTTTGGTCCTAAGGTCGGTCCATTCCAGTAGGCTTCAGGCCTTCACAATTTACGACTCGACCGAGCTTGCAAGTTCGGTCCCCAAGGTCGGTCGAAGTCATACGACTTCCCGTCTTTGTATTTTAAGGCTTGACCGACCATGCAAGTTCGGTCCCAAGGTCGGTCCTACCTAGTACTTCAGTTTTAAAATCTGTTTTTGGTGTTTTACTTTCCCATTACTTCCATAACCTTTATTAATACATTCCCCACATGTTTAACACTCACTAAACCCTCTAAATCACCTTAGTTCATCCACCAACTTACTACTCAATTCCTACACCCACTTACACAATTTTCCTCACTTCTTCCCAACACTTATACTAGTTTTCCTTACACTAATGCTACAGATTTTGTTTCCTCTATTATGCTACAGATTTTTCACCTTAACTTCTATCCTCCAATACTTCCTCAACTAATGCCACTTCTAGCACTCAAAATACATTACTTTACACTCTAGTTCTCCTCATTACCTAAATCCTCTTCAAATCTGTTTCAAGATACAAAACTACTCCCTTTACACTCTCCAATTACACCTAGTTACCACCTAGGTTATTTTCTCTCCTTACACAACTAAGTCCTCAAATTCCTAAACAAATTTTGACATAGTCTCCCCTATATTTTTAGCATTACCCACACATTGTTTCAGCTCATAATTGCTCATTCCTACACCTGTTTATCCAATACATTATACACACATTTCAACTCCACTACAACACAATAAAATTCCTACACATACACATTCCATTCCCAATGTTTTCCCAAGCTTTTAAACATCATTTAAAAACTTCAAAACTGTTACATTACCTTTCCTCATTATACTATAGCATACTCATTACTCATTACCAATTACATTACTCATTTCAATGCTTAAAAACTGTTACATTACACAATACAAAACTAGTTCAAGGTAAGAGTAATTACCTTGTCTTACTAGTTTTTTCTTCCTTTCCTTTCTTCTTTTCCTCTTTCTTCTTCTCTTGTTATCGGTTCCAATGGGGTTCACACACCAATGCTACAGCCCATATCAACATACACTACTACTTAGAAAACTATCTTTACCAACCTAGGGTTTATACTTGTTCAAGGTTTAGAATGAAGCATTACCTTCCAATGGCTAGATGAAGTGGTGGACAGCAACCAAATCAAGATTCCAACACCAATGAGAAAGCCAAAATCAGCTAGAATACAAGGCACCAAACAAGGGTTTAGTTTGAATTTTCGTTTTGCCAACAAGGGCTAGAAAGAGATGGGTTTTCAAGAATATTTTTACCTCAAAATGACAAGGAGGTGAAGGTGCTTCTAATGGTAGTACTCAAGCTCCAAATGCAGCACACCCATGGAGGTGAAGTTGGTTGTTTTTGATTTTTGAAAGGATGAAGATGTTCTCCTTTGCAAGGGGATTCCAATGGTACTAATTTTGTAATTTTTGGAGAAGGATTAAGGGGTTAACAAGAGGAGAGAAAGTGAGGTTTTTGTGGGGTTCTTCAAATCCCCATTGATGTCGCCCAAGGAGGGAGAAAAGGAATAGAGAGGGTGAGAGAAATCGTGAGAGAGAGGTGAGGATAGGAGAGAGAGAGAGTTATTTTTGCTTTTTACTTATTTTCTTTGTCTTTTAGCAAATAAGGAGAATTAAAGAGAGTGTGAGAGGGGGAGGCTCCATCGGCTACACACACACCCCTCTACAGATTTTTGCTTTTATTTGTAAAAGTGGACACACTAACTTTGCTCTATTTGCATTCTCACCCCACAACTTCCCGGTTGTTACAGTTTTTACTAACCGGAACCTGTTTTCCGGAATTTTCTCGTTTAATTAATTTTATTGGTTCCCAACCTTTATTACTGTTTATTAATGACTATTTGGTTGACCAAAATCGTTACGAGTCTATTTGACTCGCTTAAAGTCGCATTTTCCCGGTTTCCTCGAAAAACGCGCTTTAAGGTTTGTTTATACTTTTAACCCATTTTAAAGGTCCGTTTTCTTCGAGATTTGTTCCCTCATGTTTATTTAAGTGTAATTAAGCTTATAAAATTATAATTAGCCTGATTAATCACTGTTTTTAATTACGGGGTATTTCAGCAGATATGGATGACTACATGCAACAGATGTATAATCGACCTCTGGTGGTGGATACAGGTTACTTATTTCAAACAGATCAGCCATTTAGGAGTACAGAGGAAGCGAAAGCTTGGGTAGATAGTGTTGGCCATCCCAACCATATCTACACCATAATTCAAAGTTCTCAGGCGGGCCAAGATTTCCACATAACATGCGAGAGGTATTGGAAACCACGAAGGACACCACGACCTGGTGTCATCACCCGACACAGATCATCTGGGTTCAAAGAAATGTGGTTGTCCTTTATAATTAAGGGGTATTACATAAGCTACGGGTTTCTTGAATGTGGGGTAACGGATGGCATAACCATGATCTCACTGAGTGGGTAGAGGGTCATTTTGTGGGAAAACGCCTAACTGAGGAGGAGGAGATTGATCGATCAGAGAAGCCGAGTCGGTGTGCCACCTTCTGCAATTTATTCAAGGCTCACCACAATCAACCCCGACACGTCAACAACCAGGAAAGACATATACAACAGGATACAAAAAACAAAACTTGAAAAGAGAAATGGTCGTTCTATGGTGCAGACTTTGTTGGGTGAGCTAGACAAAAACAACTACTACTACTACGATTACACTACAGAACCAAGTATGTCAACTTAGGATGTCTCAAATAACTGTAATCCTTTAGGTTTCATATTAATTTGATAGATAACATGATTCTACATACTTTCACAATTTAGGGGATCGAACACGACTTGGGTCCATCTTCTTTGCACACCCTACCTCTAGATTACTACTGCAAGCTTTCCCGTACGTCATAGGCATTGATGCTACCTATAAAATGAACATCGCAAAAATGCCTTTGGTTCAGTTCATCGGAGTAACGAGTATAGGCAAGAACTTCAGCATTGCCTTCACCTTTCTTGTATCAGAATCAACAGACTTGTATGTGTGGTCACTTCAACAATTAAGGGAACTCCTCGGTCGGACTACAACCTCAACATTTATCACCGACAGATGTCTGGCCCTGATGAATGCCTTACAACAGGTATTTCCTGAATCTCATCATCTTCTATGTGGTGGCATATAAGTAGGAACATTCAAGGGAAAGCCGAGACTTATATGGGTGATAGAGGAAGGGCGACGGCTGCAATCCGAATGTGGACTTCGGTTGTCTACTCGAGCACAGAGCAGGACTACAATGAGAGCCTCCAAAATTTCAAGAATACATACCGAAGCTATCCATGTTTCATTACATATGTTGCATCAGTCTAGGAGAAACACAAGAAAAATTTGTGGAGGCTTGGGTCAAGAATGTGTTGCACTTCGGCAACACAACGACAAATAGGTACGATTATTAGTCTTGTAATTTTTAAGATAATACAGTCATTGTTATAGATCTATAAAACTTACTTAAACATTTTATAGGGTGGAGAGCACATTCTGCTCTAAAGGCGAGATTAAGGAGTGCTAAGCCCACTTTGGATGTAATCTTTCCAAAGATTAACGATCATGTGAATACTAGCATTAGGGAGCTAAAAAAAGATTTCGAGTCAGCCAGGACAAAACACAGAAGAGAGCACATGAGGGTTCCAATTGCTGACCTGATCGGGAAGGTTAGTATCCTTTGCTTGGATGAGCTAGTAAAGGAGCTTGGTAGGGCGGATTATGTTCAAATGGATAGCTCAATCTGTGGATGTGACAAGGTAACCTCTCACGGATTACCATGTACATGTAAATTAAACTACATGCTGGATAGTGGTATACTGTGCTCAAAGAGGGATATACATCGTTTTTGGTATACCCTAAGCTGGGAGAAACATGAATCAACAATTGATATGCTATCCTACAAGGAGGCGGAACAAAACCGATGGTGAGATATTGCTTCTGAGGTAGCACAGTTAGACGATCTGTGTAACACCCCAACCGCTAATACTCTAATCATGGTCTAATCGTCACAATAACATAGCTAATCACAGCGGAAATACTCTCGACTACGGAGGGTGATGCAATACCGATAGCCTTCCACGGCTAACAGTCCTAACTACGTGCAGTCCCGGTCTGACAAATAGAAATACCATACTTACATCATCATAATTTACAACGACTGATTACCGAGTACTAAGAGTATACATTACATCATGATCTCACGAGTTTGACAAAAGAATATAAGTTTAAACACCCCACTCATCTTTTCCATGTTACCTCCTTTCAAAATACAACGGGTGTACCACATAGTACACGACTACTCTAGGGCTACAAGCCTGTGTACAACTCGGTACACCATCATCTACTACTAACTACCCAAAAGTATAACAACCCGGTCCTCCTCGACTAATCAACCGTCTCGGGTACTTGGAAGAATAAAAACATCACCCCAAGGGGCTCAGCAAAGCTGCATATGAAATTCGCATACCCCGCGTGCTAACGGGGGTACGTTGACTACTTAGTCGTATACATGGAGTTCATTTATTTTTAAGCAGGCATGCTAATATGAACATCTTAATAAATCATGCATAGGCAACACTTGCACACAGTGTACAACACACACAATGGAAAACGGCACATAAGTTAACCATTCACATTCTCAGAGGCTTTGAGGTTCTCTCCTCAAGATCTAGCCTCTTTAAGTTTGCCAAATTCTCATCCGGGTTAGACGGATGTTCTTACTCTTAGCTCATGATCATATGACTCGCACAAGGCATGATCCACACTTAACCATTATTTATCTCTTGAAATAATTATTCAGTTAAGTCAGGTGACCTCCGGGTAGAGATGAGGCATGCCCACCACATCTCACCACCGGGTTTTAGATTTGGCTTACTTCCCCGGGTTGCGACCATACTGTTCGGAACCATGGTGGGAAGGTTAGGCCAGAACTCGGTAAGAAAACTCTCTTGCTTCCTCATTATCACGCGTGGCCGAAGCTATATCGGTCTCCTCTCAACCTCAGTTACCCATTTCTCAATTTAGGTAAGTCAGAAGGTTAGGGTGTTAGTGAGAACTTCTCAGACACGAGATTTATCATCATTTAAACATTTCATGAATTATACAAACTTGTCTTACAAGACATAGTTCATCAAGTGCAAGGACAGGCACGAGATATAAGGACATGCGGAAAATCATATTCATGCATTTTATCTTGATTAGGTGATTGAAATTAACACAAAACACACAAATCAGAGTAACACCGATGGAATACGGGGCATGAGAAAATCATACCGTTCACCGTCGCCGTTTGCTTGTCGACTCACTCTCTCGGTGTCCGACTAATCGAATCCTATAACATACATTAGGTCGGGAGGTTAATTACCTATCTTTAACCAACATGCTACTTCTCTAACATTTTCCCGGACTATACTTACTTAGTCCTTACATTTCAAACTTAGTTCATATAAGTTCTTACTTATCATTGTCTCTTAATCTTGTTCAAGCCCTTAATGACCCACACATGTCATTAATTAAGTCCTAAACATCTTATATAATCATCATCATTCAATACTTTACCTTAAAACCCACTTAAAGAACTTTTTTAAATTTTTGGGTTGGTCCGGGACCTTGTCCGGGTCCTAAGTCCCGGACCAACCTTTGGTTCAACTCTCGGCCATTATTTATGCATGGTCCGGGTCTTCACACAGGAGCTAAGTCCCAGACCAGAATGGGAATGAACTCCCGGCTAGAAAATAAGGGGTGGTCCGGGTCTTTAGCCATAAGCTAAGTCCCAGAACAGTGTATTAGGTAAGTCTCGGCCATTATTCAGGGGGTGGTCTGGGACTTGGTCCTGGACCTAAGTCCCGGACCCTGCTACACTTTTGACACTTTTAACAATTTAAAATCTGTTCCAACTCCAGTCTTTCACCATTTGATTTTCCAATCTTTCCCACTTATAATCTACATGTTTTAGCACCTAATTAACCTCTAAACCTTCCTAACTCAACACCAAGTTCACTCTCGAACTCTTGATTAATTCACTCAACTTCCTCACTTAATTTTTGAACAACTAGTTACTAGTTTTCAGTTTTTGTTACAGTTTTCAATACCCTCTTCCCTACCATTCTAACTCCACTCTTTAATGCACTCAAGACCATACATTCCTAGAGAAATTTTGATAGAGTTTGCCTACTTTCCTAAGCATTCTCCACACACTAATCAGCTCACAAAACCTGTTTTTCCTCCCTGTTATATAAGCATTAATACCATGACAGCAACACACTAATTCCACCTTGTTATCACTTATGTACCAGTTTAATCACAAGACTTATTTCCCACACTAAACAACATTAAAACAGCTCCATTCTCAATAATATTTTAGTACCATAACTACACTAAAACAAGGTCTTTCATTCAACATTGAAAATCTGTTTTGCAAGACAACAACCAACTCAAGGTAAGCTCATTTACATTGTTAGTTTCAGTTTTCTCTTCTTTTCTTCCTCCTTCTCTTGTTCTCTCTTTCTCCACTTGTTTTAACACCAACCAATGGGTCCAGATTGCTATCTACAATCATATTCCCATACCACACATAACAAGCTAATTAATTCAAACTCCCCACACTAAAACTAGAATTTTTCAAGAGCTAGTTTTAGGGTTTAACTTAGAGATTACCTTCAAGTGTCCAAATGGAGAGTTTTGGCAATCAAGTTGATGGAATTCCAGCACTCCACAAAGGCAAGGAAAACCGGCTGGAAAATGGAGACAAGAGCTCACGTGGGCATTTTTGATTTTGTTAGAAAAGTTAGTAAAAGTGGAAATCTTGGGTTTCTTTTTACCTTAGAGTATTAAGGAGATGAAGGGGGCCCAAAAACACTTATTCAAGCTTCAAAAGGGCCTACTTCCATGGAGATGAAGGTGAAGGTTTCCAGCTTTTGAAGGACGGAAAACGTTACCCAAGACGAGAGGAATTCAACGGTAGTATTTTTGTGTGATTTGGAGTTGATTTGAGCAAGTTAAGGAAGGAAGAAGATGGGTGTTGTTGTTCCCTTCTCAAATCGGCAATGGAGAGCAGAGGAAGAAGAAGATAGTACAAAGAGGGGGAAGAAAATCGTGAATGGCAAGAATAAATGAGGTGAGAGAGTATAATATCTCTTTTTACTATTCCCTCACTACTTTAATTTATTTGTCTTCTAGTGACTTAAGAAACTAGCTAGTTAATTAGGTGTGTATGAGAGACTTTATGTCTCAATTAAAACCGGCCCACTCTCTACTAATAACCCGGGTCGTTTTTCAAATTAAACGCGTTTCGTCTCCCGGTTTTGACACTATTCACTCCCGGGACCCGTTTTCCGGAAATTTCTCGTCTAATTAATTTTAATGGCTCTAGACCCTCACTATGGTATAATTATAGATATTTAACTAACTATAATTATTACGAGTTTATTAAACCCGTTTAAAATCACGTTTTTCCCGGTTTCTCGAAAAATGCGTTTTATAGCTCGTTTGCGTTTTAAACTCGTTTTACGAATCTGTTTTCTCCGGGAATCGTTCCCATGTATTTATTTAGGCCTAATTAAGCTCTTAAATATTCCGTTAGCCTAATTAATCACTATTTTTAAACCCGGGGTATTTCAATCTGACTCTGATTGCCAAATGTTACAGTCAAATCCAGAACTTCCTTCATCTAGATATGGTGTGCCAATTAGGAGAACCATTAGAATAGTTTGGGATTGGCAGACCTACCGGGACCTCAAGACCAAACCGACGGGAACCTTCATCTTGGGAGCGTAACCGACCAAGGGCGAGCCAGTCCGAAGGAGCACCATCAAATAGAAGATCACTTAATAGAGGATCATCAGATCCGAATCGATTCATGCCCCTAAACAGCTTCCCATACTACCAATATTTCCCATCCAACCTATATCAATATATCACTGGGTATATTGATGTTCGTGGAGATGGTAATTGTTGTTTCAGGGTGATTGCTGATTACCTGTATTCAAACGAAGAGAGGTGGAAAGATGTCTGTAGAGGATTGTACCATCACATGAAGAATACAGAACCGGCGAAGCATGTATACATGAGCATGTTTAACGAAGCACCATACAACGACATGTTAAAAGCGATTAATTGGAATAGGGATGGGTCAGCAAGAGAAATGGATGACCACGGAAATGGGGATGGCGATCGCGACAAAGTACACTTTGATAGTAGTTTTCTACTCTACTGTCTGGGGGGGTATGGCAAGTGACACATACCTTCCAATCAATAATTATACTGATCGTGATAGACCAAGAGGAGAGATCCACATAGGAGTTTGCCCTCAGGGTCATTTTGTAAGGTTTTGTATGGTTGATGACTCCCCACTCCCCCCTGTCTATCCGCAGTGGTTCTTTTATAGAGATCCAAACACTGTTGGACCTTGGATTCATCAAATACAATCTAGGTTAGATAGTTGGAACAACGTTGTAACTTAGTTTTTCTTTAACTTCGTTGTTGTAACTTAGTTTTTCTTTAAATTAGTTGTTGTGACTTAGTTTTTCTTTAACTTAGTTGTTTTAATCATTTTGACTAAAATTTGGTCATTTAATTCTCTTTTGTTTCAGAAAAAGTGTCTCCCCACAACATTCCAACTTATTCAACTAAGTTTGGTGAAAACAATTTGTACTGTATATAGTAAAGTTTTATGCTATTTGCAGTACAAATTATTTAAGTCATATTAATAGTATAAACACATAAAAATGTAATCCAACACATTTTTTTTTAAAAAAAAAGATTCCTGTCTTGATTACAGCAAAAAAGTAACTAGTAAAATTCGCTACTAATCAACTACAAACTACTTGGGTAAATTTACTTTCAGATATCATTTTTTGAAAAAAAAAACACAGCGACACATCATTACATGTTTACAACGTCAATATGATTTAAAAAATTTTTGTTGCGGTGATTAGTAATTTTGTACTGCGAATAGCAACCCCTCTTTTATTTTATGCACTCTTGTACATAATGCTTTGTACTGTTCTTGATGGATGGTACTTGTCATTATGCATCACGCTATTACTAAAAAGTGCTCATTTTTACTTATGTGTGCAAAAGTATGGTATTAATAATAATATTACTGGTATTTTTTAAATAAGGGGATGGTTTGATGTTGCTCACATTCAATGTTTTACTATTTATGAGTAATGCTATTGTATTGGAAATATATTGCACTCTGGTTTTGTACATTCCTTAAGTTGGTACCTTGTATTGTAATTATGAGGTATTTTGTAATGCATTTGAATAGTACTTTAATTAGCTTATGGTTGGTGCATCTGTCTACCTGTGACTGATTATTCTTATTGTAACATCATGTAGGAAGCTTTAGCATTTCTTGTTTTATATATTTTTGTACATGATACTTTATTCTATTCTTAATGAATGATACTTGTTATTATGCATTACGCTAGTACTAATAAGAGCTCATGTTTATTACTTATGTGTGCATGTGTATGGTACTTAATAATAATATTACTGGTATTCCTTAACATAAGGGGCTGGTTCTGCTGTGAACATATAGCTGGAACTTATTGTTCATGTATATTGTACTGCTGTGTTCATTTGACATGTAAACAGAAAAGAATGAAGCTTTTACTACATGGTGCATATCACTGGTACCAACAATATGATTTCTTGCTTCACTGCGTTTTTATGCTTAGGAATCGTGTGGCTTTGATAGGTTTCATTATATTATGTTTTTATGTAAATTACTTTTTAAAAAATTTACATTTTCTTATGCAGTTGGAGAATGTTATGGGAAAAAAGGAATCAATGTCTAGAAAATGCTCAACGACAAGAATGCATCAAATAATTGTGAAACTGAAATCCGACCCCCAATATAATGCTAAACATGAAGATTTGGAACAAGCCGGTTTTGGTACACTTCTAACCCTTAATGATATTAGTGTACCTATTAATGTCCAAAAGTGGTTTTACAACCATTTTGATTGGATACCCAGACAACTTGAACTCCCAAACAGTACGAAGATTTCATTGGGGAAGGATGACGTGCATCGTGTTTACGGTATTCCCATAGGAGGGTTTAACATATTGGAGGAGGGCTACACCAAAACTGATGTGAAAAACCTTTTTGGCGAGTTAGGGTTAGAAACCAATAGATTTTCAAATGTTCAGTTGAAAGATCTGCATTCTTTAATTGAAACAGACTGCACGGATGTTGTGAAATATGTTAGGTTATTTATTCTGATATCTATTGGTTATATGGTGAGACCAAAAGCTAACTACGGAGTAGATCTGAGTGACTACTCTATTGTCTTGTGTAATTTAAGCACAGTGGCGCACTACGATTGGTGTGGCCATGTATATGATTATCTTTTAGGGCTTTCGCGCATAGAGGTACTTACTTCACTGGTGACATACATTTACTGCAGGTAACTTAAATTGTGTATCGTTTTGTGAATTGTAATATATTGTTGTTACCATTAGTTATTACATTACGTTGTTAATGTTGTTATTGTTATTTGTTAACATGTACAAGTGTATTGTCATGGACAAATTTGTTGGGACGTTTACAAAACTTACATCACTACTGTGTGTGTGGACAACTAAAAAAACCAAAGACACCATTGCAAAAATTAAATTTCCAGCAATGGATGCGCAAGAGAGCAATGTTTTATCTGATGACGATCGTTATGATGAAGAGCCGTTAGTGTAAAGGTTGAGAGTGTTGCGTCAAAAAAGCAAACAAGCAAAGCTAGAAAGGTTGAATGAGGTACTGTTTTTTTATTATAGTATTATATTAGTTTGATGGTTGGTACTATTTGCTATTAATTAGTTGGTTAAACTGTCTCCATGTTCTGTTGCTACTTACGGTATTTTAAATTAAATATTTTTTGTGTATGACCGCAGCTCAAACGAAAAAAGATGAAAATGTGGCATTGATACAAAGTACCAACGTGAAGCTCAACGAAACTTTGTTTGAAATATCACAACTTGTTGATGAACTAGGTCCAACTGTTGGCCAATTCGCATACGTTCGGCAGACCAAAATATGTTTGCTATTTTCTCATCAGTGTCGACTTCTACATCAAAGTAGAAACACGGGGATATAAATCCACGTTCTCTAAAATGCTCCTATAACTTTGTGCCTTCACCATGTTTCATGCTTTTTTGTCTCTTGCGGGCAAGATGATTCTTAAGATCTTGTTTGAGAAATCCTAAACAATCTCTGCCACCTGCTTGTATGCTCATTAATTCATACGATGACCTCAGTGTTAACCCAGCATGTTCAATTGTCTCAGCGAACACCATTTGCGACTCACTTAACTTACGGTTTGAAGGAAGTAAGAATGCTTCCTCTTCATCCATAAAATCGTGATTATGTTAGTAGATATTCTTGACTTTGTTCCACCTGAAGTACATGCGTGCCTTGCACCCAGTTCTCGTCTCATGCCTCTTTTTCTTCTTAACCATGTTCATAACGTCTGTAGCATCTTCCGGGTTTGAAATCTGATTTATAGGATTTTTCTTACTTCCCTTTTTAAAGCCCGCCCGGTTACATGCCATCCTGACGTACTCTGGAATTTTTGACTTCTTGCCTTTACAACCATATTTTGTTCTCACGACAAACGGAACTGTCATTGCGTAGTCGATGTAAAACTTTTTGCAGCTAATAACCGAGGTGAACTCTAATTTTCGCCAGTACTTCTCATTTTGTGGTGTTAATACATTGAGCCCTGCATGATGAGTAGACACATTAGTTGTTTTCATACCAACAGTTTATAAATAAATATAATCTGATACGGGTAGAACCAATATTATCTAATCTACATATATAAAGTATCATGTTTATGTCATTAAACAACATTTTTAGTTTTATGACATATGTGTACATAACACCAGACGACTGTCATTAAACTACCATAAAAGTCTGTATGTTGTACCATTTAAAACCGATTGAACCGTATAACGTAATCGAACGGTATAAAACTAATGATCGTAAATTTTAAGTCGAACATTCTCATCATATAAAACTAATCATCGTGAATTTTAAGTCGAGCATTCTCATCATATAAAACTAATCATCGTGAAATTTAAGTCGAACATTCTCATCCTCTGTTTACGTCATAAAACAAAAATATTGGTTGATGACATACCAAACGTATGTGTACATAATACCAGATAATTGTCACTAAACTATCATATAATTCTGTATATTGTACCATTAAAAAACGATTCTCATAAAACTTAATCACATTACATAAAACTAACCATCGTAATTTTTAAGCCGATCATCCTCTTCCTGGGTTTCTTCAACGCATGTAAGTTGCTGAACTACACCACCATTATCGCAACAATAGTCCACTGTTTAGATCAATTTGCAACGATGATGTCGGTTCCATGTTTAAATCAACGATTTCACCTTCATTCACACATCTTCTGCCACCGACATTAGTCAACAAAGACAACTGCAAGCTTGATGAATCTATCTGGGGGATTCGGAAACATAACAGAGTTTTATGGAAGTGTAGAAGATGAAGCTTGAATATTTAGCTTCTCTGACAGATCAATGAAGTCGTCCATCCTTTGCGACTCCGACGAAAAACCTCTATATTCTTCCATCTAAAAGAATGTTGAATATCTCGTGAAAGAATTTTGTAATTGCAAATCTGGTTTATCATGTGGCATGATGCGGTAAAGGAACAACGAACTTTGAGGAACTTAAGTAATGAAGTCTTCAATGGCGTATGGTGATATACTGAAGGCGACGATGTCTTGTTCCTCTATTGTAAAAAAGAATAATCAGTTGAAGACGATCGTGTTATTATTGTTAACGGAGTAAAAATCTTTTTATTTGACTAAGAATAGATATCAACAGAATATATTCTCCAACAAAATAGGATAAAGTAACTGCCGGTAAAGAAATTTTGATTAATAATTCATAATTAGTTTAAATCTGGACCCTCTGTACATACTTATCCTAATCTAATGGTTGGCAGTGTGTCCAGGATGAATCAGGGAAGTAGCTAAGACCCTGAATTGAATCCAGTGCCCCCAAATCCACGCCCATATGTGGCACATGTGCAGTGTATTTTGACTGAGCTTTTTAGTGAATAATGGTTCATTAGCTACTCCTATTGTCATATATGAATGTTACAGAATCAAAGGCCTTATGTACTTCCTTATTACGGTAGACACCTTAATCCAGTCCTCGGAATCTTTTGGTTTGGTGTATGATGTGTATTCTCATTTCAATTGGAAATACTTGTAAGAAAGACTATCAACTTCTTGTAGACTAAGGGTGGTTTTCTGGATAGTATCATATGAATGACAAAAATAATTTTGTCAAAATAAATCAAGGTTCTTATATAAATAACCAAAAATTCAGAGGATGAATCAACTAAATGGTATTGTGCTAAAATCACAACTTCAATGTAGATAATTTAACATGCAAGAATGATGAAAGGATCATAAGATAACAACCTATAAGTTAGTTATCCAAGAACCAGGTAGCAGATTCAAACATAATTGTTCCCTAGACATTATCCTTGCCACGAATATCTTTGAATAAATCATGAAACATAAATTCTGAAGACCATAAATGGCCCTTTTAGCATCAACATTGTCAATAGGATTCATCATCAAATGCGAGACAACTTGGAAGAAAAAAAAAATGTTGCATAATCTTGTCGAATAGCCAAAGCCCCAGTTTACTTGTAGTTAGATAACAAGCCTGCTTATCTTAAATTCAGTCATCCTGGAACCAGACAATCACATCAAACAGAATGTTCACTAGACATTAGGTTACATCTGTCATTTTATCAATCTTGAAAGAGAAAGTAATAGTAAAGACCAAAAAGGTCTGACACGTCAAAATTTAAAAGCACACACCGCAGTGACCCTAGCTTACCTTCATTAAGAAGAATTTTCATCCATCACAAGCCAGTTAGGAGGAGGCCAAAAGAATGTTGCAAAATCTCGTTCTACAGCCAATGCAACACTTTCCATAGTCTTCATATCATACACACCAGTATCTTCACCATAGTCACCACCTTCGTTATCCTCCAAGAAGCACTCATCCGTCAAATAGACACAATTCCCCTTGCATCCTTTTAAATCCCTAGCAAATACGCAAAATGTGGCATCATCACCCAAAAAGAACACTTGATCACCTACATTCTTGGTATGTTCCCAATCATTTGTATTCTTGCTCAACTTGAAAACCCTCAACCAAATAGGAAAGGTGATAAACCTCTCCTCTAACAAGCCAGAATCAAGGTCTTCATAAGGATAAATCAACTCGGGGCCCATGGAAGATACCTTAGCAACCATGTAGAGCTCTAAATCCGATCCCACCACCAAATAATTGTTCTGCTGAGGGTTGCAACCAATAGAAGTACCTACTTCCGAGAGTCTCAACAAAGAGTCAATCAAGACAAGCCTACCAGGCTTATCAATGGCATAACATTTCCCCTCGAATAACACCACGTCATCGAAATAGTAATCTTCATCGGTCTCTATCTTAGTCCATTCTGAATCCCCAATCCTCCAAAATTTGATTGTCCCTCCATAGCTCAGGATTAAAACCACAAAAGCATAACCAAACACATAATCCCGTAAAACAATTGTTCTTCTTGTAATAGGTGCACAAGATGCAGGAGATGCCTCACCATGATTGAGGAATCGAATGTCATAAGAGCGGCAAATCTCAATAACATCATAATTTAAACAGTTCAGCGTCTTAGGAAAACTACCTATTGGAGCCTTGAACTTCTCCAAAGATGTGGACTAGTAAAGAATACTTCTTAGAGTCACGATAGGTTTTCGAAACCTTAATCATCCAGCCATCAGCACTACCAATTTTGTTGTGGCCACCACTGCCACCAAGAGGAGCAAGGCGATAAACAATGCACTCATTCAAGAAGAAGTTGCCTTGCTGGTTCCAGGAAGTGTAGGTGTTGCACGGAGGAGGGACTTCAATGGGGAATGCAAATGGAGGACATATAGATGCTAAATGAGAAAGGTTTGATCTCCATGCGGAGCACACGGCACGCATGCGGTGTTGATCACTGTTCAAATCGAGAAGATTGGCTATGGCAGACAAAATTTCTCCAGGAAGAGTACTCCATTTATCAGAACTAGAGCTCATCTTGGAAAGAAAAATTCTGAAATTGAAAACCGCAACATATTTCACATTTTAGAACTGCATAACGCAAACCCCAATTAATAGAGATATCATGAAAACATCTATTATTTTCTAGATAACTTCCAAGTGGTAATATAAAGTAGAGGTAAGAATGAAAGAGAAAAACAAAGTCTAAGAAATATACAAACCGTCTAAAAAAGATGTTACTATGATATGCAATATAAAAATTTCATCAATCAACTCATTTACTTACAACTTATAAAATTTAAATGCAGAACATGAAAACACCCAATCTTAATACCATTGTTTTCAGCTCCCAAGAAGAGCCAAGACACCACACAGAATTTCAGCTAAAACACAAGGGAGAATCAATGACTAATACCATCATTAACAGAAATCAATCATTGTACATCCATCATATAGCACAATCAAATGAATGACGGTCAATAAAAGTGCAAAACAAATAATATTTATAGTTCAACAAAAACAAACAATATTACTGGACAAGGATACAACAATCAAGATCCAATATACGCATTGGAGAACAAGGAGTCATATAAGAAAAAAAGAATTTGAAGGGTAAACATTACTACCAAGTCTTCGAATAAACAATTTTCAACAAAGAAGACCAATCAATAAGAGTATGGCAGCCTGGTTACTACAATAGAGTGAAATCTCGCATTTAGTTTGTGTTACAGCATTATGCTAGCCAATATACATATGATTGTCCAATCCGAGATTCGCAGTAATGAATACCATTCACTTTCAAAGATGGTGATGTTTGTTGACGAGCACAATTCAGGCAGCATCCAATTAGCGACACGGCCTCGATCAAAAGAAAAAAAAAACTTAAAAGTGTCGTACTTCCCAAATCTTGAAAAGATAGTTCGTAATACGATATCTAGAATCGGACTGGCCTTCAAATACAAAATCTATCGGTCAGCAAGCAATATCTTATGTAGTGATTCACACAGAGGGTGAAATTTGGAACCCTGCAATTAGATAAACAACGGCGACTGGACGGCAAAGAGATCGTAGTTTACGTACCTTGCAAACAACACCGGCAACGAGCAAATGAAAAGAATGCGCAAAAATTTGCGGAGTCCCCTCAAGTCAGTTTGCGTTACTCTGGCAACTTAATCTGGAGTAAAAACTTTTATGCGTTTCCCCTTAGATTTATAGGAAAAAACTAGAGCGTCCACCACAAGGGTTTGGGGTTTAACACTGCACATGAACTTTTGATAATTAATACTACCCATCCATTAGTATAAACAATTTATCTTTCCTTACACTTTTTCTCTATTTCTGCCTTTCACTAACAAAGGTTGACCATTTTACCTCCCTTGACTAAACAAACCTTTAGTTCACTTATCCAAATCCTAATTTTCTAACTCGTTTGCACCTCTTTCACACTTGAATTTGTCCTTCGTGTTTGTTGGTTTGAATCCCTAACTGATTCTCACAGTCTGCTTAATGCGAGGAACAACTTGATTTCCTGTTAGCTGTTGAATCCCCAGTATCGCTGCTCTAGTCTGTCCTCGATTTAGGGTTCTGGAATTTGGCTACACCACCATCGCGATTATGGCCCGTTTGTTGGCTGGTTGTTTGGTGTTGGTTTTCACCCCACTTCATCTAGTTTATTCACTTGTTGAATGGTGGTTATGAATTTGGGGGAATTTCCCTCGTCTATCCTCCATCCTCGATTTAGGGTTCTAGAATTTGACTACACCACCCTCGCGATTCTATCCCGTTGATAGACCGACCTTGTTGCTCTGTTGTTTGGCTTTGATGTTCGCATCTCTTCCTCTATCTTATTCATGTTCTGAATCATGGTATCTGTTTTTGGGAACAAAAAATTGTTTGGCAAACTTACCAAGACCAACTACATCTACGGGCTAGCTGTTGTACTGCTTCTTCTGTTAGCTATTATCTACTTCTGTTATTTGGAACTTCTGTTGTTCTACACGAATTGTCTGGCTGAAATAGATTGAAATGTGCATATGTTATCTACTTCTGTTATCTGGAACAATTGTTGTATGTGTGTTGTCTGGCTGAAATAGATTGAAATGTGCTTCTTTTATCTGTTTATGTTGTATGTGTTTTGTTTGGCTGGAATACAATGAAATGTGTTTCTGTTATCTACTTCTGTTATATTCATTGTTATTATATGTAATAATTGATAGCTATTCATCTAATTCATTGTGTTTTGCATTTGTAGGTGCTATTATTCGAAGATTAGCATATGATGGATGAGCATATAATTGAGTTGTCGTACAACGGTCACAAGTTTGCTTGCAAGAGCTGGATCCTGGCCTATATTCTACCATAGAGTTGATGAGGGACTACAAGAAAGAAATTTCCAAACAACATATTGCTCCACCTAATAACCTTACCTTCTTTTACATACATTCTAAAAGCAAGAAACACATCACAATTCGCAATGACACAACTCTAGTTAATATGTTCAAGGTTTGTTCCTCCACAAAGACTATATGTGTGTTTGTCAAAGAAGCTGGGAACTCTTGTCTGATGGATATGTGGAGGAATTATGAGAAAGATCAGAGCATGGGGGTGTGCATACTGAGCATCGAGTTGAAATCCTTGAGTTGTCCCCTCCTCCGGCTACACAACCTACACAACCTTCTTCTCAACCACTTTCATTGCCCACACAATCCCAATTACCAACCTCCATAATACCCAAAAGAAAGCATAAGAAGAAAAGCTATACCAATTGCCAGTTCAGCCAACAGAAACACCATCACGGCTTCCCATCATCACCGCCCCAAATGTCCCTAATTTATCATCTAGAAAAGACACATCTTCTGCTGTTGCAACACACCAATCAGTCCAGACCAGCAATACCACTCCACGGAGCCTTGATATTCACACATCTTCAGTTGTACCATCTCACGGATGAAGATCATCAGTGGAACTAATCCTCCTCCCTCATCTAGACCTAGTCTTGAGCAAGGAGATGGATCTGCTGTCGGTGATGCAGGACAGGAAAATGAAGTTCCTGTAGATGATAACGAACCCACATACTCTGATGACTCTTGGTGCCATAAGGATATTGATGATGAAGGTAGCACATTTGAAACTGAGTCAACAATTCAGAAGATACTGATATAGATGATGATTACATATTGGAAGAACTCGAGGGAATCACTAAGTGTGGATATTATTCTGCTGATGATGAAGATTGTGCGGTAAAGGAGCCATCATATTTGAGGAATGGGACTCATTCTGATTACCAAGCTGATGGGAAGGTCTTATAGTCTCATCAAATGTTTGAAAACAAAAAAACTTTCTTAAAGGTGATGCAGGACTACGCATGTCAAGAAGGTATTGATTTGCACAGGATAAACAATGACCCTTTCAAGTACACAATTAAGTGTAACAACAACAACACTTGCCCTTGGTGACTTCATGCTTCCCTACTTCCCAACAAAACTACGTTTATGATAAAGACGTTGACAGCCGAGCATGATTGTATGAGAATTGCCAATAATCTAAATGCTACCATACCATGGGTCACAAAGAAGATTTTGTCTAATTAGGGCAAATAAAAAAATGGCGCCGAAGGACATTATGGCACTGATGAGGCAGAAGTTCAGCGTTGATTTGAGCTACATAAAGTGTAACACCCCTACTATTAATACAGTCATTAACGTCCAATTTCCTTACTCATCAGGTACTCGCAGCGGATATATACTTACATACAATGGGTGATACAATGCCGTTAGTCACCCACGTGACCAACAAGGCTACTGATTCTACATACAGCATCGGTCTGATGGACCGGAATCCCGAGTACTACAAATCTACAATACATTCTCCATTTTACCAAATACTGCTACAATCTCCATTCAATACAATACTCCAAATACAATACAATATAATCTACATACCGAGTTTACTAGGATCCTTATACAAGTCCAATACCTCTTCCAAGTTCCTACATACTCACTAAGAGACTACTTACTACCCATTCCTCGCTACTACCTTTCTAATTGCATGGGCGTGCCTCCGGTCTCTTCCTTGACCATATTCGCTTCGGGTACCTGCACACTAAAAAATGTCCCCCGAAGGGGTCAGCTTTCGCCGAGCATGATAACTGCATACCCCGCGTACTAGTGAGGGTACGCCGACCACTTGGTCGAATACATGCGGTTCATTTTATTCATACATACATGCATACATGCTTTCGTACAGATACTACGATACTCTACGCAAGAATACATACATACACTTCAGTTCATACATGGTAAACCATATAGCCCAACGATACATACTTACCTTTCTGAATTCCATGATACACAATACTATATACAATACATACGCAATTCATACACAATCCAATAACTTGTTAGCTCATATTGGTCCACCCGGGTTAAACGGGTGGAGATTACTCTTTTACTCATTTACTCCATGCATACACATACTTACTCATTCTCATACTCATACTTACTTACTTACTCTTACTCTTACTCAAGTTAAGTCGTCGGGACCTCCGGCCCTGGGGACTACTCCGTCCCACCTCCGGGATTTACTTGGTTCACTAATCCAGGATGCTACTGTTGAGCAAAATAGTGGTTAAACTATCTTGCTAACTATGGGCAGTGAACCCAATCATTGTAGTACAACAAGGTCGTATCCACAGGGACTTCGTAACTATCTAGCTAATTATAAGCTTAGTAAATATGTAAAAGGATATATACAAAGTGCATAAATGTAAATTAGGGGTTTTGGGTTTTTGGGTTGTAATCGGAAAATAAAGGAAAGCGGTAAAACTAGACTAACTATCTAGGATAGGTGTAGCTCGGGATGGTTATTTGCACCCGTCCTCCCCTTACTACCTATTGTCGAACCTCGAACTCATGGCTAAACAACGGGAACGCTAAACTGACTAATAGCCTAATCAAGGTCTACTAATCCTAACCAACGGAATGGAACCTGGTGGATCTTCCAAGTCCCTAGTCAATTGATGGCATTAAGCATAAATTCCCCTTAAGTTGCAGTGTAGTCTAATCTCGAAATCCTCGATATTAGACTACGCTGTTTCAGTCCTCACGGTCTAGACTTCTATCTCAGAATCACATATTGACAGAAATCCACAGTAATGCTCAACTATCGGTAGGCCAAACCAACCAGTTTAACACATAGTGCCTAATTAATCAGCAACCTAGGATCTATCTCAGAATCTCATTTCGATAAATTCAAGGCAAACCAACCAATTTCACACAAAGATAACAAATTGGGCAAAACCCTCAACAGATCCCCAAATCCTGGGTGACAAGTTCAAGAGCCACAAATACACAATTATTATCAGTATTCAGCACAAGAACTGAAATAAAATCATAAACGAGTTCAAGAATCAACAATGGAGTTTAGGGATTTTGGGGCAAAATCCCCAAATCCCAAGCTACAAGGAGTCTAAACAACCATTAGAGAGTAAAGAAGGGAGAGAGAGTAAGAAATGGCCATTAATGGAGCTTGGGAGCTTCAATGGAGGTGGGTCTTCCTCCTCTCCTTCTTCTCTTCTTCTTCTTCCTCTTTTCCCCTTCTTTTTCTTCCTTTTGCGTCGTTTTTCGTCTGGGTTGCGACTCTCCCTCTTCTCTCTCTTTTTCTGCGTTTAAAATCTCAAATCTGGGCATTTTTTGCGACCGACCGACCCACCCTGGGTCGGTCCCGTGGGTCGGTCGAGTCCCGAAGCAATTTCGGGGCCGAAAACGCGTTTTTAAGTCCGACCGACCCACCCATGGGTCGGTCGGTGGGTCGGTCCTATAGGCAGGCTAACTTCAAAATGTTGTATCTTCTTCGTTCTAGCTCCGATTTTGAATCCGTTTGCGCCCACGCGTTTGTCTCTTCATCTACTTTACTCCTATCTTGGTTATTCCTCCTGTTTAAACAATAAATGTGTAAGACACCAATGAAACATAAAACTAGAGGAAAACAAGCCAGAGTGGAGAAATGAGCATGAAAAGTGTTGATTAAACATATGAAATACTCCCCTAAAACATGCTCATTTAGACACTCATCACACCCCCACACTTACCTTTTTGCTTGTCCTCAAGCAAAACCAAGCCCCCAAGCAAGTAAGGAATGCTCAAGACTAACAAATACTAACATGAATTGTAGGATAGGAGAAGAATCAAAAAGTGATTAAAACCTTTGAGGAGTGTGAACCATCTCTTAGTGGTGGCATGGGTGTACTTAGGGGAAAAACAAAAACTAGAGTTTCGGGGTATGATCCGGAGTGCTTCAAAGTTCTAAAGATTAGGTAACTTGGAGAGCTTTTACCATGGCCAACTTCTCTCAAGAATGGGCATTGAGAAGAAAACAAAAGGACAAATAGATTTATGCATTTGTTTCACTTTTGCATAAGAGATGAGGAGATAAAATTTTGGCATCAAGCCTTTGCATTTAAGAACACTCAACTCTCATTATTGGTTACCAATGGCGTCTCACAAGTCCCTTAAAGGATTTTCACGAAAGCACCCCTTAGCAATCCCTAAGAAAGAAGACAGAAGGAACCCCAAAGCAATAAAAATCCAACCATACAAGATCACTTGGCCACACCGCATGTAAAATGCTCCTCAAAAGCAATCAAAATGAAAAATTTAAGCATTTATCCCACAATTCATAACAGTATTTGTTCTTAATGAGAACAACTCACGACACAAGGGTCCAAGTTTTTTATTTTGGACAATCGCAAGATAGGCATGAAGTATTAACATTTAAGCACACAATTCACCGAAAAGGTCACTCCCCCACACTTAAATTGAACAATGTCCCCATTGTTCACCAATCAAAACCGGGGAAGGTTCCAGAAGACCTTTGCGGGAAGTAGACAAAAGAAAAGCACACGGGACTCAAACAAACAGTATAGCACAGAAGTTATCCCCAGATTTGCAGATTCAAAATTAGAGAAGAGAGAACGAAAATTAAAAGGAACTAGTACTCCCCTGAGATTGCTATTGCTATCAGTTTGTAGAACTCCCCCACACTTGAGCTTCAGCCTCAAGTAGCGTAGCTTGATTGCGGTGTGGACTGGAAGTTGCACCCGCATAAAACACTAGAAGCAACCAAACTACAACTGGAGTTAAGGGTTAGCAAAAACAAAACCAAAGAAAACGAAAACAAAAACTGGAAATTAAAATAGTGGAGTCGTTGTGGGCAAATATTAAAGGAAGGGTGAAATGAGTACTCCCCGATAAGATGCGGATGGAAGATAGGGTGCCCGCACAATTGCTAGTGGGAGGGGTCGTTGAGGTGCTACCTTCAATCGTTGGAGATGAAGGTCCTCTTGGAAAATTTCGCCAGAGGTTCCTTTGTAATTGTTCCTAATTCCATCCCTTTTTCAGAGGGGCTTACCTGTCTCCAAAATATTCACAACACAAACGCCACCAATTGGGCGTAAAATGGCAAGTCCAAAGAATGCCAAAATAGCCCATTATTGAAAACAATGCAAACTCTAAACTAACAGAATTTAAAAGACAAGACACGAAATGAAATCCGGGTTGCCTCCCGGTAAGCGGCCCTTCTTTAAGGTCTTTGGCTAGACCATACCACCGTGAAGTCATCCGGGATCGAATATGAACGTTGAAGTCAGCTCCAATGGGTGGGTTGGGCGGGCATCATCTAGCAATGAAGAACGACCCGGATCAAAAGGAAATGTGGCCTCAACACTTAGGATGTGAAAGTGTAAACTCCACCGGTCGTTCATCAGGTGGAAGTGTTGAGGTGGGTGATCCTTGGTACGAGGATCAAACTGTGGTGGAGCCTCCTCTTCAAATTCAAGGATGTAAACATCCTTATCTTCAGTGAGCGGTGCAGGGAGAACTCCGGAGCGGACTTTGTCTTCAATCTTTGGTCCCGGATCAAATGGGAAGGTGGCCTCCACACTTAGCGGGTGTACGTTGAGCTTCCACCCAACTTCATTAGTGCACGGGTGGGGGCCTTGATCCTTCAAATGAAGATCAAAGTTAATGGGCTCCTCCTCCTCAAATTCAAGGATGTAGACATCCTCGACCTCGGGGTGAGGCTCATAGGAAGAGCCGAGGTGGACATCAACTTCAGAGGGGGATGGCTCCTTGAAGTCGGTGGTGGTACTCTCCTCTGAGGAGTCAGAGGGAGACAATGTCTCCTCCTTCTCAAAGTTGAGGATGTGAGCATCCTCGTGATCTTGATGGAGCACGGAGAAGGCGGGGAAATATTGGTAGCTGACTTCAGAGGGAGAAAGCTCCTTGAAGTTAGAGTGGAGACTCTCTTCTGATGAAGTGTCTTCATAGTCAAGCCAGGGGTGGAGTGGTGCTGGGCTTTCAGATTCGCACAGGGGAGGAGTTGGAGAGTAGCTCAAGTCCTCAGCAGGCTGTTCCACATCATGAACTGTTTCGCTCTCAAGTTGTTGCACAATCTGATCGATCTGAGCTTGAACATTCATGTTGAAGGTATTTTGCTTCATGATAAAAGTATCTTGCATAGTCGAGTTAGGCTTGCAAGAAGAGATAAGATCAGACATGAGCTCCTTCAAACTGGGTGAATCAACCTCTACTGTGATCTCAGGACAGTGAGCGCTCTCGTGGTCTCCTCCACACTCTTGGCACACAAGCCTCCGGTAGACATATGAGTTGAGGTCCTCCATAAGAGCTCTCAATTCTGCATTGTTGTTGGACATTGGGGGCTCTCATGGTA
>CM041783.1:66328241-66510053 GCA_023374045.1 Limonium bicolor
TTTGATGAGGATATTTACTATGACATTCCCCTGGCTGTAGATTGATGGGAACAATGAAGTCCGTCATCTCAAACGTTCTCTTTACGGGCTTAAACAGGCCTCGCGCCAGTGGTATGCTCGGTTAGCCACCTTTCTCAAAACTCATGGTTATCAAAGTTCTTACAATGATTATTCTCTGTTTTCTAAGCACATCGGTGATCTGGTTGTTCACATTGGAGTTTATATGGATGATTTATTGGTATGTGGTGATGCTCTTGAAGAGATACATGATCTTAAGCTTCTTTTAGACAGTGAGTTCGAGATTAAGGACCTCGGTCCTCTTCGGTACTTCCTGGGTATGAAATTCCTACCAACAGCAAAGGGCTTTGTTGTTACTTAGCGCAAATATGTTCGTGAGCTTTTACATGAATTCAATGTGGATGGAACTCCTGTCACCAGTCCTCATGATTCTGCAATCAAGCTTTTGCCTGATCAAGGCGATCTGTTTGAAGATGTCAAACTTTATCGACGTCTCATCGGCAAGCTTAATTATCTTACAAACAGTCGCCCTGATCTATGTTTCAGTATTCAGTTACTAAGCCAGTTTCTCAATTGTCCACGACATCCACATTATCAAGCAGCGATTCATGTTCTTCGTTATGTCAAGGGCACGACTGATTTAGCATTAGTACAAAAAAGGTCTATTTCGGCGGTTGTAAACTGCCGAAATGGAGTGCGCCGAAATAGGTGTACATATCTTGGTGGTTGTAAAAGAACCGCTGAAATAGGTGGTTGCAAAAACCAAAAAATCTAACCACATCTATCTCGGCGGTTCTTAGCTAAGAACCGCCGAGATAGACTCAAGGTCGGTCAATACCAGAAGGCTTCTGTGATGGGAACGATCTTAGATCATGGTCGGTCCCAAGGTCGGTCAGTTCTAGAATACATGCTGGTATCGACTGACAACCTATCTCGACGGTTGTAAGCTTAGAACCGTCGAGGATAGGATCTTTTTTCTATTTATTCGGCGGTTCTTTGTACAACCGCCGAGATAGGTCCATTTTTTTTCCACCAGGGTAATTCTCTATATACTATATGAACACTCAATGTTGTAAGCAGACCTGCAGGTGTATCAACATATAACACTTGCCAGCACAAATGGGCACTAAAATTTCACATTCTACAGCCATCAAAGGGGCCGGGTCACAGCCCAACAACTTACTTAACAAATTAACAAATCATATATGTAAAAAGAAAGTTTACTTTGTTATACCGTAATATTTAACAATCTTGATAACTTATACAGTAACTACTAATGTGATGAGTTACAAATATTCAGCTACAAACGCAAATTCAAGTAGAAGAGGTTTGTGATGATGTATTATGCCCAATCTTCAAGAATATAGACAATTATGGCTCGTCATAATTCGATACGGCCGTTTCAAAAGCCTGAAGTAAAAAAAAAACAACATAATGATAAGCACAAAGTATAACAACATACGAAGGTATATATCCAAAACTTTAAACAAATCTACCGTGTCTAATGATTCTTTGGTAAAAATGTCAGTCGCGCCTACTATGTTTCATGCATAAACCTCATGACATGTATCCACATTTAGAACCTCCAGGCTGCACTGGACACGTACATATAATGTTAACATGTTCAAATCATTCTTCAGTCTTACAAGTATTCCTACACCACGTACCCAATAACACAATATTACCTTGAGAATGTTCCATGGGATGTTGTTATTCTTCGGTGGTTGTTCCCAATGACATCAATGAAGCTTTAAATGCGCTAAATTAAACCAAAACATATAGGTTAATAGGACACATTAAGTTAAAAGTTCTAGTCAAAAAAGATTAAGTAAAAACATTATTCTACAGATAAAAAACAACTCACTTTACAAGCACAACCGCTATCATTGGTCTTGGCACTCCTACCAGTGAGTCAAACTGAAAAATTACGGGTTCTTCATGACAACATAGTAAAGGACCAGTGTTGGTGTTCACGTATTAGAATACCATTAATTGAATACAATTAAATGATCATCATATAAATATCAACGAAGATGAAGTTACCCTTGAGGAACCGGTAGCTAATGTTGAGTAAAATCTACACATAAATATATAGATTTATAGCAACTAATAGGCAAGTGCACCTAGCGGAGTAGGTACAAACAAGTGTATCCACAGAGAAATTGTTTCAATTATCATATTCTCGGTATTAATAAAAACATCAAATAGGGGGTTTAGCGGAGGCAAGTTGATTGTTTAGGATCAGTGCAAAAAATATAAACACAGTAAAATAAGGTGAATTAATTGATATGGATGGAAAAAAGGTATCCTAGGATAGCGGAGGAATTGCCTAAATTACTTAAACAAATTTATAACCATGTCTCAATTAGTTAGTGTCTATTAGAGTAATTAAGGGTAAAGTTACGAACTCTTAGTAATAGCCTCAGTATTTTCCAAGCAATCCAGAGTGTAAATACCAAGGTTTATTCCTTTGTGGTACGATTGACTATCTCAAAAAACATATGTTGATAGTACCATAAAATGCAGTAGTTGTGGCGTTAAAAGCATTTAACAATATTTATTGAAAGGAATAAAAACAAGTTTAATAAATGAGACAGGTAATAACTATTTATTTAAGTAATATTAGGGTCAAACCCCTCCTAGGATACATATAAAAAATTACTCGACATAACAGAAATAAAAAGATAGCACAGATAGAATAGCCATATTCGGAGACTGTTGGAGGAAAACGGGGTATGCTACTTGCTCGCTTCCTGCTGCCTCTTCTTTCTATTTTTATTAACGTTGGTGGTGTGGTGGAATGGAAATAAAAACAAAGTGAAGAAGTGGTACGTGGTGAGAGAGTCGTGGGAAATGCAGAGAATGAAATGGAGGTGTAGTGGTGATAAGATGATCGATCGTGTGTTTCTTCAATCCCCCGTGTGTGATTTATCGTAGAAGGAGTGGGTTTTTTATAGAAGTAGAGGGAAGGAAGAGGACAAGGTTGGAGCAGGCTTGAGGAAATCAAGGAATGGCGGCACTGTACGTCGATGGGTAGATAGATATGTTTGTAGGCGCGCAAATGAGGAAGAACAATGAAGGCGGGCAGAGATTCAGTCGCGTGAATTGTGATCTGGGCTTCATTTACACGCGTCCACGTTTGTGTCCTTGCAAAAATGGGCGGACATGTTTCATGCGTCAAGTTAACGTGTCCTTGTTTGTGCCCGGCCATTTATCCCTGGACGTCTCTAGCGCATCGATCCTGTGTCACGTCCGGCCTTTTATCCCCGGACGTCTCTAACCGCATCGATCTGTGCCACGTCCGGCCTTTTATCCCCGGACGTGACCCGGACGTCTCTAATACATCGATTTGTGTCACGTCCGGCCTTTTATCCCCGGACGTGACCCGGACGTGTGTATTTGTCTCGTTTTCTTTTGCGAACTTTGACCGGCTCTAGATTCTTCGTTCGGACTCCGTTTTTCGATCCGTTTGCGCCTACGCGTTCGTCTCTTCGTCTATTTTGCTCCTATCTTGGTTCTCCTCATGTTTAACCAATAAATCTATAAGATAATCAATAAAACATAAACTAGAGGAAAACTAACCAAAGTGGAGAAATGAGCAAGAAAAATGCTTATATAATACATGAAATACACCTCTAAATAATGCTCATTTGGACACTTATCACATAACGTAAGACTTGTTCCCACAGGTGTAGAGCGCCGTTGCTAAGTATTACACAATACGCTCGAGGTCACTTGACATATTCGCCTGGGAGCACATAGCAGGACACAAGTAACCGAAATCGTTGTTGTCATGTTCTTTGACTGCCTTATATTGCACATGTCTTCACCATAAAGACAATATCGTTAGGGATTTAACATTTCATCAACACTAATTTAAAATTCAATTCAAATATGTACAGGGCAGTAATCACTCACACCATGGCTGACTTGATGATTGATACATTCAGCCAATCCCGGTTGAATACATCCACAAAATCGTTCATATAAATGTCTATCACAGAACCTTCCTCATAATGAAACATCATCTGATCGACGGTTACTCGCATCATGATCAAGAGGCGTCATCAGTAATGTCGCGTGCAGGATTGATAGATTAGGAGACAAGCGATCGAGTATGTTTTGTGGCACTAATTTATCTCTAATTTGGACATTGCATATCGATGCCTTTGAAGGAACAGAAGGGGCAGGAACTGGTTGAGCAATACTCTTTCCTTTCCTCTTATCAGATTTGGGTGTAATGTTTTCCTAATAAATTAATTAAGCCTATAACGTTATACAACTAGACTATATTGTAAAAGAAAACAATTTCAGAGAATATATTGTTCAGTTCGCTTACCTGCCCCGCGAGTCTGACCAAGTGAACCGGCCACTGAATTGTATAAGTTTGGGACGCACGCACTGTACATACACCAGGGAAAGGAACCGGCAACCCAACATCACCATATTGAGACTCGTAATCATCCACAAGCACCCTAACATGGTTACTCTGAAGCTGTTGACCGTTCACTATATCGGTATGAGTAGAGGGAAACAACTTGCCCCACGCAACCGTAACATTCTCATCACCAATATTTAAGAGCAACGTGCAGTTAGTAGGGCTCTGAAAATTATATGGAAAATGCATGTTTAGACAGTTTTCTAAATTGCTAACACCAAGTGAAAGATTAAATTTTCATGCATTATAATCAGCAAGTTAGTCTAACCTTGAGAGATGCATACGGAAACGGATCAACCGATTGGACGCTACTCCTCCGCACAGGTGTAGTCTCTGTCTGAACGGGTGGGGGAACCGGTGGTCTAGAAACTTCTTCACTGCTAAACATCTCGGCTCGCATTCTGGCCATAGCTTCAGCGATCCACTGCTCCTTCATATCAGCTGTTTTTGCCAAATGCTCTTCGTATGTCATCGTGTTACCTTGGACGCCTTGCCTGGAACCGGGATTTCCAAAAGCTTGACGGATTCCAACTTGGCCACCAAAACCGATAGCACGGCCTGGATGATCCGTCTTTCCGAGAGCACGAGAAAGAGGATCATGGTGCCTGACAGGAGTCCAAGTACCCTGGGACACTTGAGAGCTCAACTCATCCTGTTATGAATTATACAAATGTCATTACAAATTAGTAGAAAGTCACACAAACCAAATTTTCAACTTTGAATTAACAATCATTATACTTTTTAAATTTTAACTCACCATTTGACTTATAACGGCTGTCGTGGCCTCATCATACTGAGGATTTTCAGGATTGGATTTTTGGGAATGCGACTGAGTTTCCATATTTTCATCTTGTCACTGGCACTCAGAGGTACATCTGATGGTAGTAGACCTTGTTTCTCCACTCTATGGTACGCTCGGCGATACCCTTGCCCCCAAGTGATGAGGGTACAATTTTTTTTCACGTTCGCTTGTTGTTGCGCACGAAGAGCCTACAAAAAATTTAAATTACATATATATTATGTGAGGTGATTTATAATAATTGATATCATATGAATGAGAGAACAACACAATAAATGCACCTTAAACTCCTCGGTGTGACGAGCCTAACGAACTGCGTCCACTGCTCTTCTGTGATACCATCGTACACCTCCCACGGTGGCCTTACATCACTTGTTGCTTCTGGATCATCCGGGTCCTCTACATCACTCGCATTGTAGATACACTTGTCGGCAAGCAGATGCCTATGGTCCGAAACTGTCGACCCATTGCTGTAGCACATGGTCCTTATGAGAGGGATCTACACAAAATTTATCCTACATACACGAACGCAAGATTAGTGACACATTATAAGCAACTCTTGCATTTATATTAAAACAAATATACTATTAAAGATGTGTGATGTTTACCTGAAGACGCTAAACATGGTATCCTTCAACGCCTTAGGCACCATCTTCCAATTGTGGTTGATATTGCAGTATGTCTTAACCAGATGCCCGAGTAAGCAACAAAATCCTTCTTCCATTCTCCGTTCGGCTGTAGGTACTCATTGAAGCACACCGGCTTCATGGAGGGGCCTTCGTTTGCCTTCAGCGCTCGTGTGGCACCCCATTTTTTTTGTTTTGTCTGAGATGATGAATTAGTTGTTGGCTCTTCAGTTGTGATGGGCCAGCCTCAGCCTCTTGTTCTGCACGGACTTCCTCGAAGCCTTCTTACCACCACGTGTGACCCGTTTAGCTCGTCTCGTCTACTGTGGTGGTTCAGCTTCTCCAGTCGTGATGAGCTGTCCAACTGGATCATCCATCGGGTCTTCCATCGGATGATCAGCCACTGAGATAAAATAAAACATTAGATCAAGACATATTAATATAAAGATTAATTAAACATACCAACAAAAATAGTTGATATAACATTAAAAAAAAAGATACTCTATCCAACTTAGAAAATACATACTCGATTTTGGTATTATCTTACACCAAAACTTAGATTATTTTCCACTTTCAACCCAGACACCCTCATCATGGTCTGACCTTGTGTAAAGCAATTCATTTTGTAAATCATCATTAGAATCCCGTAATCCTGTAGGAAAAAAATTTGTCTCTTCTATCACCTCGTGGTCGTCTTCGTCATTGTTTTCATTTTCAACCAAAACTGGTCTTCTCCCAGGAAGAACAACAGACCACTACAGTCTTTCGGGTCCTGAACATACCACACTTGCTCACAATCCTTTCCTAGGACAAATTGATCATTCGTATAGCCGATACGTGAAAGATCAACCAAAGTGAGTCCTCCGTCATTTTGGTATCCTCGTCGGTTGTCTACCCATTTACAACGAAACACTAAAAAAGAATCGATGTGGTAGTCTAGTTCCCAAATGTCCTCGATACACCATAATACCAACTAGAACTGCTAAATGGTCGAGATTGGTTACCGGTTTGGTATTCAGTGACTGCTTCTATTTTTACTCCACTGTTCTGATTTATTGACTTAGCATCTTGGCGTGCAGTGTAGTATGTATATCCATTTATGTCATACCCTTCAAACGAAATAACATTAGTTTCAGGTCCAACGGCTAAACATCTAATCTCTTCACTGACATATTCTGGATTTGATGAAGCTAGTTCAAACACATGATCTTTGAACCATGATACAAACACTCAGTTTTGTTCAGTTGTCAGCTAAAGATGACCTTTAGTAGGATTTTGTTGCCTTAACTCAGCCATATGGGTGTCAAAGAAAGGTTCAACAACCTCAATGTGTTGTAATACAAAAAGATGTGCTTGGTGAATAAGATCACGTGGCACATGTACAATCTTTCTGCCGATGACACCTTTACCCTTATACCTATTGTAGTGTCGCGGTTTTGGAATACCAATTGCCTCTGCTTCTTTCAAATAATCAGTCACGAATTCTATGACTTCCTCAGTGACCGTCGCTTCTACTATGCCCCCTTCTGGTCGATATCTGTTCTTCATTCTACTCTTTAGGATACCCATGTATCGTTCAAAAGGGTACATATATCGTAAGTAGAACACAAAATTGGATCTCTCGAACGATGTGGACAATTAAGTGCACCATTATGTCAAAAAAGGATGGTGGAAAGTACATCTCAAGTTGACATAATGTGACTACAATTTCATGTTGTAGATCACTGAGGGAGTTCATGTCAATTGCCTTGCAGCAGACGGCATTGAAGAAGAAACATAATCTGGTTAAAGCATTTCTCACATTATCAGGTAAAATCCCTCTGATCGCTACTGGAAGGAGATGTAACATTAACACATGATAATCGTGAGACTTTATGCCTAGCAACTTCAAATCCTTCATCGAGACTATGTTCTTCCAGTTTGAAGAGTACCCGGAGGGTACTTTTACTGAATGCAAACATTTACAGAAGCTGATTTTTTCATTTTTTGAAAGAGTGTAGCACGCAGGAGGTAGATAAATTTGTTTCCCGTTCTCTTGTGGGTGTAACTCTGGTCGTATACCCATGGCTTGCATGTCTTTCCTTACTTTTAACCCGTCTTTTTTTACCCGGTATATTGAGCAAAGTCCCGCTCACTGCCTCACCGACGTTTTTCACGATATGCTTGATATCCAAACAGTGTCTGAGGCAAATGACGCCAATACGGTAACTCCCAAAAGATGGAACACTTTTTCCAATTTTTTTTTGGCGGTTTTGTTGTGTTCCCAAAAACATTTACGATGTCCTTAACCTTTGAATAAACCTCCTCGGAGGTTAATGGTAGACGGGCTGCACGAGTCTCAGCTTTGCTGTTAAACAGTTTTTTTTCTTTCGAAAAGGATGATCTTCAGGTAGAAACCTTCGATGGCACATGTAAACATTTTTACCACAGTTTTTTAAACGTTCTGTACATGTGTCATCCTCGCAAACAGGACATGCAAATGTCTTTGACTGTGTATCCAGACAAGTTACCATACGCAGGGAAGTTGACTGTACAGAACAACAACGCTTTAAGCGTGAAATTTTCTCTTGCATAGGCATCATACACCACGGTACCCTCATTCCACAATAACTTCAAATCATCAATCAGTGGGGCGAGATATACGTCAATGTTATGACCTGGCTGCTTGGGACCAGATATCATGAGTGATAACATTATGTACTTTCGTTTCATACATAGCATGAGGGCAAATTGTATATCACTAGCAAAACAGGCCAAGTGCTATGTTGACTGCTCAACGTACCTACGGGTTCATCCCATCAGTGCATAATCCAAGCCTCAGATTCCTGTTTTCATCACCGAAATCTTTGACCGTCTGTTGATTTCTCCACTGAGGTCCATCTGTGGATGTCTTAACTTCTCATCACTTTTTCTACCCTCTGCGTGCCATAATTTTTGCATCTATCGGATTGGCAAACAACCGTTTGAATCTAGGTATGATCGGCAAATACCACAACAGTTTAGCTGGAGGACTTTTTTTATGGACGGGGGAGTCACCATCCTTATGCTTGTATCGTGACAACGAACATTTTGGACACTTGTCTAATTGTTCGTACTCTCCCCTATACAGCACACAGTTGTTTGGGCATGCATGAATCTTTTTGTACTCAATTCCCATTGGACACATCCATTTCTTTGCTTCGTAGGTGGTGGTAGGCAGACCGTTACCATCAGGAAACATATCATGAAGCAACTCAAGAAGTGTCGTGAAGCTCTTGTCACTCCACCCATGTGTCCCTTTCAGATTGAACAAATTCAATACACCGGTCAATTTTGTACTTAGTGCACATGGGGCCGGCCGGGTACAAGGCTGTTTGGATGCGTCCATAATCTTTGATACTCATCCGGCCTATCAGAAAAATTATCCTCGACATTGTCAAACATCTCGTCTATTTGCTCATCATGGTAAGCCATCTGATCACTTTCATTGACACCTAAATTATCTGGGAGTTCTGACTCATTGACAGTATCAAAGATGTGGTCAATTCTCATCCTCTTCCGATCGTGACTGCATGAGGAGACGTCGTTATCATCAACAGACTCACCATGGAACGTCCATCTTCTATAATGTGCCATGAATCCACGGGTCTTTAGATGAAATTCAATTTCCTCGATGGTTGAATATTGTCTTAACACACCGCAGTCAACACAAGGACATGGAATTTTCTTTGCCTTTGTCATGTTCTTATGTTGCACTGCCGCTTTGCAGAACTCTTTCAACATCTTGTCAAAGTGATCTCCTCGATCACCATACATCCAGTCACGCTCCATTCTATATGTCAAACACACAACTGGTATGAGAATCACATTACCTAAATTAATGGTATAGATTACATTTGTTTGCACATGTTTATATCGTAGTGGAGCGTGACTGGTTCCAACTCAAATAGACTAGCAGTTTTGCCTCAAACATCTAGCCTAACTCTAATTTTCAACCCAAACAAACTAGCATTTTAATTTCAAAATTCAAGCCTAACTCTAAGGTTCAAACCCAAATAAAGTAGCATTTTAATTTCAATAAATAATTGCATTTTTTAAAAAAAAAACATAAGTTAAACTACTTACTTGTTTGTAGTTTGTACGATGTATAGAGGGAGAAGGAGGATGGTTGGTACACAGAGAGCGACAAGAGTGGTTTGACTTTGCTGGAAGTCGTAGGCTAATATATAGTGAGACCTAATAATAAAAAATTGTTATATTAAGACAAAATACAACATTACGAAGAGATTTTGTTAAAAAAACGGCATGACTTTGCATAATTTTACCTATCCCATGCTATTCACCAATCATTCAACAACACAAATTTCCATCACAAATCAAACTAATACCAAATCTATTCATCAAACCAAATTTCAATAATTTGTGGAAATCAAATACAAAGTATAAAAGAGAAAAAGATAAGTTAGATTATATTACCGGTTCTTCCACTCCGCTTTCAATCTACCGTGCAATGACTGAGGAGTTTCTTAACCACTTCTCTGGATAGAATAGAAACTCATTAGTTTACGTATGTTAATTGTTTGTAATTAGGATTGCAAAATTATATATAATGAGCTAAAAAGATGAAGATGTAGGTTGAGTATATTACGGGTTCACAAGTGAAATGTATTCAGCCCGTACGACTTCAATCCGGTGAACCCATTTAGTGATTTCCCTCTACAAAGACAACCATGCTTATTATTAAGCATTCAACAACACAAATTTCCATCATAAACCAAACTAATATATACCAAATTTATTCCTTATTTGTAGTTAGGTTGTAAATTTACAGTGAGTGAAGAGAATGAAGAGATAAGTTAAAGTATATTACCGGTTCCTAAAGGAATTGTTTTCAGCCCCTCTTCTCAATTGGGCGTGCGAGACGTGTAGCAGTACCAATCTCTACAGAGGCAACGCAGACGCAAAATAAGTATCAATTGACGGCGCAACACTATATTGCTTACAATGTTTATAATTTGCTTATAATTATAAGCACAAATAATGCTCAAACATTGTTCCACCCCATATATAAGCATAATAAATCTAGCCCAAATAAGCTAACCTAACTATACTTAAAAGAAGGGCAAAAAAACAGCAAAAATATTCACTCAAACATTTCATCGAACACCTTGTGTTCATACATAATTTGATTAGTTTAACAACCAAATCTTTCAAAGATTTAACACACACAATAAATATCAGCATCCACTATCACAATGTGACACAAATCTATCAATTTTAACAACACATTTACAATTTATTAGTCAAAACCGAAACTAACAAATTGGGGTATTTTTTACCTTATATTCGCCTCTATTGTTGCTGCAGCGGCGAAGGCTCGATGACCGGCGACCGCGGTGACGACCGGAGAAGGCGGGAGGAAGCGGGAGGAGGCGGGAGGAGGGAGGTGGCGGTGGTGGTCGATCGCAGTCGAATCGCCGGTACAGAGAAGAGGGGGTCGCGGGTTAGGGATTGCGACGGTAATTGCGTCTGGGCTGGGTGGGGGTATTTTTAAAAGACCTATTTCGGCGGTTGTTACTAGGAACCGCCGAAATAGGTCCTCCGTAGTTTTAAAAATAATAAAAAAAAAATCTATTTCGGCAGTTTCTAGTCACAACCGCCGAAATAGCTACCAAATATATCTATTTCGGCGGTTGTGACTAGGAACCGCCGAAATAGATATTATTTTTTAGTTATTAAAAAAATACAGAGCACCTATCTCGGCGGTTTCTAGTAACAACCGCCGAGATAGGGGCGCTGAAATAGGTCATTTTTGTACTAGTGTAGGGATACTGATGTACAATAATCCGTCTCTGAGGTTGGTCGCTTACTGTGATTCCGATTGGGCTTCTTGCCCCATCTCTCGCCGTTCTGTCAGCGGCTATTATATCCAATTGGGTGGTTCTCCGGTGCTTGAAAGAGTAAGAAACAGGCGTGTGTTTCCCTTTCTTCCGTGGAGGCGGAATATCGCGCGATGCGCAAAGTCACCGCTGAGCTCGCTTGGCTCAGTCGCCTTCTCCATGAATTGGGTGTTTCTGATAATGAAGTCATCCCTTTACACTGTGACAACAGAGCGGCTGTGTTCATAGCTCGCAACCCAGTTCTCCACGAATGAACAAAGCATATCGAAATCGATTGCCACTATGTTCGGGAACAGCTCCAGCAAGGCCTCATTTCTGTTTCTCATATTCCTAATTCACTCCAGTTGGCGGATATGCTCACCAAGAATCTTCCGGGCAAGACCTATCAGTCCCAGTTTCTTCCCATGGGATTATCTGCACCTTGATCTCCAAGCCTTGTCTGGTTCCACCATCCATGTCTTGTGGGGGGTGTTACAGTTATATTTTCTGTTTTTTCTTAGTTGTTCTTACTTTTGCTGAGCTGGACTTGCTATTGTTGTTTTCCTATCCTTTATATACTTGTTAGCTGCTACCTTGTCATTTGACATACAAAACATTACGAATAAGAAGCAGACTGAAAAACCTTCGTCCTCTCTCTTCTTCTCTCTGTAATGCATATCACTGTTTCATTGAATCCATCAATGTCGTATAACAAAACCAAACACTAAATCAACTTTTCACAGTAATAGGTGCTAAACCGAGGGGCAGTAAGAAGAGATCAAAAAATGCAGACAAGGGTATGGAAGAAGAAAATTATTTGCGATCGGGAAACAGAATGCAAAGATAAATGGAGAAGAGGAAAGGGTGAGGAAAAGGAAAGACGTTGAGCTTAGTGGCGGACAAGTGTAATAATATGCAGACAAGGGTACTTAATTTTGAATCAGGGAAAAGAGGTTGCGGGGACTGCAACTAAGGGAGGGAGAAGGATGGATGATACAAAGTTTCACCACAGTCAATATCATGAGGATTGTGTTTGTGTTTGTGTGATTGTATCCATTCCAGAAAGAACAAAAAAACACTGTTTAAACAGACTTCATTGTAGAATATTAGCTACCCATAGTGATGAGCAGCATTACTTTGCAACATTCCAAAGCTTCTTTTTTTTTTTGCTTACCATGAAACTTTGATATGAAACCTTAGTCATGTCGTTAGAATGGAAAAATTAAAGACTACGAAATAGAAGAAGGGGAGAAAAAAGGATGAAATATATGACAATGCAGTACATAACATAATTCTTAGAGTTACCAGTTTGTACAAGGACATTCTAAATATATAGTCAGTCCCCCACTTTGAGATAAACTAGTAGTCTCACTCAACCAGCAACCTTAGCAGTTTCATAACCTTGGCCATAAAGTTGAATAGGTGGTCGTCTACTTGTTTTCCTTTACCAAAAAAGACGAGCTCCTTATCTCCTCTGAGAAATGAATGCCACAGATCCGGTAGATCCTTCCGCATCGGGGCCTTTCGGTATGTAGGCCTTCGGTAGCACTTTAACCTTCCGCATGGTATATTTCATACCATTACAATCCATATGTTCGAAAGCTTGGACCCCTTGATTCTATTGCAATAGTTTCCATGATCCTAATGTCTTCACTTGAAGACTCTTCTTCAAAGCCAGTACTAGTTCTTCCTTCAGTGTTTGGATTCTAAAACTAGTACATTGGTACTCTTCCGGTGATATATGAGGTTTCTCCACCATTCCTTCTCTATCAAGTAGCTCAAGGGTTGTGAGCTTCTTCTCTATCAAGTAGATAAGGGTCAAGTTGTCCATCTTCTAAAAAAAATTCAGCAATGACCTTGCATTTCTAATCCAAAAATTTGAAAGTTGCAAAAACCCTAGACAAATTGATATAACCTGACTGTCAAGCCCTCGTGGCTTGGTCGGTAGTGAAGTGGTATAATATAACCAAAGGTCATGGGTTCAAAACCTATCCACTACCGTATAGCGAGAAATGTTCATTTATAACTTCACTATCGCTCTTGCAGCTAATCCTTCGTAGGATACAGCCCACTGGGCAACATGATTGCCATATAAAGCATCAGCAAACTTAAACAAATCACCAACAGCAGCAAATAAGGACTGTAAAAACCGAAATCGAGATGGAACATGGAAAGAACTGTAAAAGGGAACAAATAATAAAGGATGGAGGTAACTGCGGATACCCTGCTTTCCACTCCCACGTGAGATGTCCATATCTATCAAATATAAAAAAACGAATCAGATCTTCTTGAGAAATAAGGAGAACTGTGATGGAACAAAATGAGATATTCCCTCACCCAAAAACAATTTGATGAGGAACTTCTGGCCCTTGTCAATGTTCATCTAGGTTGAAAGATGTTTGAACGAGTAGAGCGTTTATCATTCGCACAAACAAGCAAAATAAGAAGATATTATTTGAAGACATATAAAAATTAAGTTTTCTTTCCATCTTTTTCACTGCTTTTTGACAATGCATCATTTCTCTTGCCTGAAGCAGTAGGCGCATTGTGCCTTTGTCTCATCATCTCTAGCAATAACCCAAGTAGCAAACTGGAAAAGTTACAAGACTAACAGAGAAAGAAAATTTGAGAGATGAATCTTCCACAAGAATATGTTTGCAAACAATTCTGAGATAAAAGTTGTGTTCGTACAGTAATTCGATACAATTTCAAGAACGTATCTCACGAGAAATCAGATACAATCTTAGAGCGCAAAAAATAGAACAATCCTACAATGCAAGGAAGGAGATAAGCTGTAAAATTACAATAAGAAACAAACCATGAGGTGAGGTGGTTTGCTCTAGCCTCTACTCTACTGTTTTGTTAAAGAGACAAATAAATCTAATTAAGCTAGCGGCTGGCTGGCTGGCTAGTGTGCTTTTATCTACTGTTTCGTTAAATTGTATGTATGATCCATCTACTAATAAGGAAATAAACATCACTCACTTTCTAAATGTCTTTCACCTTTGTACTTACTTATGTTGTTTCTCAAGAAGATCAAAAGAAAAAATAACCAAAAAGATTTTAGTGGTATACAATAAACTACAGGTGCATATTCTTCCATCTATATAAGCCATATTGCTAAAACCACCAACAAACAAGTTAATCAATCTTACATACAAACATGCATATAAGTTAATTTGCTAGTGTATATATTAAACATACAAATTAATTTGATCTACAGTAGTGTTCTTTCTTTTAATTTATGTATATATATATAAACATTTGTACTTAACTAAACCAACACAGAATCATATATGCACACATAGATAAACACAAACACACTCCCAATCCCAATCAACAACTATATATTCCGATTCAACCTTGCTTGTTACATTTCCCCGGATCAGCTCAGCTGATCACATATTTTGATGTCCAACACTATTTATTAGGATATCTAGGATATATTCTTTTGCTTTTATTAGAATGTATTCTTAGGCAAGCCTTGTATTTCCCTAGAGTGTATTTAGGTGTATTATTTCTGTAATTCTTTTTTGCTATTTTTCTGCCCGTTATAGTAGACTACCCTTAGCAACATATAAATAGACTCCTCTCTGTTAAAGTAAAGGGTAAGTAGACACAGACCAAAAGGTCAACATATTGTAAGACCATTCACGGTCTGTATATTTCCGTAATCAAGAAATAAGAGAAGTTGATTCTTTGTCAATTTGACATGGTATCAGAGCGCCCTTCTTTAATCTGGTAAGGATGAGTGCAGAAACAAAAGAAAGTTCTGGATCTGGGAAGAAGGATTCGACCGCCATGGATACGAACGACATACCCGTTCTACATTCACTCCAGCGAGCAACCCAGTGTTCCTCTCGCTCCAAAATTCTCCGGCGAAGGATTTTTAGGCTGGAAATGGACGATGCGCACCACATTAGACACCAAGAACAAACGTGGGCGACGTGATTATCACCCGACCCAGCGGCGGTGACACGCAGAAGCTGGCGCAATGGAAGAGAGTTAATTCCCTAATAGTCTCGTGAATCGTCTCCTCTCTCGCCCCGAATATAGCCCGGAGTATTATGTACATAGATGACCAAAAAAAATCTGGGATTGGCTTAGCCGGAGATTCGAGAAAAAGAATCTCGCAACCTTACACAACATAAAGACGCAGATCGCCAATTTAAGGCAAGAGGAAGACTGTGTTACAGACTACTTCATGAGATCACACGAAATTTGGGCTGAATACGATCTCGCCAGACCCATGGATACATGTGAATGCTGCGCTTCTTGCAAGGCGAAGGAGAATCAGAGAAAAAGAAGAGAGGAAGAAGAAATCATCCACTTCCTCATGGGTCTGAATCGTTCATACGTACATTTGAGAGGTCAAATCCTTGCAATGAGCAAAATACCCACACTGGAAGAAATTTTCTCTGTCATCATTCAAGAAGAACAACAAAGGGGCACAAATGAGTCGGAGGAAGGGCAAGAACAGTCGATTAGTCTCTTCAACAGAGGAACGAACAATTTCGGTTTCAACAAGACAAGAAGCACAACGAATTCAACAAACCCAAGAAACACCACTAGAAAAATCATGAGCAAGGCTAGTTACGGGGGCAAGAAGGATCTTCCAAAGTGTGAGAATTGCGGTAAATTGGGACATTCGCGAAGCGAATGCTGGTGGCTGGTTGGATTCCCAGACGGTGAGAGCAAGAAGGGCAAAGAAAATCGCGTCGGATTCGTCATTATGGAACAAGAGGGGAAGAACGCTTCGAAGGAAGTCACAAACATCTAGTCCTCAGTAAGAGGTTTCGACCCAGAATAATTGCAAGAACTGGTGAATTACCTCCAACAAACCAAAGAGGCCAGCACTTCCGCAAAGCAAGCCAACTTTGGCAACTTCTCAGGTACTACTAAAACCCTAATTAACTCACTGCCATGTTTAATCTCGAATGGTAACAACATGATAGACAAACTTCAAAACTTGTGGATATTGGATTCTGGCGCTACTGAACATATATGCGGTAACATAAATTTACTGTCAAACTGCAAACCATTAAATCCTGTTAGTGAGATTGCTCTGCCAGATGAAAACAAAAGGAAAGTTGACTGTATTGCTGATGTTTGTGTCAATGATGTGGTAGTTTTAAGTAGTGTGATGCATGTATCGGCTTCTTCATTCTATTTGGTGGTTGCCCTGTGTCATGGAAATTGGAGAAACAAGTTTTTATTTCTTTATCTTCAGTTGAAGATGAATATAGGGCGATGCCCAACATTACCACAGAGTTAGCATGGTTGAGTCGTTTATTGAATGAATTTGGGGTCACTGGTATTACTTCAATTTCCTTGAAATGTGATAATAAGTCAGCAGTCTTCATTGCTAAAAATCCCATCTTACACGAACAAACTAAGCATGTGGAAATAGATTGTCATTACGTTTGGGATCAAATTTGCAATGGGCTAATTTCTGTTGATCATATCCCAACACATCTGCAACTGGCGGATATGTTCACAAAAAGCTTACATGGCAGAGATTATCAAGCTCAGTTTTCTCAGATAGGACTTCGAGACACAAGCCTCATTCTTTTCTCACATTACCAAATGAGTTTATTGGATCAGCTAGTTTTTTCTCTCTGTATGTCATATACACCAATTGTCATATCAACTATTTTTTCTCTCTACTTTTTCTCATTTCAGCTGACAACTGACATCAGCTATATATTTCAACTGACAAAAGAATGGGGCCTTATTTCAGATTACAGTTCCAAGAATTGAGGTTTTCTCCCCTCTATGTCTTGAGGGGGGTAATAAGTTGTAACATGTTCTATAACCTTCGATTACCTTCTTCTGATTAAGTTATTGTTAGGTGGTCCCAACTAAGTGAATTGGCATGAGCTAGTTAGTTAGATGAGCTGTCAAGTTTGTTAACAATTCACTTACTTGCTATATATAGCTTTCTCTCTGTACAAGTTACGATTGATAAGTATACTCATTGTTTCTTCTAAAGAGACGTATAGGCCCACAGTCATTTGCTATATATAGTTACATGTAAATGGACCGTATTATGTATTAGTGTTTGGGCTCAGTTTGGGCTTTCTGTAATAATTGAACCGTCTGTGGGCTTTCTTTACTAATTGAACTGACTGTGGGCCTATACGTCTCTTTATCTTCTTCCTCCATTCATATCGATCCTCTCAATTCGACAAGCCCTCCGTTGTGCGACAATTTCTCCAGAAATTTCCACTGGCTTTTTCTCTGCCCAGATTAATGGCATTGTCGGGGCCAAGCCTCCAGAAAATCCGATCATGGTGTTTATCAACTCGCGCAGAGGGGGTCCGCACGACCCACAGCTCAAGAACAGGCTCCAGCATTTGATGGGAGAAGAACATAGCTCATCCCGTATTCTTCAAGCTTCATTCTCGTAAGCGATGGAGGAGGTTTCGTTGCCGGAAGGGATGAACTTGGTGGCTACGTTTGTGACGGCAATTCCCGACACCTTCATGCTAGCCTTGTTATGGCACTCTGGTTGATGCACTTCACGTCGGTCACGCTTCTCACTGGTGGTGTCTCTGGCTGAAGCTCCTCCTAGGCCTTGATGAAGCATCGCTCAGTTTTTTGCTGGGCTTAGGTGGCGATCTACAGGCAGGCGGTGGTCAGAGGGTTGTCGGCTCCACTACGTTACCATTGTACCCTCACGAGAAGGATAAAATAATATAAAATATAGTAGTGAATCGTGGTGAAGCTTTTTTTAGGACTATCAATTACACCCGTAGAGGGATCACTTTGCATTTATGATATGGGGCCAACTGAGCAGCCTATGATTAGGAGAGCCATCATCTTCCAGCTTTGGTCAGGGGCTTTAAAGTCAATTTGATGTCTTTTGCTAGGCAATCATCCCTGGTTGGCGTCGTTTTGGGGGGTTTGAGTTATGGCTTGTCATTTCTGGAGCACCTTGTCCCGCTTTTGGTTCATTGGTCTAGGATGACCTTTTACACATTCTAACACAACAAATGCTCCTTTAGTTGGCTGGATAGGCAATCATTCTGCAGAATGGTTGACCACCAATATGGCTCGTTTCATTTCACTTTTCATCTTGGTGTTTCTAAAGACATGTATAACCATAACTCATACAGTGTTTTGGAAGTTTCCGTCCTGTTCTGTGGTGGCTTTGGATTCTGTTGCTTCTAGTCTTTCTAATCTTAGCATCTGGATTGGCCCCGTTGTTAGTATGCTCTTTTGCATTAGGTTTGCTTACTCTCATCTATAATCAAAATGTTATCTATTGTCGAAAAAAAATATCTAAGTGACTTGACGGCAAGGAGTTGATATGGGGACGAGGTATGCAAATGCAACCAACGATCTAAGACAGATACCCTGTGGAAATACATCTAATCCGGATGTAGTACTAGAGATCTATTTTATCAAAATTATGCAACCGATGAAATACATGTTTATCACAGACGTAGTACTAGAGATCCATTTTATCAAAATTTTGCATCAATTATTGTCAAAATTAACAACACACCGCTATTCAAAGGATTACAAGGCAGAGAAAAGGGAAAAAGCATCGAAGGCTTTTTGTGCTAATTAGAAAAGTGATACCATAAGCCCCAATACCAAGTATAAACTATAAAAGTACACTCTCCATCCCCACTATACTCAAGAGGCCTTCAACACAATAATATAGGGCGGGGGACTGCCCAGATGAAAAAAAAAATGTCCCAGTCTAATTTCTTCGACCTCTACCCTTCTTTCTTGAAACTGTCTCCCATCCGTCTTCAGCTTTTTTCGTCTTTTGGGGTTCAGTTTCATTCTTCACATCAGTGCAGGCATTGATTGTGAACCAGAATCACAAGTGTCCATCATCATATCATCATCATCCTCTTCATCACTTGATGCCTGGGTTAACATTCACAGAAGATTATAAAGGTTTTTTTTTTATTTCCAAGACAATAAAAAATTAATTGTTGAATGCGCAACGAATGTCAGGGTCCAATCTAAAATTTCAGGAGCTATACAGAGAGCTTAATCCGGAAGGATATCCATTCCATACTGTGCAAAACACAAGAGAATCTGTTCTCATGTTCCAAGAAAAGATTCACAGCATATCAAAACCATCACTTTGTTTTACCACAACTTCTCAACTGAAAGGAAAAAGATTATATGTATATATAATATAATGTTTCAACCGTCCAATGACAACAGCTAAAGCTCCTTATGCACCAAAACATGTAAATAAAAGGTTCAGAATCCTTCCATGAATACCGCCTCATTTTTACAAGTATTCCCTTGCACATCAATTTCTAACAAAAGAAAGTTTCTGATACTATGCATACCAAGCTGGAGTAAGGCAATATAGACTTTCACCACTCATGACGAATTTAATAGACTGAAGTACCTGTATGATGTGCTGAACAGGAGCACGGTGAGCTGGAGCAGCTCTTAACATTTGAACAGACTCGTAATTTCCGTTTATGCACTGTTCATTCATGGTCATCAATTTATATGCTATCTGTATTATAAGTCAGAGTATGTATAACCAACGATAATGAGCATATGGTTGGCAATCAATAGGTAAAATTTCACATAGCTAGAATACTAAGATTAGGAATAGGTATGTTGCTCACAAAAAAATAAAGATCAGGAATAGATAAGATTATCAAGGATGAAAAGTTCATTAGATAAAAGGTATCACCTCTTCAATGCTGTCATCTCTAGCTTCTATATTGAGAGAGATCATGGCTTCATCAAGCAAGCCTTCCAAGTCATCTACGTATAACTCCTCTATAGCAAGCATTTAATCATCATAAAGAAGGGTTAAAAGAAGGTATAAATAAATTGAAAATGATAAAATAAAAAAGTTTCAAAGATCAAAAATGAAAAATAAGAATCATTCTTAAGAGTATCTATCATCATGGAGTGTACAAAACAAACCTTTGGTTTGGGTAAACCAGCTGAAAATATCAGATGCAAGCTGGAGAGCTTTATCACGTGAATTTCTACCGCCCCATTCATTTTCCACAGCCAATTGCAGTGCAGACCATCTTGAGAGGACAAGAGATATGCCTTCTTGGAATAAGGCCGATGCCTCTGGTGAAAGAGGCACTTTACCATTGCTGTCCATCTTCCAATAACTTTTTAAAACGCAGACAATTCAATGGGTGTTTGTCAGAAATTCATTTCCGGGAATGAGGGATGATAAGAAATTGCCAAGTACAACAGCTCAAAAGACCAGCCAACCTAAGATAAAGTTGGAAGGATTATGCTCCCTCATTATCCCCTCAGTTTATCTACACACACAGTTAACAGCGTAAAAATTTACTAATAATTGCTAATCTATGGTGCAGGGGGGCAAAGGCAGACCCAGGAAACTCCAAAATTGAAAAACAATAAACAGCCGAGACAGTAGGAAAGAATAATACCAAAACAGAAAGAAATATTCATGCGCTCCAAAGCGCAATTGCTTTGCAGAAATAATACTACAACCACACATAAGATAAGAAAAAGGTCACTAATTCCTCCTCATTGAAAAATGGACACTTCCCAGCTCCAGCTTATCGATAGAAATCTAGGGTTACACCAAGACAGAAGCCACTACTATCTTCTGAAAAAAGACACTAAAATCAATACGAAAGATCATAAAACAGGTAGCAGAGAATTGCTATCTTGACGCACAGCCACTCCACTTGTAAACCAGACCTATTTGAAAAATGCACACTTCCAAGCTCCAGCTATGGATAGACATCTAGGGTTACACTAAGACAGAAGCCACTACTATCTTCTGAAAGTAAACACTAAAATCAATACGAAAGATCATAACACAGGTAGCAGTGAATTGCTGTCTTGACGCACCACTTGTAAACCAGTCATCCTAATTGAAAAAAGCACACTTCCAGCTCCAGCTAGACATCTACGGTTACTCTAAGGCAGACACCACTAACTATCTTCTCAAAAAAGACACTATAGCACACCACTTGTAAACCAGTACCCACTGTTCGGTTGGGGAAATCAAATGCGGACTACAACTTATGTAATGTTGACCGTGACATTTTTTCCTGGATGCTTATCGTTTGCTTCATAAGGTGCGCTAGAAGAAATCAAAAACTCCTACTGTTATAATTGCCAGGAAGAAGAAGATAAGTTCGAGTATATTACCGGCTTTCAGCCCGTCTTCAGTCCGGTGTGCGAGATGCAACAGTTCCTGAGATTAATCACTGCGGAGGCGCAAACACAAGAGAGGTGCAGATCATGTAATGCCATGTATGTTCTGTTCGTCAGTTAGGGTTGAAAATTACCGTGAGGAAGAGAATGAAGAATGAGACGTCAATTTTATATATTACATAATTAACAAATTTTGTATTAATGAGATTTAGGTGTACCAGCATATTCTATACAATTGTTAAATTCTTTTCAACAATAATGTTTTTCTATAAAAAAAAAACATATAACCCATAATTATCAACCAATATTTATCATCCTAATAAAAACTAGTCACCACATAAGAGAGATTAGCGCGAAATTAGTTTTGTCGCAAAAATAATAATTCGTTATTAGAAATTGCTTCTAGTGAATCTTTACTTCCAAGGGGTGTAGACTTTAACGGTCAGCCAGTTGATTGAACTATTTCATTAATTTGGTGATCTTTATATATTAATGTTAAATAATTATAATTAGTCTAAAATAAAAAAAATTATATCATTGTTCACCTAAATTTAAGCTCTTCAAAACAAAACCAGTCATGGATATGTTTTGAATTTTTTTTTAAAATGATTCAGTTCCGAAGTTTGTATCTAATTTGCCACTTATTAGTTAATGAATCATAATATCAATTACAATGAATCATACTATCAAAATTAATGAATCATAATATCAAAATTATTGAATAGCATCTTCATTTTAGTGTATCAGTGCAAACATATAAGAATAAAATTTTTTACACAATAATACAACACAATATAATGATTTGGTATGTATGAAAAATACACAAGTCACCATATAAGCTGTAAAATACATCATACAATAATAATAATAATAATACACTACAAAACAATAATGATTTTATCGATTCCGAAGTTTGAAATCTAATTCACCACTTATTACTTAATAAATCATAATATCAATTTTAATGAATCATAATACAAAATTAATGAATCCTATTATCATTAGTGTATCATCGTATACATGTAATTTTTTTAAAAAAAATTCTCAAAACATATACATGACTGCTCTTGTTTTGAAGAGCTTGAATTTATATGAACAATGGTATAATTTTTTTTACATTTTGAACTTATATTTTAAAAATTACAACCGATTGTACTTAATATAATAAAAAACAGTCCAATCAACAGTTGACTAAACTGCCAACTCATCTCTGCCGCACCAAATATAACGCAACGTACCGCACAATCTACACGCTCATGCTTTATAACTTTAACCTCAAGTTCACCTTTTAGTTATAAGTTATTTTTGTAACCCATCTCTGCCGCACAATCTACACGCGGGTTCGGATTCGGGTGATCCTTATTGGGTGACGGGTCGAGTTTGGGTGGAGCAGGTGGAAACCGGTGACAGGTGCGGGTGAAGCTTCACCTACCCGAACCTGACCCATTGACAGCCTTAATTGGCATTCGTCAAATTAGAGTATGTCTTTGTGAACGCTTTTGGTTGATTCAAAACCAAAGAAAGAAAAAGATCAACATTATGCATAATAATGTTCCTAGCTAAGTAAACACATTCTATTCATTACTTTAAAGCAAATTCTTGGTTACATGTATATGTAGCCAAATATAGCTACATTCACTGTACAACCAACAATGAAAACATATACAATGAATAAGAAAAACATGTACAATGAATAATTATACTGAAAGTACTATTTTTGTATACAATATTTGTTATATAAGTAATGTATATGTTTTATAGGTGTAATGTACATATTTCGTCTACTACATGTACACGTAATGTAGCTATCTTTGGCTACATGTGGATGTAGCCAAGACATGCTGTTACTTTAAGAAGTCAATTCCATTTTTTAGACTGCTTGAGAAACCATGTTTTAATATTGTTCTCCTGCAATGGAGGAACCGTCTTATCATCCCAATGCTCCTTTACGTTATAAAAATGATCCAGCATTTGAATACAATCATTTGAAAATGAAGATTGGAGGTATTCGAACTCAGGGCCAACTGAATTCAGATGTCCATGCCGGTTTGAACACGGTGTTTCTTTTTAGGAGTAAGGAAAATGAATCAAAATTATTATATTCTTTTGTTTGTTTCAGTATTTTCAATATGTTTCTTTAACTTGATTCCCACATCTCTCTATGTTTCCAACACACTTGGACCAAAGACCAACACCATTGAGAAGTGAATATTCCACGGTGGCAGTTGATTAGTGGTTAACCAATGGTGGTCAACGATCATTAACAGTGATTCATGTCATTAACTACACACGCAAACCAATAAAACTGTCAAATAATTTTTTCATTACCATCCACAATGGTGTGAATAGAAGATGTAAGGGGTTGCTTAATTAAAACCTGGAGGAATAAGAGCACCCACAATAGAGTGGAATTCCACTCTTTTCCACTCTATAATATGTGAAAGAAAAGATAAATGATTATGTGGAGGAGAAAGACATGAGAGAGGGTTTCTTAACTAAGGATTGAGGAGAGAGGGTTTCTTAGCTAATGTTATAGGAGAGGAGAATAAATAATACTTTATGGGTAGATTCCACTCCCTTGTCCTGGTACTCTAAGTTACTATTGACATACGGGGAAAATGTGAAAAGAGATTAAAATAATATTTTTTTATTCCACTTTCCTTATTGTTTGATTACATGATCTTTTTCCTCATTCAATTTTGTTTCCAGTGCATTCAAAATAAGCCATCCTTAAACCCTAATAATGTCTTTAATAATGCCAAATCTAGTGGAGGACAATGGAATAAACGTTTCAGATATTGTAATCAGATCTGCAACCTTGAGGGGTTTTGAAGCCTCGGGATTGGATTTCTTAAGTAGTAATTTGGGTTGAAGAAGAACCGAAATTTCATCAGCTATTTATCAGAACTGATTTTGGTCATAAACTAATTTTCATAACTGACATTTGTCATAAACTATAACGATAAAATAAACTAGCCGAGCAGACAGACTTATCTCTTCTTCTCCGCCGCTTCTTTCATCAGTTCTGCCTTCTTCCTCCGATAATTCCTCTTATGAAAATCAAGAAACAAATACAGAAGCGAGCATTAAACACCGCATTAAAGCACCACCCAGCAAAACCCGAGCATCCCCATTCTCCGCATCATTCCCAAAATGATAATACAGCATCACACCAGAAACCACAAAACTGAACACGAACTGCGTGATCTGACAATCCGTCACCGCCCTTTTCCACGACGGCCGGACACCAACAGCACACATCAAGTAGTACGCGTACATCACTGTATGAACCGTGGCGTTTGTCACCAGCGCAACGGGGAACAGCGATTGCGCGTATTCCAACCACACGTAGCACATAATCACCACCACCGCGTGGTGGTACACGTGGAGGAACGACAACCGTCTGTTGTTGTTGTTGTTGTTACCTTTTCCTTTCCCACCAAGATTATCAGCACGGTGTCGACGAATTCAAGGATCTTTGAGAGGTAGAAGACGTACGCCCAGAAGAAGACCGGGCCGTGCCGTGGCTGGTAGCGAGGGAAGCAGAAGATGGATTTGACTGGGAGGCTGGTTATGGCGGAGAGGGTGCAGCCGACTGCCATAGCGAGTGAGATGAGGAGGATAGTGAGGTTGTAGAAAATTGAGAAGAGGCGGAGGAAACTTGGTGGCGGTGGTGGGAGTGAGGATTTGAGGAGAAGAAAGGTGAGGGAAAGGTAGGTTGTGACTGTGAGAGTGAGGAACTGTGGGCTGGATCCGAGTGTGGTACCTCTGTTCCATTCGAAATTGGATATGAATGAGTTGTCAACTAGCCAGTAGTGCAGTCCGCCATGAATGGTGCTGGAGGTCATCGGAGGAGGAATGTAGTGAGCAGAGGTGACTGTATGTTATTGAGGTGTAAACAGGGGAGGAACGTGGGATGGAGATGGGTTCTCGTTGGATAAGTATTTGTTTATCGGGCGTTAGTTTGGGCTAGGCTTCCGGGTCTAAAGTCGTTTATGGGTCCAAGCCCGTTTAAAATAATAGCTTGATGTGAAAACGGCGCCGTTCTTGTGAGGACGGACACAGAGTTCACTCACACAGAGACGCAGAGAACGGAAATGAGCATGGCGGGGACTCCCATGGCGGAGGAACAGCAGACGGAGCCTGCCTCATCACCATCTCCTACGACTTTAAGATGGAGAATACTTCGCAAAGCTCTCCTTCGTCGCCACAGAGGAGGTTTTTCCTCTCTCTACGTGCTGTCTTCTCCTTTCATCCCCGATTCGATCATACCCTTTTGACTCTTTTACCATTTTGTAGTCGCAGATGAGCTATCTGCCAGTCGAGTTTCTAGAAAGTCAACCAGAGGCTTTGATTTGATACCCTGTCAAAAATCGGGCAGTTCCGAAGAAGGGAATCCCCATTTTAATCTAGAGAATCAGAAAGATGTCTGCTTCCGATACGCATTGCCCGTTGATGGATGTCCCGAATTGCTTCTTTGGTAAGCTGATAATATTGTTCTTTTATTCGCTCTTCTCCTAGAAACTTGTTGTTTGGATGTGAGGGAGAAGTCGTTGATGTGCAATTAGCGCTTATCTATGGGAGCCAATCGTAAATCTGTGTGACCGGAGGCCCAATGATGATACTGATCATGTAAAATCGGACTCGCAGTTTCCTGGAAATATCTAATCCTGTCATCAATTCCACATTTCTTATGGTATTGTCTAATGGTTGCAATGCTGATGGTGCTTCATAATCATATGATATATGCACGATAGAATACAAAACAGTAGATAGTTATCTTGCCAACTGGAGGTGGACCTTATTCCTTTCATTGGGTGAATGCCATTTTAGTTGAGAAACCTTAGTGAGTTCCATCTATTGAGACCAAGCTCTTAAATTAATCAAGCTCCAATGGTAATAAATCTTGATCACAAACTGTTTGAACTCAAGCAACTGCAATCCAACATGAGGGTGAAGTAGACCAGTCTTTTGTGTCCTTGGTTGCTACATTTGGTGCTTTGTTTAGACTTGAGCTAACGCAAGGTCAAAAGATCCAGAGTGAGAGTTTCTTAGAGTTTGTTTGCAATTAGTCACACTTGCGTTAGCCTCTTGTGTTTGTTTGCGATACAAGAAGTAGCTCTTGATTTTTCTACTGATACATCCGCAACCGAGATGCCAACTTGGATACATCCAGTATCATCGTGTGGTTCATCATGTATATCTTTATGCGTTTGCTACTATGATTGATATCACTTAAGGGTATGTGATTGGTAATATCTGGTAGTTATTTGCAGTCAAAGGACCGGTGGTGCCGTTCTCAATGATTTTGACATTTGTAACCAGTATGATATTGACAATACTGGGCTTGTCTGTAAGTACCCATCCTTTTTGTTCTGTCAGCACATGCTTTATGCTTTCTGGGTATCTCTTCTGTTTGTATGCATCTCATATTACAGTGTGGTCTAGTAAAGTATACTTCACCTAATGCCAATAACATGGCTATATTTGTTTAAAGACCGAGGATTCACCGGGCTTGTCTTATTTACTTTATTTTCACCACGATCTGCTAGTGTTTTTATGAATGTTTGCAGTTTCAATAATGGAACTCTGCAGCAGGATATGACATTTGTGTCGTATGTAATGTCTGCAGTAACATATGAATAAAATCCACTAACCACTCTATTCCAGTTTCTGGGTGTTGTGTGGCAAGGAGTGTGTTGGATTAATATAAGCAAGCTTGTGGGCAACTTTTCACTGGTTTTGGAAAATTCTGATAAACTTTGATCCGCTTCCTGTATCTTCTTATATACCTATGTATAAACTATTTCCTTGTTGTTGTGCACTTTCCGGTTCTTCATATACTTTGTTTCTGATTCTACATAACCACCAAGTGATTCCCTTAATGGCATCTGATTTTCAATTGTATAATTTGATAAGGTCCCTGGCCATCTGAAGAAGTCCTTGCTTATTATTGCTTGTCAAATGTCGCCATGTTCAGGTCTACCTACAATTTCCCCTCTTTTGTATATGACAACTATGGCTAAATCATCTTTCATGCTGGATTGAGCGAACATATACTCGTGTCTTTACATCTGTATCTCATAAGATATCCACGTTTATGACCCCTTTAGGTCAAAGCGAGTCATAGAGCTTGGCGCAGGTTATGGGTTAGCTGGGTTATCTGTTGCCATTGCGACAGAGGCTTCTGAGGTGGTGATATCAGATGGAAACCCGCAAGTGGTTGATTGTATCCCTTTTGCTGTCTTCACAGAACCTGGTCCCTTATTGGCTTTGTCGTTTTCTTTTTAATGCTCAATACGTTTCGGTGAAAACGTAGTAACTTGTGGGACTGATAAAGACAAACTGAAATGGAGAAAGATGTTTTCAAATACTCAAATGGATAGATAGATATTCAGCGTAGTATCACTGCAAACTCATCTGCATTTGGCGAGACTAAAGTTAATGCATTGCTGCTGCACTGGAACCAAGCGGAGGAGGATCTTAAATCTTTCTCCAACACCTTTGACATCATAGTTGCTAGTGATTGGTAAGTATCTGCATCTTCACAAACAACTATATATATATGTATTATATTTTAGGGTATGCGACTGACTATTCACTTATGCAATTTTGCATCTTGCAGCACTTTTTTCAAGGACTTCCACCAGGGTTAGTTAAAACTGTTAAGCTGTTGTTGAAGGACACTGGCTTGGCGATATTTTTCAGCCCAAGAAGAGGAGACTCACTCGACAAGTTTCTTGAGGAAGTGAAATCTAATGGGTTAGATGTGTCAGTAACTGAGAACTATGATGCCTGTGTCTGGAAGCGACACTCTGAAGTTATGCGTGGGGACAATTCATGGCCGAACTATGAGAAGGATCATTGCTACCCCCTGCTGGTTAGAGTCACACGATGAAAATTGAAGCTCTCTGATTGGTTTCTTCTGTTCTTACGCGATCATTTGCTGAGAGTTGGGTCATACCGCCTGTTGCCTGATAACATCTTTTACGTGAGGGAAGAAAATGAAAGGGTAAATGCAAGAGGGGAGAGCACTCTCTCAATCTTCTACGGCTGTCTTCTATTTCCCTTTGCTTGTTGTATAGTAACTGATGACCTTGTATTTTGTCAAAATTCTTTTGGTAGCCATGTTTTGAGTTCCTCAACCCTGCAGTGATTCCCTTCCATGGAGTTATGTACTTGCGACTGCATGTTAGTGCCGGAGAGGGAACCAGAAGTTCAACTTGAGGCTATATGAATTATGATTGGGGTTGTCATTTTGGAACGGATCAGTTAGAAGCTGAGAATAATTTACTGATCAGCACTGTTATCTACTTCCCGCTGCTAAAGAGGTTGTTTATCAAGAAATGATTTACATCCATATGGCCATTGAATATCCAGAAGCGTCATCGCTCTAGGGATATCCACGATCCTACGATTTTACGATCCTAATTCATAGTTACGATCCGGATCGCAGGTAGGATCGGAGCCATGTAGGATCAAAGGATCACGATTCCATTGCATGATCCTGCACTCTAAATTCATAGTACGATCTCATCGATCCTAACCTTGTTTACGATTTATCTTTTTTATATCAAAGTGAATTATATCTTAATAAAATATAAAGAAACAAAAAGTTTTTAAAATATTGTAGATAGTTTCATAATCTATAAATATTATGACTTTCAACATTGCAACTGGATATTATTAAAACGACTTGTATATGCAGATTTATTTGAGGTCACTGAGCGGATAAGGATTAAGATTGGAATATCACTTCTTGTTACTCTCCATCATGAAAGATTATGTGTACCTAGGTGTTCAAAAAATGCATAACATTTAAAGTGTTATTTAATATTGTAATGATTGAAAATTTTAAAGTTATAAAGCTCTAAAGTCGAAAATGAAAAAAAACTTAAAATAGCCAATACAAATTTATAAAATATTATTGATTACTTTTATCATTTTTTTCTTCTTGGTTTATAATTGAAACAATAAGCTGTTGAAACTCATTTTGACTTTGTGTTTCATTGCATTTTGACTTTGTGTTTCATTGCTTACTTACTCTTTTGGATGAGGATAAATTGGAAAACCCATAATTTTGTTAATAAATAACTTGTAGCTCATAATGTTTGGTGGAGGGAGATGAAAGAAATAAAAACGCACATAAAAATTATACAGTCTGTGGATTTGATTTATGTTTAACCTATCTTATTAAATTTTATCTTTTTTATAGACAATATTATGAGAATTCATATGGTTTGTTTATCTATAATTCAATTTTGTAAGCATACTATCATTGTTGTGGTCTTAAGTTTTATTTTTTAATTCAATAATGCTATATATTCTTACTCAAATTAAATTTTATGCTTTAAATAGAAGTTGTTTATAACATATGTATAATTTTGAACAATATTTACTCACTTTTTATAGGATCGATCGATCCCACGATTCGATCCCACGATCTGATCCTAGGGATCACTTACGTTCCTACGCAAAACTTTGCTAGGGCATACAAAAACAATGTCCCAACTTTGCTCTGAAATATTAACCGTAACAGTGATTGGAAATCAAATTCATTACGAAAAACAGATATCACTAAGGGAAACGGGGAGCTTCAGAGTTCGGTATGGTAATCCTGTGGTTTGAACCACAATGAAAAATCAACACCATTATTCTTCAGCTTCTCTGTTGCAGGCCCCATTCTCTCCAGAAGCTGCATTTCGCGGTAAGATAAAAAGTATTACAAACCAAAAAAAAAAACTTCAACCAATGGATGCCCCCGCATGTGTAAGGAGACCACAGTAATCACATTAAGCAGCAGCTTTATTAAATCGATTGACGTTACAGAAAAATAGAATAATGCTGACCTTTTGATGGACCCTGCCGTTAGACGCAAGAACAGATCTGTTAAATACAGAGAACATTCCCCCATCCATCCGTGTCACGACTCCACTGCTTCTTCAACAATCTGTACGTAAGCAATTGAACTGAAACGAGGTAAAGGTAGAGAATGTGGAGAAAAAACAACCAAAAATTGATAACGAATAAAAAGGGAGATTAAATGCTACGATAAAGCAAATTAATTTTAGTTGAACCCAACAAAAGGTATAAGAAAATGAACACCGAAATTCTCAATTATGAACAGCAAGGGGCTGACTGACTTTTCTGGAAAAAAATAATGGTTGATGTATGTATGTACCTACCAAACTACCAGCAGCCATATCCCACGGCTTTAATCTGTATTCCCAATATGCATCAGCAACCCCTAGAGCGACATGGCACATGTCTACAGATGCAGGCCCAAGCCTTCTCACACCTACAAAATGAATAAGGTATGTGGATTTCAAATTCCTCCATATCAGGCACACCCAGTCCATGGATCGAGTCCAGAAACAAGGACGAGTCACACACGAAAAAAGAAACAGTAAGTCAGTTACCCTGCTAACATCTGTGACAAGGCATCAGGAAAAGTATGCTTCCAACTTTTCCATCTGAAGCTTCCTTGGCTAGATAGTTCATGACATCCTCAGTTCGTGTCTATATTAAGCAAGCATCAGTAACGCAAGTCATTACAGCAAATAGAAATGACCCAACAAGTATAATGACGCTATAACTAAACCCATGTTAATATTCAGCAAGAGAAACAGACATGCACAAGATGAGAAATAATCGAATTGAAGATCAAAAAGTATAGCCAAAGTAGACCAATAGCTTTGATATACGCGGCCAAACTTGAAACACATTAATTTTCCTGGTGAATCAAGCTCATATAAAGAGCCATATGTTGGTGGCTAGCAAGAAGAAGATGGCCAATCCCTTCTTCAATGGCCACTTGCTCTGTGTGCCCAATTTCCCTTTCCATTTTTCCAATTGAGGCTAATGAATAGCCAGAAAACATCAAAGCTATCGGAAGCACGGGCATCACAAACCTTCACCCCATGAAGATATTTGCAAATTATAGATAAAAAGGGGGACAATAAATGAATTTCAAGAAGATCGTAAGTACAAATTATTACAGGGCGCATCGAAGGAGGACATACCTGAACTCTTTGTATCCCAACAAGCTATACATCCCCAATACCCATCCTATGCCAGCTATTGAAAAAGGCAAAAAGAAGAAGCCCATAACTGTGAATCCCTGGGCGAGGTACCAGTGCCACACATGAGTTCGATAGTAGTCACCACCAGATGAAAGAAAGTTGAACTTGAGAAAATTTAAAGGTACTACAATCCATGAGCCATACATTACATGATCTACCAAGCATGTAATTCAAAAGACCTGGGACCTGAAACAAGTAGACTGTTACACTGGGCAAAAGAAACTTGAAACATTGTGTTTAACAGCTAAAGTATAAACATAAGAATATAGCACACATAGGAAAATAATCTCACGATATGAAAGGTCGATGGACGTCATGTAGTGGAAATATCAGCATCTGAAAAAGATAACCTATATTCACATATCAGGCCAAAACTGGGGCTCATAAAGTAGAAGGAAAATAATGTTGATTTCAAAGACTTGCTCCAGATTTTGATGATATAGTGGATAAAGTTTCGTCCCAGGAGCAATAGCTTGCTAGTTCAAGTCCCGACACTTGTATCATATTTGCCCAAGGTTCTAGCCAAGGGTTTACCTCCTCTACTCTTACAGAAACTTGTGCTTGTCACCCCTGGGGAGATATAGCAAAATTATAGAATAAGAAGAAGTGGAAAAGAAGGAGAATCAAGGATGTCAATGAAAGACAGCAATAGCAATTACAGAAGTATAGGAAGGGACAAAAAGGAAGCACCAAGAACAAATAAATAAAAGCAAATCATACACACAGCACCTATACTTTGAATCTTTCTCTTAAGCCCAGCAGAAAATTATAAAGCTGCTTCACCAACAAATTAGTTAAAAACAGTTACATGGATAAGCATATCAGCACTTACCCAATAGGTATCACCTCAGCAAAGATCAATGAAACTCTCTCTGGAGTTGTTGCCAACTCAAGAAGAGCCATATAATGGCATTTGTGGGTCGGATTGCACAAGCCAATGCGGTAAAAACCAAATCCCGCTTTCTTGAAGATGAACCCATCTTACCAGAACTTTGTCTCATACAAGGCCAGTAGTACATGCTGACCAATGTAAGAACCAGTCTCCAAACTATTTGATAGAGGACGTGGTATGCAGAAAAACATGAACCGATTTGTTAACTGAGAAAAAAGCTAGATAAGGGTCAAGTTGTCCATCTTCCAAAAACCCTAGACAAATTGATATAACCTGAGTAGATTAGCAGTAAATATGAAATATAAATTAAAATGGTAAACTAGTAGATACAGCCCACTGGGCAACATGATTGCCATATAATGCACCCTTTCTCTTGCTTGAAGAAGCAGGCGCATTGTGCCTTTGTCTCATCATCTCTAGCAATAACCCAAGTAACAAACCAGCAAAGTTACAAGACTAACAGAGAAAGAAAACTTGAGAGATGAATCTTCCACAAGAATATGCTTGTAAACAATTCTGGGATAACAATATGAATCTTCCACAAGAATATGCTTGTAAACAATTCTGGGATAACAATTGTGTCCACAGAAATCAGATACAATTTCAAGAACGTATTTCACTGAGTCATCAAAAATTAATCTCAGAGCGCAAACATTGAAATTTAGGAAAGACCTAAATCTTACATTTCAATGGGATACTGACTCCAACTAATGCTAAGCAAGTGGTAATTCATAACTACCAAAAAAACCGACTGAATTGACCGATCACGATTACAAAATCCACGAATTAAAAACAAGCCAACCTTCAACCACCATCCCAAACCCCCCACCCCCCCCCCCTTCACCAATTCCATAGTACTAAACTCTCAAAATGACCACTGATATCTATGGGCCCCATGATGCCACGATACTGAAGCGTACTAGTCTTACCAGTCTTGATATCATTCACAAAATAATCCTCTGCTCCCCTTACCATAAGTAGGCCCCCATCCTTTCTAAAGTACAAGTATCGACAGTCACCTAATATATCCTCCTCAATCTCTTCCTCTATATTCCAATCAACAGCACAATTTTGGCTATCATTTGATGCTGTTTGCAGTCCCTCTAGTAGCTTCTCTTCGTAAGCAATCACAGCTTGTTGGAATTACTAATCAAAATGGGAGAATCAAAACCAATTTTGTATACTGGGCCTTCTGACAATGGTGAGGTATATAAAACTGTCATGTTGGTAAGATTCAACGACACCAAAGTATAAGGATTCACACCGCCAGGTGAGATTATTTTTCCTAGCCAATGTATATATTCTCCAACAGACTGGTGGTTCCAGAAAGAATGATACACCGGATGTAAGTCCTTCCCAACAACCGAAATAGGAACCTCAGACCATGAGCGCCGTTTCAGAGAGAAAACATGAAATGAGGATGGAAGAGTGTTAGTTATTTTATCACGAACGGTTACTCTACAACGAACAAAGCTAAGGAGCTTGTAATCATTATTAGAAGGATCAAATCCTATAAACACAAATGGGTTGCTGATGTCGTGATCACAATTCTTTGACAACATCAAAGGTGGGTAAGGAATGAATAGAGATCTGTGAATTGACGGATTCCATATGATGAAATTAAAATCATTCTCAATGCTTCTTCTGAGAGTAGATCCTAAGACAAAAAGTCCATCAAGCGCAGACTTCACTTTCCGCTTATTTGGGTTCTCTTCTACTGGAAAATCTATATCAGACATTTTCTGTAAAGTCTCACTGCACCGAAGTGACCATACGAATTCAGAAGAATCTTTTTTACCTCTCATGAGAAGTAAAGGTTGTAAGCCGTTGTTGTGACATTGCAGGCGGTGCGAGGAGATGAATTCTGGATCTTCAATCATGTTTTTCCATGATTTAGCTACGGATGTGCATCTAATTAGATATTTGACAGGGAGATAGTAAAATATTTTTCTCCATATTTCTGATGGAATCTCTGGAAGAACGTTTTCCATTAGCAAAGAACCGGAGGATTTAGACTCAGCGACAGATGTATGACAATGGGGAGAAGAATGATTTGTATATCGATAGGAGAATAGATAGATCTAGAACGACAGCTGGGAGGAATCTGATAATCATCGTGGGTTGTATAGCCCTCTATGGATCGCTTTTTTTTAGGATACAACTGAGAGGAAAATATGGGTCTGAAAACAAGAGAGAGGGCAAGGCAGGGTCTGAAAACATGCTGAGTCAGGGCCCGACGTGGCGCAGGGATAAGAGAAATCATCTCCTGAAGAGAAGATTTCAAGTTTTGTAATTAATGAAATCCCGGGAGTGCTATTTCAAGAATTAATTTTAGAAGTAGGTTAATATGAGTATTTTTTTTTAGAAGGTTATTTCAGAATTGTTTTTCTAAATCTGTTTCTATAAACAAGGCAGACCCATATTTTCCCCTGCCTTGCCCTCTCTTGTTTTCAGACCCATATTTTCCTCTCAGTTGTATCCTTAAAAAACCGATCCATAGAGGGCTATACAACCCACAATGATTATCAGATAAATATCATATTCCTGCCAGCTGTCGTTCTAGATCTATCTATTCTCCTATCGATATACAAATCATTCTTCTCTCCATTGTCATACATCTGTCACTGAGTCTAAATCTTCCGGTTCTTTGCTAATGGAAAACGTTCTTCCAGAGATTCCATCAGAAATATGGAGAAAAAATATTTTACTATCTCCCCGTCAAATATCTAATTAGATGCACATCCGTAGCTAAATCATGGAAAAACATGATTGAATATCCAGAATTCATCTCCTCGCACCGCCTGCAATGTCACAACCACAACGACTTACAACCTTTACTTCTCATGAGAGGCAAAAAAGATTCTTCTGAATTCGTATGATCACTTCGGTGCAGTGAGACTTTACAGAAAATGTCTGATATAGATTTTCCAGTAGAAGAGAACCCAAATAAGCGGAAAGTGAAGTCTACGCTTGATGGACTTTTTGTCTTAGGATCTACTCTCAGAAGAAGCATTGAGAATGATTTTAATTTCATTTCACAGATCTCTACTCATTCCTTACCCACCTTTGATGTTGTCAAAGAATTGTGATCACGACATCAGCAACCCATTTATGTTATAGGATTTGATCCTTCTGATAATGATTACAAGCTCCTTAGCTTTGTTCGTTGTAGAGTAACCGTTGGTGATAAAATAACTAACACTCTTCCATCCTCATTTCATGTTTTCTCTCTGAAACGGCGCTCATGGTCTGAGGTTCCTATTTCGGTTGTTGGGAAGGACTTACATCCGGTGTATCATTCTTTCTGGAACCACCAGTCTGTTGGAGAATATATACATTGGCTAGGAAAAATAATCTCACCTGGCGGTGTGAATCCTTATACTTTGGTGTCGTTGAATCTTACCAACATGACAGTTTTATATACCTCACAATTGCCAGAAGGCCCAGTATACAAAAATTGGTTTTGATTCTCCCGTTTTTATTGGTAAGTCCTCCAAGCTGAGATTGCTTACGAAAAGAGAAATTTGGCTACTTGAGGGACTGCATCCAGCAGCAAATGATAGCCAAAATTGTGTTGCTGATTGGAATATAGAGGAAGAGACTGAGGAGGATATATTAGGTGACTGTCGATACTTGTACTTTAGAAAGGATGGGGGCCTACTTATGGCAAGGGGAGCAAAGGAATATTTTGTTAATGATATCAAGACTGGTAAGACTAGTACGCTTCAGTATCCTGGCATCATAGGGCCCATAGATATCAGTGGTCATTTTGAGAGTTTAGTACTGTTAAATTGGTGAAGGGGGGGGGTGTGGGGGGGGGGGGGGGGGGGGTTAGGATGGTGGTTGATGGTTGACTTGTTTTTAATTCGTGGACTTTGTAATCGTGACCGGTCAATTCAGTCGGTTTTTTTTGTAGTTATGAATTACCACTTGCATAGCATTAGTTTGAGTTGGAGTCAGTATCACATTGAAATATAAGATTTAGGTCTTTCCTAAATTTCAATGTTTGTGCTGTGAGATTAAATTTTGATGACTCAGTGAAATACGTTCTTGAAATTGTATCTGATTTCTGTATGAACACAATTGTTATCCCAGAATCGCTTACAAGTATATTATTGTGGAAGATTCATATTGCTATCCCAGAATTGTTTACAAGCATATTCTTATGGAAGATTCATCTCTCAAGTTTTCTTTCTTTGTTAGTCTTGTAACTTTGCAGGTTTGTTACTTGGGTTATTGCTAGAGATGATGAGACAAAGGCACAATGCGTCTGCTGCTTCAAGCAAGAGAATGGGTGCATTATATGACAATCATGTTGTCCAGTGGGCTGTATGCTACCAGTGTACCATTTTAATTTATATTTCATAATACGAAGGCTTGCACCTTGTATGTTTTCAATGTGGCTGCTACGGCCATAAGGATGTGGCCTGCCCATTTCGAAATAGCGAAGGTGAAATACAACAAGAAGTTGGAGTAAAGCTGGTGCCGGTAAATGATAATGTGGAATTAGCGCACGTTTAAGAGGATTATGGAGAATGGATGGTTCCTAGGAAGCGAAGATTATCCAGAATTAACCGTAAAACCTCTTCCACCCCAAAGAACCCTAGGAGTTCCCCGATTAAGAGAAATCTGTCCGCTGCAAGGGCTAGTGGCGAAGCAATTTCGACTCAGACTTGAAAGGATGATATAGTCTGGAAAGTAACAAAGGAATCGGGGTGAATTTTAACCCTGGCAAGAAAGATTCATCTACTCCAAATCGGCGAATTCAAACGAACAATACACATGAGGATGGAAATCCCACCCCGAGGGAGGAACCAATTGACAAATATGGCCGGGCGGAAAATCCCAGAATCGTAAACAGCAGCTCAACACAGTCTACCCAACTTGTCCGTGACGGTAGCTCACCAAGGAAAGATCGCCCTGGCTGGCGAGGATCATGAAGGTTTGCATTGTAAGTTATTCTCTTCATTATGACTAACAAATTCTTATTGTGGAATGTTAGGGGTGCTTTGAAGCCCAGTTTTCATCGAACTTTTAGAGATCTTTCTCGTTTCGAAAATCCGGATGTTGTGGTTATTTTTGAACCTCGTATAAGTGGAGTTACTGCTGATCGGGTATGCTCTAAACTGGGTTTCGAGGGTGTTTTTAGAGTGGATGCCAGTGGTCTTACCGGTGGTCTATGGATGCTATGGAAAAATCATGTCAATATCTATGTGTTGTGTCATGATATTCAATTCATTCATTGCTTTTAATGCTACTTTATCTCCCATGGATGGGAACAGATCTTCTAATGCTTACGGTGGGATAAATAGGGAGTTCTTGAATTGGTTCCATGATCATAATCTGGTTGAGGTTTATATGTTTGGACATAGATTCACTTGGTCTAATGGACATCATTGTGCACGGATTGATAGGGTTATCTCTAATGTTAATTGGATGAACGCTTTTCCTGATGCAAAGGTTGAAATTTTACCTAGAGTAGCCTCGGATCATAGCCCGATCTCTTTATCTCTCAAACCCGTGTTCTTTAATAGACAGAATCTAAAACCCTTCAAGTTTTTAGTAGCTTGGCTCACCCATCCTACTTTTAGACATACTGTTAATCATAGTTGGTGTAAGGAATCTAAGCTGATTGATGCTATTGAAAATCTTAGTTCTCCACTTAGGAAGTGGAATAGAGAAATGTTTGGCCATATTATTTTGAATAAGAAGTGTGTTATGGCCAGATTAAGAGGGATCCAAAAATTGGTGGATCAAGGTAGGGGAGGCCATCTGAGAGGGCTTGAAAGGAGACTGTTTGAGGAGTTAGAGATGTGGCAAGTTCGAGAGGAGTCGGTGGTTTCAGAAGTCTATAGATAGATGGATCTCTTTGGGGAATAAAAACACTTCATATTTCCACACTAGGACTACCATTAGGAGAAGAAGAAATAGAATTCATAAACTGTTGGGTTTAGATGGGGTTTGGGTCTCTGGAAATGAGGATTTGGGGATTTTATTAAAGAACCACTTCTCGAAGTTTTTTAGTAAAAATGATAATGATTGACGTTCTCTAGTTGGGCATGGTTTTGAGGCTCTCAGTTTGGAGGATTGTAAGTCTTTGGATAATAAGGTTCTCCCAAAGGAAGTGTGGTGTGCTCTTAAAAGCATGAAATCGTTTAAGGCTCCAGGGAAAGATGGGTTTCCTACGGGCTTCTATCAACATTTCTAGGATTTAGTCGCTCCTAACCTGACTAGCTTTGTTATAAATGCTTTTTCTGATAGCTCTTTTGATCCCAAATTAAATGAGACCATTATCACGGTTATTCCCAAAGTTGAACAGCCCATTGAGGTTAACCAATTTCGTCCCATATCTCTATGTCAGGTTCAGTATAAGATTCTTGCCAAAGTGTGTGAGCGTCTGAAGAAATTTTGCAAAGCATCAGGACAAGTGGTAAGCTTTGAAAAATCTGTTATCTTGATCTTTAAAAATGTTAGTCCTGAAAGGGCGCACATCATAGGGACTGAAGCTGGTATGCGAACGACTAGGAAGTTGGGTAAATATTTGGGTGTCTTCATTAAGCAGGGTCGAATGGCTAATCAGGAGCATAATCTGATTCTTTCTAGAGTTAGGGAAAGATTGGCAGGGTGGAAGAGAAACTCTCTTTCCATGGCCGGTCAGATGTGTCTAGTTAGAAGCACAGATTCTTCAATTCCAATTCATTCTATGCAAAGTCAGATTTTGCCTGTTTCTGTTTGCAATAGAATTGATAAGTTATGTAGAGATTTTGTTTGGGGGCATGATTCTGAAGGAAAAAAGTGTCATGATATAGGCTGGGATAAGTTGTGATCTTCTAAAGAGAAAGGTGGTCTTGGTTTGCGAAGAATGAGGGAGATGAATCGTGCATGCTTCGGCAAAGTGGTGTGGCACCTGATTAGCAAACCCACGAGTTTTCGCCAGAGAGTACTTCTAAATAAGTACTCGAACTTAAGCTCAAATAGGTGTTCTATAAACTGGAAAAACATACAGAAATGCTCTGGGGTGATTGAGCAAGGGGCTCGCTGGATAGTGGGGAATGGTAAATCTGTAAAATTTTGGCTTGATTATTGGGTAACTTATCCAAATCTTCTATCAAAAGCAACCAAAGATATTCCTCTGGATCATTTAAACGATAATGTTGTAGATTATTGGAAGCAAGGTATAGGTTGGTGCTGGGAAAGGTTATCTGAGTTTCTTCCTTCTGATTATCATGCAGTATTAAGCAGTGTTGTTGTGTTCCCTGATGGTGTACCTGATTTTGTAAATTGGCATTTGGAACCTAGTGGGTCTTATAGTGTCAAGTCGGCTTAAATTGCTTACTGAGAATGCTTCATCTTGTGCTATTTCTGATAAACTTTCTGAGTTGTGTGGCAGAATCTGGAAGCTGAAAGTACAGGAGAGAATCAAATTGTTTTTATGGAGGGTAAGTCTCGGTAAGCTCATGACAAATTCCAGAAGATTTAAGCTGGGATTTACTAGTGACTGCTCTTGCCACTTTTGTGGGAAGGAGGAAACGATTACTCATGTGTTAAGGATTACGGAATTGCGAAATTAGTCTGGGATAAATTGGTTACTTCTGTTAATAAGGTTTCGTTTTATTACTTACCCTTAGAGGATTGGCTATTGGCATATGTTGGAAAAAACGGTCAGTTTCTGATGCAGGATAAGTTGAATGCTGTTTTTCCTATTCTGTGCTACATGCTCTGGTCTTGGAGAAACTCTAAAGTATTTGGACAAGAAAACAGAACGTGGATACAATTCAGATCTGTCACGATGGCGGTATATCAAAACAACAGGGCGTGGACAACGAAGAACCTGATGGAACCTCGTTTAGAAGCCCCAAAATTTAATTCTCAGGACTATAGGGAAGTACAATCCTGGATCCCACCTGAAATTGATTGTTTGAAATTCAATATTGATGGGGCTTTCTCTCCTTTGTCAGATCTAGCTGCTGCTGTGGGGATTTGCAGAGATCGTGAAGGGAAGTGGATTACCAGCTTCACTGCTGCATTCAGAAAGAAGGATGTTTTTCATTCAGAAGTAATGGCACTCCAGTATGCAATCAGAATTGTTAAGCAGAGAGGGTTTAGAAGAGTCTTAATATGCAGTGACTCTTCCACTGCTGTGAAATTAATCCATAGTTGTCCAGATTTTCACTATTGTAAACCTATCATTGCTGAGTGTAAAAGCCTTCTGCAATCTTGTATGGTTGTTGATGTGGTGTATACACCTAGAAGCTGTAATAAGGCAGCAGATACTTTAGCTAAACTTAGTTTGGGCAGGGGGATTGGGATACAGGAGTTATGTGATGTCCCTGTATGTATTATTCCTCAATTGGAGGAGGACAACAAATCAATTAATTAAGTAAGAAGAAGGCAGTAAGCCTTCACCTTTTGCGACCAAAAAAAAAACTTCAAACAATGGATGCCCCCGCATGTGTAAGGAGACCACAGTAATCACATTAAGCAGCAGCTTTATTAAATTGATTGACGTTACAGAAAAATAGAATAATGCTGACCTTTTGATGGACCCTGCCGTTAGACACAAGAACAGATCTGTCAAATACAGAGAACATTCCCCCATCCATCCGTGTCACGACTCCACCTGCTTCTTCAACAATCTGTACATAAACAATTGAACTGAACCAAGGAGGTAAAGGTAGAGAATGTGAAGAAAAAACAACCAAAAATTGATAACGAATAAAAAAGGAGATTAAACAAGCCTGCTACGATATAGCAAATTAATTTTAGTTGAACCCAACAAAAGGTATAAGAAAATGAACACCGAAATTCTCAATTATGAACAGCAAAAGGGCTGACTGACTTTTCCGGAAAATAAATGGTTAATGTATGTATGTACCTACCAAAGTACCAGCAGCCATATCCCACGGCTTTAATCTGTATTCCCAATACGCATCAGCAACCCCTAGAGCCACATGGCACATATCTACAGATGCAGGCCCAAGCCTCCTAACATCTGTGAATTTCAAATTCTTCCATATCAGGCACATCCAGTGCATCGATTGAGTCCAGAAACTAGTAAGAGTCACACAGGACGTTAGAAAACAGTAAGCCAGTTACCCTGCTAACATCTGTGAAGTGCTTGAATAAATCCATATTGGTTGTCCACGCTTCATCATGATCATACCCAAAACCTGTTACTAAAAGAGACCTCTCCACCTGTAATGAGAATAACATTAGTAACTCTATTCCCTGTGACAGATGAGGATGGAAGCCAATAGGACCATGAAATATAAAAAAGATAGCACTGGACAAGATTATTCATTTAGGCTCCATTCTCAATGCAGCTACTGGAAGGAGATGAAAGTATTTTCTTTTGTGACCCCACTACTAATGGACAAGATTATTTCATCCCTCAAATCGAACGCTCCTATAACTAGCGTTTTTCTCACAAGAGCTTAATCTAGTAGGACCCACCTCCTTCATCTAGGTCCAGAACGGGGCCTTAGTTTGCGCCCTGGTATCTGTTTTTTTTAAATAATATATATAGAAGAGGAAAAACAGTTCTATACTGTTACGAAACATATCAAGATACACTGCAGTTTGTTACCTGATCAGTAGGGCTTACTTGAATCTTTTCTGAATTGTAAAAGGATCCTCCTCCTAGCATGTTCAAACATAACACTCGGATTTTAGAGACATACAGGACAAGTATAGTATAGCTAATTCTTATTCTCAGGATTTGATCCTTCTCACCAGCTGTTGCTGTAAATGTATGAGCATTCCAACACATTGGACCACCTACAAATTCTACCTAGAGAAAAAGACAAGAAACACTATCACTGCTTGACAGCCAGACATACATAGACTTTGTGCGACACTACTCTATTTTGTAAGCAGATACTTTTCATTTCTTCTTGAATCAAACCATGGGTAGTTTCAGCATCTCCTTGAAACTCTCTCCTATATGCACAGAATTTGAAAAAAATTATCATCTCTGATGAAAGAATGAGAGGAAATCAATTACCACAGAAGCAGCTGCGGGTCTTCCTTTAAATAGTACCACAACAGAGACACCGAAGCTTGGATAGCGATGAACAAAGTTATGGTCCCATCTACCAAAATAATAACATTTCACACTTTATAAACCAATCTTAATGGTTGTGAACCACATAAAAGGAATTGCCACATCTTCAATGTGAAAACAGAAGCAAAAGCAGCACGCTTGAAGTATTTAGAAAAAGAGAGAGAGAGAGACGGACCCAAAGGATCAATGCACCAAAGATAGTCCGAAGAAGTTTCTCCAGTAACCCCTCCTTCCTCTCCAAGAATAAGGTGGTCCTTGAAATTGGCCTTCACCACTTCCAGGATAGTAGCTTCACTATTTTTATCTGTGCTGCAGAGGAAGTGGTATCATAATCGTGTGAAAAGAACAGTAATTTCATTGGCTAATTCAGATATAGTAGGCATCAAAAGATAGATTAATGAATTTCATTTCAAAGCATCAGTCCCTGTATTCAAATATAAATACATATACAAGGAGACACAAACTTTAAAATAATCAAGTAGGATAAGTTAGAAGGAGCAGAAGCCAGAAAAGATAGATGGCTTAAAACTGTTAAGCTGTTGTTGAAGGACACTGGCTTGGCGATATTTTTCAGCCCAGAAGAGGAGACTCACTCGACAAGTTTCTTGAGGAAGTGAAATCGAATGGGTTAGATGTGTAGTAACTGAGAACTATGATGCCTGTGTCTGGAAGCGACACTCTGAAGTTATGCGTGGGGACAATTCATGGCCGAACTATGAGAAGGATCATTGCTACCCACTGCTGGTTAGAGTCACACCATGAAAATTGAAGCTCTCTGATTGGTTTCTTCTGTTCATTACGCAATCATTTGCTGAGAGTTGGGTCATACCGCCTGTTGCCTGATAACATCTTTTACGTGAGGGAAGAAAATGAAAAGATAAATGCAAGAGGGGAGAGCACTCTCTCAATCTTCTACGGATGTCTTCTATTTCCTTTTGCTTGTTGTATAGTAACTGAAAACCTTGTATTTCGTCATATTTCTTTCGGTAGCCATGGTTTCGGGTTCCTCAACCCCACAGTAATCCCGAGTCTGTATGATTTATGATTAGGTCTTCCATTTTTCAATGTAGCAGTAAGAAGCTGAGAATAGTTTCCTGATTAGCACTGTCAGAAGGGATCTACTTTCCGCTGCTAAAGAGGTAATTTATTAAGAAATGATTTACATCCACAAGGGCATTGAATATCCAGAAGCGTTCATTGCTGTAGGGGGTGTACAAATATAATGACCCAACTTTGCGCTTGAAATATTGACCGTAGTAGTGAGTGGAAATCAAAATCATTACGAAAAACAGATATCACTAGGGGAAACGGGGAGCTTCAGAGTTCAGTGAGGTAATCCTGTGGTTTGAACCACAATGAAAAATCAACACCATTATTCTTCAACTTCTCTGTTGCAGGTCCAATTATCTCCAGAAGCTGCATTTTGCAGTAGTATAAAAAGTATTACAAACCAAAAAAAAAAATCTAAACTTCAAACAATGGATGCCCCCGCATGTGTAAGGAGACCACAGTAATCACATTAAGAAGCAGCTTTATTAAATTGATTGACGTGATGGGCAGATAGAATAATGCTGACCTTTTGATGGACCTTGCCGTTAGACACAAGAACAGATCTGTCGAATACAGAGAACATTCCCCCATCCATCCGTGTCACGACTCCACCTGCTTCTTCAACAATCTGTACGTAAACAATTGAACCAAGGGGGTAAAGGTAGAGAATATAAAGAAAAAACAACCAAAAATTGATAGTGACTAAAGAAGGAGATTAATTAAGCCAGCTTTCATAAGAACGACTGGTGCTACGATATAGCAAATTAATTATAGTTGAACCAACATAAGGTATAAGAAAATGAACATCGAAATTCTCAATTACAAACAGCAAAGGGGCTGACTGACTTTTCCGGAAAAGAAATGGTTAATGTATGTATGTACCTACCAAAGTACCAGCAGCCATATCCCACGGCTTTAATCTGTATTCCCAATACGCATCAGCAACCCCTAGAGCCACATGGCACATATCTACAGATGCAGGCCCAAGCCTCCTCACACCCTACAAAATGAATAAGGTTTGTGAATTTCAAATTCTTCCATATCAGGCACACACACCCAGTGCATGGATTGAGTCCAGAAACTAGGAAGAGGCACACAGGACGTTAGAAAACAGTAAGTCAATTACCCTGCTAACATCTGTGAAGTGCTTGAATAAATCCATATTGGTTGTCCACGCTTCATCATGATCATACCCAAAACCTGTTACTAAAAGAGACCTCTCCACCTGTAATGAGAATAACATTAGTAACTCTATTCCCTGTGACAGATGAGGACCACTTATGGCAGCCAATAGGACCATGAAATATAAAAAGGATAGCATTGGACAAGATTATTCATTTAGTTGGCAACCTGATATCTGTTTTTTTTAAATAATATATATAGAAGAGGAAAAACAGTTCAATACTGTTACGAAACATATCAAGATACACTGCAGTTTGTTACCTGATCAGTAGGGCTTACTTGAATCTTTTCTGAATTGCAAAAGGATCCTCCTCCTAGCATGTTCAAACATAACACTCAGATTATACAGGACAAGTACAGTATAGCTTTTTTTTCTCAGGATTTGATCCTTCTCACCAGCTGTTGCTGTAAATGTACGAGTATTCCAACACATTGGACCACCTACAAATTCTACCTAGAGAAAAAGACAAGAAACGCTATCAATGCTAGACAGACAAACAGACATAGACTTTGTGCCACGCTACTCTATTTCGTAAGTGGATCTCTATATGCGTACATTTTGAAAAAAATTTTCATATCTGATGAAGAATGAGAAGCAATCAATTACCACAGAAGCAGCTGCGGGTCTTCCTTTAATAGTACCGCAACAGAGACACCGAAGCTTGGATAGCCATGAACAAAGTTTGTGGTCCCATCTACCAAAATAATAACATTTCACACTTCATAAACCAATCTTAATGATTGTGAACCACATAAAAGGAATTGCAACATCTTCAATTGAAAACAGAAGCAAAAGCAGCACGCTGGAAGTGTTAAGGAAAAAAGAGAGAGGGAGAGAGACGGACCCAAAGGATCAATGCACCAAAGATAGTCCGAAGAAGTTTCTCCAGTAACCCCTCCTTCCTCTCCAAGAATAAGGGGTCCTTGAAATTGGCCTTCACCACTTCCAGGATAGTGGCTTCACTATTTTTATCTGTGCTGCAAAGGAAGTAGTATCATAATCGAGTGAAAAGAACAGTAATTTCATTGGCTAATTCAGATATAGTAGGCATCAAAAGATAGATTAATGAATTTCATTTCAAAGCATCAGTCCCTGTATTCAAATATAAATACATATACAAGGAGACACAAACTTTAAAATAATCAAGTAGGATAAGTTAGAAGGAGCAGAAGCCAGAAAAGATAGATGGCTTACTCTGTCACCAAATCTGTAAGTCCTTTATAGTTGATATTCCTAGGCTTGTTAACAGCAGCCATCACAACCTGATAACAAGAGTTATATTGGAGAAGAAAGGACAACAAGAAATGAATCTAAAGGTAACAAGCTGAATACACAATGGTTAATTATGCGGGTATATGGCTATATGAGATTCCATCGTCTTCCTCTGTTTCTTCCGTATTTGATTCCATCGTCTTCATATCTTGGAACCTTTCAAGCCTTTCTCATCTCCAAATTGGCACCATTTCTTCAAATTGGTGGTTGCAGTGGACATCAAACAGGTGGGCTTCACTCTTCTCCTCCACTCTGTTGTTTTAATCAATTTAGGGTTCTTAGTTTTCCCCCAAATTTTGTTTGTAGTTTTGAGGCCTTTTATTTTATGGCTGTTTATATTTATCTGGAACGAGTGTTCATTAGAGGGCCAGGAGAAATCCCTAAACCTCTCGCATTTTCATTCCAGAACAAGCTCAAACAGGGAGCCTCGCTCTTTGCCGTAAGTATCTTATACAAATTTAAAGGTTACTACCCTGACGACTTGTTGCTCGCTGAGCGAATATTGAGTTCAAGGTCATGAGAATAAAACTGTTTTGCCTCTGAGTTGATCATGAATGCGACAAGGTAATTGAAGTCACTATTGCGTATTTGGATTTTTCGAAAAAGAAAAGTTGCTGCTGTAAAATACGGTATATGAAGGCAATTTGCCTCTTTGTTGCAGCTCACTCTATTTATCCAAAAAAAAATGGCTATATGAGATTTTGCAATGCCGAATTAATCAATAAAAGAACTCGCTTTCTGCTATAGTCCAACTACTCGCCACTCATTAATCCGGTTAAAATTCCATGCTATGAAAATGATCAAATTCATTTGAGAATAGAACTGAAGTGTGTTTACTTCCCCAGACCGTAATTTGTTTGGAGGATAATAAATAAAGGAAAGCAAATTTGATTGATATAGATAGAGAGGAAGATACCTCGGCGCCAGCCTTAGCAGCTTTTTCAACGATCTGAAGGAGTTCGCCTGCCGAAATCGATCCTGTTGATTGAGCGGCTACTTTTGCGAATTGGGTGCCTGTAACAGTGGCGCGTGTGCAGAATGATGCTGTTCTTGAGTCTCTGCTTGATCTAGTTGCAGAGAGACCAGAGAGCGACATCTCGATGTTTCTTACAAAGGTCAAAATTATGAGGAATGAGGTGGCGTGGCTGGGGGCTGACGGTAACAACCACCGCCTTCAGTGCTCCACTTTCTCCCGTCGGTGACGGGGTCAAGGAAGAGATTCGACAGAAAGAAAATAGAGAAGGAAGATGCAGCGTTTTGTTTTTTATCAAACTTCAGAGTCCTGGACAACTATCAGTTCTTCTCCTTCATTGATTCTCATTTTTACGTTAGAATTTGTAAAGGCCTAATTTTCTTCTAAGGATTTAGTCATCCAGTCGATTGATTTGAGATGCATTCAACCTTAATAAGTTCCTCATAGTTTTCTCACGCACAGAATGGATATCCAATGAGTATTGTGCCTGTACATTCTAGCACAAGTCTACAATGAGCCAAATGTTTAATTTGTCTCCTTATCTTTAATATAGGAAGTTTTTTTTTTTTTTGAATAAGAAACTTGAAGATCATAAACATTATGAGGAAAAGAGAGTATTAACAGACTCATCTTATAACACTACCCAACAACTACACAATCTTGAAATTTTAATGAACCCTCTTCCGGTAACTTCCCAACTAAAGCAGTCCGCAATGCAGAACCCCACAATTTCCCATCTTTGTCTTTCTGAACTTTAATCACAGTAGCATACAACGTCCATACGTCAACCCTAATTTTTTCAAAATGATGTTTAAACCACAGGACCACTAACCTTCCACCCATGTTGACCAACCTATGGATGCTGAGTTTTTCAGGAAACACTCCCTCCATCCCTCTAACCTTCTTCACCTCATGTACATCAAAGTCATACCCTAAGATATTTCCCCTATGCCACTGTATGAAATAGAGCACTCCGCTAATTACCACCAGAGACGTTCGCGAACAGCGATCAGTAATCATATCAAGCGTCGTCTGCATTTGGCTCCATTCACCAGACCCAGTGTCAAACACAATTACCAACCCACTACCAATCATCTGATCGAATAACATTATTTTGCCCTCCGCTACAACAGTCCTCCTATACAACATCTCGCCGAACACCTTGTACTGGGTCGGGCTTGGGATTGAAGACCACTTATTAGTTTCCACATCGAATACCTCGGTCCAGTTTGAGGGCAGGTCCTCTGAAGGCTCTGATAAACCGCTTAGACCTCCCATCACATAGATTTTGTCGTTAACCACCAGAGCAGTGGCCTCCATCCGAGCAACTTGCATTTGTGGTTTAGCCAGTTCCCACTTATCAGAAACCAGATCGTAGACCCACATAGTTCGACCAAAGCCAATCCCACCAATTGCGTAGATTTTAGAACCAACAGACACGATTGCAGAGCCTTTTGGAGGAATAGAAGGTGGGGAGGGGATTTGGAACAAGTCCATAGAGTTGCTAGTTGATGAAGACAAAGGAAAGAGCTCGTGGATCTTTATAAACCTATCAATTTGATAGGAACCACCATTGAGCCTTCGACCGGACTCAACACTAATGACGAGGCATAACGAGAAATCGATAATGTTGAGAGCTTTCCTGGTGGAGTACAATGCTTGAGAACTGATATGATATTGCCATAACTTGCAGACGCGGGACAAGGAGCGGTAGCAGGACCGGGGAATCCTTGATAAGCATTGCAAACCAACGTCGTTTGGTAGGTTTGTGAATAGGCAATTGTTCTTTTGTTCTTGTTGAGAAGACTCTTCGAAGGAGTGCAGGGTTGCAGTCGCTTCCATGGATGCAGCAAACGAGGAAGTAAGGTGCGAGACGAGATCAAAAGAGAGGAAGGGTTAGCCTTATGCGGCGGCTTTCATGTGCAATTTCTTCATTGCAAGTTAATTTACTTCGTAGATGAGAAGAGGACTAGCGGTGTTTTAGGTTAAACGCTAGAACATAAAATTTGCATAGGTTTTCCACTTCGGGTCACATTTTATGATTATTTGAATTGTTTCCAAATGAAGTATTTAAAATCTGTTTTGTGTGTGTGTGTAAAAGGTTAGATTTCTGTTCTTTATCTTAATAGAGCACATAATGAAGCAAGGAATTGGGCTAATTAATACTCAACGTTGTTTTTAAAGTTTGTATATTTATTAAAACAAAAGAAAAAATGAGACATATACCCCTACTATCTAATATTATACTACCTTACATTAAATACTAAGGACACAGATCGAAAATAGTATGTCAAAAAAATAGAGAAACTTATATACTTCCTCCGTCCCAGTCAAAGTGTCCAGATTATTATTTGGATGTGTCGTTTAACTTCAATATTTAACCTGTAAGATAATATATTTATATAAATCTTTGTTTTAGAATGGAATCCTTATGTGAAAAACTATATATTATACAACTTAATTTTAAAAATTATTTTATCTAACATGTTTAATATTGAAATGGAAAAATGTGCAAAAAACAAACAGGACACTCATGACGGGACGGAGATAGTATATTTTAAAAAAACAAGAGTGACTTATATTTTTAAACAAACTTTGAATACTTAAACCATTTGTATTTTTTCACAAACTTTTGAATGCTAAAACGACTTATAATTTAAAAAAGAATGGTATTCGGGTTTTTTTTGTCATAAGGAATATTCGGTTATTTTTTTGAAATATAAAGTAGTATCTATTGATTAAGAAACCAGTTTGGTTACATATTCCGGCATATCATCCGGAGTCCAAGTACCCGATAACTGCATAGATCGGGCATGGTTGGCAATACAATGCGATGACATGTTAACGTCCCTAGAGATATAAAACCATAAAACAGTGTCGAAGCGATTTAGATTTACTAGGACGCGATCTAAAATATTTGTCGTTGACGGCAATAAAGATGCCGTTCCTCCATCCTGCACATATTGAATTACTGGTTTGCAGTAAATTAGCTCTCTAACAGACCGATAACCAAATGAGATAGCCGAATTGAGACCAACTTCAATAGCGGAAGCCTCAGCGACAGTGACCAGAGGATTGCCCCGAGAGGCAACACAACTAACAAGAAGAAGGTGGCTTGAAGAACGAGTAACTGATGCCAAACCTACTCTGCCATAAGAGTCAACGCTTGCATCAACTGAAATCTCTATCATATGCGGGTTTGAAAGACGATGATGTTGTAAAGCTGAAGAAAAAGAAGGAAGCATGGAGGTGGCCTTATGAATAAAACTATCAGCTTGACACCACCCATAATTAAAACTTCGCACCTAGTTATGGTTAACTTGACATCTTGCAAACCATATCTTCCAGAGAAAGATGACATAAGCAGCTATTCTTGCCTTGGGCTGATGAAAGCAAAAGAAAAGGAGTCAATCCTGAAAGCCTTGATCAGAGTTAATGTTATCTGGAAACTGAAAACCAAAACGCTTCCAAAAAGGTTTGACTTCTGGGCACTGATAAAGTACATGCAGCATAGTTTCGTGAGAATCACAAAGAAGACATTCTGTCTCCATATCCACCTTGATTCTGTCCTTTATAACCGTTTTGCATGGTACCTTTGAAGCAAGTAACTTCCAAATAAAATGTCGAACTCTTGGAGGAACATCCAAAGACCAAAGTTTCTTAAAAACAGTACACTTAAAAGTATCAGAGGAAGCACCCGGGCATGAAAAATTCTTTAAGGACAAGTCTGCATAATAAGCCGAGTTTATCGTGAAAAGTCTTGAGCTTGTAAGGCCCCAATACCAATAATCTACAGAGGGTGACTGTAATGGTGCTGGTGCTGGTAAGTTGATTTGGAGAATTTCAGTGAAGTCTCCCTCCTCACACCATTGATGCAGCAGAGCTGGGTTCCAACTATTTGGTGGTTGAATGAGCGTAACTACAAAGGACAATCGAGCAACCAGCGGTGGCAGTTTCCAAGTGTAGAGTTTCCCCCTGGTTTATTTGGGAGCCATCGGTCTGTAAGTTTGGTGTCTTGACCATTAACTATTGCTCAACGACCTCCAACCTCAATTAAGTCCCTCACACCCAGCAAAGCGCGCCATATCGGAGTGGATGAGGCATCTTGAATAGCAGACCTCCAAGTAGAATTCCGTAAATACCGAGCATGATAGAAATGCGAGAGCAAGGACTGAGGCTTAGTAACAATCCATTATACTGAGGCTTAGTAACAATCCATTATAGTTGTTTTACTAGAAGAGCGCGATTAAAGCTATGCAACTCTAGAAAGCCCATCCCACCAGATCCTTTATCCATAGAAAGAGAAGACCACTTTGTCCATTTGATAGCAGATGAATGTGTAGACCCCCCCCCCCCCCCACCAGAAGTTAGAAATAAGGCGTTGAATTTGCTTCAGTAAAGTCCTTGGTAAAAGAATAATGGACATTGCATAAAATGGAATTGATTGAAGAACTGCCTTTACCAACATGGTTCTCCCAGCTTGTGAGATGTGGTTTGACCAACTCTGTATACGCTTGGATACTCTATCCTTGATGTAATTTAAGACAGAGCATTTATTCCTTCCAACCCGACTTGGAAAGCCAAGATATAAGCCAAAATCAGAGACTTGATGAGTATGTAGTTGTGTTGCCACAACACATTTTAAAGGAAGGTGCAAGCTAGCTGATAACATGACTGCTGACTTGTCCGTGTTGATGCATTGATCCGATGCATCCTTGAACTCATGAAGAATATTTTGAAGTGTTTGAGCATTCATAACAGTTGCTTCCCCGAAAATAACACAATCATCAGCGAACAACAAATTACAGATCGGGGTAGGTAGTCCTGGGAGAGAGAAAGCACGATACAAACCAATATCTGTAGCCAACTTGAGGGATGAAGATAGTGTTTCCATACAAATGATGAATAATATTGGCAACAGAGGATCTCCCTGACGAAGATCGCGCTATGGAACAAAAAAACGACCTGGATATCCATTAATAAGAATTGAGGTGCGAACTGATGAGAGACATTGCTGGACCAAGGATATCCATGCGGTGTGAAATCCCATACTTTTCAGAACATCTATAACAAAACACCATTCTATACGATCAAATGCCTTTGACATGTCAACTTTAAAAGCAAAGTGGCCTTTGATCTTTGCCTTAGAACGTCGCATCATGTGTAGGATTTCATGTGAGAGCATAACTTGATCTGATATTAACCTGTTATGCACAAAAGCTGTCTGATTACATGAGATAACGGATGGGAGGATTGCTGAAACTCGATTGACCAGAACCTTGGATATAACATGGTATATGGTATTGCATAGGATATTGGTATGAAATCCTTAATGGAGACAGCCCCTTGTTTTTTTGGAATGAATGTGCGTGTCATTCAAAGTTTGATGCATGATATTATGATTTAGGAATGATAAACAGGTGTGTATGAAACCATCACTAATGATAGGCCAGTAGGTACGAAGGAAGGTTCCACTGATTCCATCGGGCCCTGGAGCCTTACCAGGATGCATTTGGCCAAATGCCTTGACAACTTCTTCTCTTGTATATATGGCACCCATTTGGTCACGTACGGTTGAAGGAACTCTATCAGCAACACAAGCCAAAAGATGATGATTCGTTTGCGGATTGGAAGTTGTAAATAATGATTGAAAATAATGCCTGGCTACTTGCTCCATTCCTCCCCAAGAGAATTTTGTCAGAGGATAAAGAGGTAATAGCATTTAGACATTGTCGTGATTTATATCTTGCAAAAAAAAAAGCGGAGTTGCGATCACTAGACGAAATCCAAACTTGCCTTGATCGTTGATGATCTAGCCTTAGTATACAACCATTTGTATAGATTCTAATGTAAACATTAGAGTGCGCTCTCAGTAAACTCACGAGTAAATCACATAGACTATGATGAAAAAATGAGATTAATGGATTCGAACTCAGGGTCAACTGAATTCAGATGTCCATGCAGGTTGGACATGGTGTTTGTTTTCAGAAGTAAGGACGACTCAAAATGAGTCTATTCTTTTGATTGTTTAAGTATTTTCATTATGTTTCTTTAACTTGATTCCCACATCTCTAGGTTTTCAACACACTTGGACCAAGGGCCACCACCATTAACAAGTGAGGGTGCGTTCACTTCACACTTAGGAAACATAATGAAATCAGGAAAGAGAATACAGAGGAGAGGAAAGGGATTCCCCTAAATCAAAAAGTTTGTTTGGTTCTGCTTAAGAAACGGAATACAAATCCTAATGATTCCCTTTGTTGTTGTTTAATTTGATATATATTGAATTAAAACTTACATAGTATTTAATTAAATATATTATATTAATAATATATGTTAATATTTATTAAAATATATAGTATACTTATAATTTATAATTTATATAACATATATATTCATAATTATATAAATCATATTTAAACTACAAATAACATATTTACATAAATTATACATAATTCATATTTACAATTATACAAAAAATATATAGTATATATATTAATATTTACTTAAATTATGAATGGTATATATTAATATTTATATAAAATATAAATAATATGTATAAAATTTATTTAAATTTTAAACAGTTTAATATTTATTACATGCATTATATATTATTCATATCAAATATAATATATTACTAACTATTTAAATTATAAATGATATATTATTATTTATATAAATTATATATATATACTCATATTTATATAAAATATATTATTAAAATTTATTTAAATTATAAATGGTATATTTTAATAGTTAAAAATATACACTAATATATATTAATATTTTTAAAAATATTAATATATTAGAATAACATTTATTAATATTTGTCCAAATCAAACACAAATAGATGAAAGACCGAGGAAAGGGAATGGCTGTAGAGTAGAGGAGATCAAATGAACGGGCGGGCCGGGCTTGGAAATAATTTCAGGCCCGTCTGGCCTGTTTCTAATGTCCAAGCCCGATTTTTTATTTTTCGGGCTGGGCCGGGCCAAACCCGGATTCTTTCTGGCTCTGCCGCTGCCTGGCCTGGTTTTTTCATTGTTTTTATACATAATTAATAAATAATTTGAATAAATAATAAAATTCTAAATAATAATAAATTCTGCATAAAAGTTTAAATAATAATAAAATTCTACAAATATATTTAAAACTTAATAAAATTATAAATAAAAATTGATACAATTATATAAAAAATAAATAAAATATATACTCCCTCTGTCCTGAATTGACCGTCTTGTTCACTATTTGGACGTGTCGTTTGACTTCAATATTTAACATATAAGATAAAATAATTTTTAAAATTTGAATTTTGCAAATGATTCCTTACATGATAAACTATATGTTACACTGTTTCATTTTATAAAATTATTTTATCTTATATGTTAAATATTAAAGTGGAAAAACGTGCCATAAAGCAAAGGAGACGGTCAATTCAGGACGGAGGGAGTATTATATTATATATATGATTTTAAATAATAGTATATATTTAAATTCGGGTCGGGCCGGGCTTTTTTCTGGCCTAAAATTTTACGGAGCCCAGTTCAGTTTTTAAGTCAAGCCTAGTTTTTTGTCAAGTCCGTCTGATTTTTTTTTCCAAACCCGGTTTTTTAGGCAGGGTCGGGTCACCGGGCCGGGTTGAGTTTGATCAGCTTTACTGCGGAGGGATGTGCGGGTTTTTGAAATTGAAAGTGAGGGAAACAGAATTTTATAAGTATAAAGCAAACGACTACAAAAGGAATGATTGATTACCGTCAAGTGAACGCCGCTGAATATTGTACGGTGGCATTTGATTAGTGGTTAACCAAGTTAGAATGATGGTCAACGGTCATTCACAGGTGATTCATGTCGTTATCTACACAAGCAAACCAATAAAAATGTCAAAAAAAAATTTCATTGCCCTTAGTCCTTTTCTTGATTCAATTTTGTTTCCAGTGCACTCAAAATAAACCATTCCTTAAACCCTAAAAAGGTCTTTAATAGTGCCAACATCTAGTGGAGGACAATGGAATAAACGAGTGGATCGTTTCAGATATTGTAATCAGATCTGTAACCTTGAAGTTATGGCTATTCAAGGTTTTGAAGCCTCGGGATTGAATTTCATAGTAGTAATCTGGGTTGAAGAAGAACCAAAATTCATAAGCTATTTATCAGAACTGATTTTGGTCATAAACTAATTTTCATAACTAACGTTGGTCATAAACTAATTTTCAATATGTTTCTTTTAACTTGATTCCCACATCTCTCTATGTTTCCAACACACTAGGACCAAAGACCAACACCATTGAGAAGTGAATATTCCACGGTGGCAGTTGATTAGTGGTTAAACAAGTTAGAATGGTGGTCAACCATCATTAACAGGTGATTCATGTCATTAACTACACAAGCAAACCAATTAAATTGTCAAATATTTTTTTTCCATTACCATCCACAATGATGTGGATTCCACCCAGTAGTAAAAAGGAAAAAATAATCAAGGGAAGAGGAGAAGATGTAAGACAGTTGATTAATTAAAACTCAGAGGAAGAAGGTTATTATTGACATATGGAGAAAATGTGAAAAAAGAAATTAAAATAATATTTTTTATTCTACTTTCCTTATTGTTTGATTACATGATCTTTTTCCTCATTCAATTTTGTTTCCGGTGCATTCAAAATAAGCCATCCCTTAAACCCTAATAATGTCTTTAATAATGCCAACATCTAGTGGAGGACAATGGAATAAACTAGTGGATCGTTTCAGATATTGTAATCAGATCTGCAGCCTTGAGGGGTTATGAAGCCTCGGGATTGGATTTCTTAGTAGTAATTTGGGTTGAAGAAGAACCGAAATTTCATCAGCTATTTATCAGAACTGATTTTGGTCATAAACTAATTTTCATAACTGACGTTTGTCATAAACTAAAACGACAATATAAACTAGCCGAGCAGACAGAGTCTATCTCTTCTTCTCCGCCGCTTCTTTCATCCGTTCTGCCTTCTTCCTCTGATAATTCCTCTTATGAAAATCAAGAAACAAATACAGAAGCGAAGTATTAAACACCTCATTAAAGCACCACCCAGCAAAACCCGAGCATCCCCCATTCTCCGCATCATTCCCAAAATGATAATACAGCATCACACCAGAAACCACAAAACTGAACATGAACTGCGTGATCTGACAATCCGTCACCGCCCTTTTCCACAACGGCCGGACACCAACAGCACACATCAAGTAGTACGCGTACATCACTGTATGAACCGTGGCGTTCGTCACCAGCGCAACGGGGAACAGCGATTGCCCGTATTCCAACCACACGTAGCACATAACCACCACCACCGCGTGGTGGTACACGTGGAGGAACGACAACCGTCTGTTGTTGTTATTACCTTTTCCTTTCCCACCAAGAATTATCAGCACGGTGTCGACGAATTCAAGGATCTTTGAGAGGTAGAAGACGTACGCCCAGAAGAAGACCGGGCCGTGCCGTGGCTGGTAGCGAGGGTATTAGAAATAGGTTTGTCTGAGTTTGTGTGTGGAACGCAATGGAAAATGTAACGCTTTCATTCATTAGTATGTCAATACTTTACAACCTCTAATGTACTTATATACATATATTACTATACCTAACCCTTTATCTAAACGCTAATAAAGAGGAAAAACAGATTCTGTTGAGTACAAAGCTTGGTAAAGAATATTAACAAACTAGATATCAATATTAACAAACTGAAATATCCTCGTGCTGCAATTCGGTTGAGATTCTCGTGGACTGCCATACCAGTCCATGTATTCCCCAATACCCCCCCTCAAGCCGTAGGTGAACATATTTTACCTAGGCTTGAAGAGTCGTCATGATGCATACCTATCTGTGACAGCTGTTCCTTGTATCTGGCCCCGGGAAGAACTTTTGTCATCATATCTGCAAGCTGAGTGGACGTAGGAGTGTAAACAATATCCACGAGTCCCTGCTGGATTTTATCCCGCACAAAATGACAATCTATCTCTATGTGCTTGGTACGCTCATGGAAAACAGGATTGCGAGCGATGTAGATAGCGGATTGATTATCACACTTAACGGGTATAGGAACGACATCACGCACACCAAGCTCATGTAACAAACGAGTAAGCCAAGTCAATTCTGAAGTAACACGTCGCAGGGAGCGGTACTCCGCCTCAGCACTGGAAAGAGAAACAGATCCTTGCTTCTTGGTCTTCCAAGAAATAGGACTATCGCCAAGGAAAATATAATAGCCCGAGACGGACTTCCGCGTGTTGGGACAGGCTGCCCAGTCTGAATCACAATAGGCCACAAGGTCAAGTTTGGAACTGGAAGCAAGAACAATCCCATAGTTAACAGTTCCCTTGATATAACACAATGCGTGCATTGCTGCCTCCATATGAACATCACTTGGATGTTGCATGAACTGGCTAAGAACCTGAACAGTAAAGCTGATATCAGGCCTGGTGTTGGTGAGATAATTAAGCTTGCCCACCAACCTTCTGTAAGGAGTAGGATCACGAAGTGGATCACCATCTGTGGCTAGTAACGGCTTCCCTACTACCATTGGTCCTTTGGTATTCCGGCGATCACTACAATCGAAGTCTTGGAGAAGTTCGTTGCAAAACTTCCTTTGGGAAAGAACATATCCTCGCGTGGTACGAATAAATTCTATCCCTAAGAAGTAATGCAGGGTGCCCAAGTCTTTGATCTTGAAGTTGTCATCAAGAGCCTGTTTGATAGCATTGATTTCATCCTGGTGTGGACCCACAATGAGCATGTCATCAACATAAACTGCTACAAACATCTTGCCTGCGGGACCGTCTTTATGGAAAAGGGAATAATCATTCTTGGATTGAACGAAGTTGAGAGTTTTAAGAAAACTCCCCAACTTAGAAAACCACTGACGGGAAGCTTGTTTCAAGCCGTACAGTGATTTCTTCAAACGACACGCTTTGTTGGTCCCTGCTACCTCTAATCCCGGTGGTAGCCTCATGTAAACTTCCTCATCAAGATCACCATGCAAAAAGGCATTGTTAACGTCTAACTGATTGATTATCCACCCGTTGTGAAGAGCAACAACAATGAGAGAACGAATAGTAGTCAACTTAACCACGGGCGAAAAGGTCTCATGATAATCCAAACCGTGTCGCTGCGTAAACCCTTTAGCTACTAACCGTGCTTTGTATCGCTCTAACGTGCCATCAGACTTAAGTTTAATTTTATAAACCCACTTGCAACCCACAACTTTCTTTCCTCGTGGTAACGTGACAATATCCCATGTGTCATTGTCTTCCAAAGCCCGCAACTCCTTTTGCATGGCTATGCGCCAGTTTTCATCTCTCACAGCGAGCATTGTAATCACGAGGCTCCACAAGAGCACCGTCAACAAGAGACTCGGTGGAGAAAAGTGCTATAGTATGGGTAGGAGTGGTTTGTCAAACTAGCATATCCTGGTAGAAGATTATCGGACTGAGTAATATTATAAACTCTCTCATCGAGAATATCTTGAAATGAGTTGCAAACATAATCTGTCAGGTACCCTGGTCGCTGACGCACTCTAGTGGATCTACGTGACTCAGCATGCGAAATATCCTGATCGAGCATGGCCTCGGACGGTGGACGCTGCTGCACAACAATCTCGGTACTAGGAGCATGACTGCTAGGCATGACATCTCCCTCATCGAAAAAAGCCGGTGAAACAATATTACTGTCCACGTGATGAAGCGACGGGACAGGAACGTTACCATGTGTTGCTCAGCAAAAGGGAAACACTGAACATGAAACTTGACATCGCGGCAAACTTCAACAACCTGTGTAACCAAACTCAAAATTTTGTGTCCCTTCTTCCGAGGATCTTCCCCAAGGTAGACACAAGCTTCTCCCCGGGGCTCAAACTTTCCTCCTTTAGGACCAACAACTGTTTTGTAACACAGGCATCCAAAAGGTTTTAAGTCATCATACGTAGGCTTTTCATTGTACAAACCTTCAAATGGAGTCTGGCCACGTAAAGCCTTTGTAGGAAGTCGGTTTAGCAAGAATGTAGCATGCAATATACATTCTCCCCAGTAAGCCAAAGGAACATGTGACTGAAAATATAACGCCCTCGCCGTCTCTAAAAGATACTTGTGTTTTCGTTCAACGACCGCGTTTTGCTGGGGTGTATACGCACAAGAGGTTTGATGAATAATACCCTCTTGCGCAAAGAACTTCTTTCCTTCGTTAGAACTACCAAGCTCCTTGGCATTATCCGTTCTGACTACCTTAATTCTCGCCTCAAACTGTCGTTCCACCATTCGAATGAACTTCACAACTGTTTCCCAAGCATGTCCCTTTTGCTTAATAAGTACAACCCATGTCGTACGTGTAAAATCATCGACAAAGCAAACAAAATATCTATAGCCATTATAAGTGTCGGTATGAAACGGCCCCCATACATCTATGTGAATCAACTCAAAAGCTTTCTTAGTAGTACTAACCGAATGCGGGAATGGGAGGCGTTGTGCTCTAGATTTGTAACAAACATCACAAGCATATTCAGAAGAAAAATCTGCTTCTTTTATTAAACCAAGCGTTACAAGTTTACGAAACGGTACGTGTCCAAGTCTAATGTGTATATCCTTAGCCTTTGGACTTATTCCTACTACGCTTGGAACGCCTGGAGACTGACAAAAGCCTGCACCACGTGTTGGATCAACACCGCTCAAGCCCAAACTCGCGTCGGTCAAGCCCGCTGCTGAATTGTCCAGCACATACAGGTTGTCCTGGCCCAGTCCAAAACGCCGCTCAACTGGTCTTGTAGAAAGGCCCTGTAAGAAACACCCATGTTTGTCAAAGACCAGAGCACAATTCAACTGTGTCACCATCTTCTTCACAGAAATCAGATTAAACAAAAAATTGGGAATGAACAACACATCTTCCAACAGCAACCCGTTCCCAACCCTAACATCTCCGATCAAGGTGACGCTCTGCGGACTCCCATCTGGCAAAACAACCACCCTTTCTCTGTCAAGTTTTCTCCATCTTTCGAACAATTCCCCAGCTCCCGACATATGATCGGTCGCACCAGAGTCTACGATCCATTTTCCCTTAAATCGTTTATCTGCGTGATTACTCAAGAAACAAAACTTGTTATTGACACAGAGTAGGTGATTACCTGAGAAATTGCAATAATCAACCTCCTCTGTCTTCAATTCTGTATTGGCGTTTCGAATCAATTGAGTGATCTGCTGCAACTGTCTAGGGGTCAATCCATCCCCTTGCTCAACATCATCGCCTTCAACCTGTTCTGAAACCCTAGCCGAGTTTGCGAAACTTCTTCTTTCGTGCCAGCACCTTGTCTTTACCATGCAACTGAAAGCACTCTGCCGATATGTGACCTGAACGTTTGCAATGTGTACAGGTTTGGCGCTGGTAGCATTCGTCGAAGCTGTGGCCGGGTTTCCTGCAATACGAACAGGTAACCTTCTTTCTTTCAATTTTCCGGTTGGGGTTTTTTAAAGATTCGCCTGTTGCGATTTGTGCCTGACTGGAAAACGACATCGAGTCGTCTCTGACTTGCTCACCCCCCCGCTGCTCCTCTTCCTGAACAACCAGAGAGTAAGCTTCCTCTAAACTGGGTGTGGTTTGCATAGCCAAAATTTGGCCCCTGATTGAAACATATTTCCGATTTAATCCCATCAAAAACTGGAGAAGTTTATCCTCTTCTGCTTGCTTTTTGGTGGATTCCTTGGCGTCGCAGGTACATCCTCCGCAACTGCACATAGCTAATGGTCGAGCTGACTCTAACTCTCCCCAAAGCCTTTTCAGTTTCGTAAAATAATCACTCACACTGTCTTCTCCCTGATTAACATCTATTAATTCACGTTTCAGGTTATGGGTAACAGCCAGATTGCTTTTCCCAAACCTGCGACACAGAGAGTCCCACAATTCCTTTGGATCTTGAATAAAGCGGACACTTTGGGCAATACTCGGGTCCAGCGCCGTCTTTAGCCAAGACAAAACCAGAGAATTCGACCTCTCCCAGGCACTACAACGAATGATATTTGTTTCATCAGGTTTAGCAACCTTACCTGTTACGAAGCCGAACTTATTTTTAACCTTCAAAGCAGTAATCATGTCGCACTTCCACCCCAAGAAGCCCGTCCCATTGAACTTAGGCACGAGACTTAATCCAGGGTTCTCCGCTGCGTGGACATAAATCGGGTCATTGACATCAATGGCGCTGCTGCTGGAGGAAGAATCAGACTCTGGATTCTTTCCTTTGCTTGGGTCTTCTACCACCACGTTCGTCATGCTTGCGGGTGCCAAAGAAATTTAGAATCGTAACCTTGCTACTGATACCATATTAGAAATAGGTTTGTCTGAGTTTGTGTGTGGAACGCAATGGAAAATGTAACGCTTTCATTCATTAGTATCATACTTTACAACCTCTAATGTACTTATATACATATATTACTATACCTAACCCTTTATCTAAACGCTAATAAAGAGGAAAAACAGATTCTGTTGAGTACAAAGCTTGGTAAAGAATATTAACAAACTAGATATCAATATTAACAAACTGATATCCATATTAACAAACTGAATATCCTCGTGCTGCAATTCATTAGAGATTCTCGCGTGGACTGCCATACCAGTCCATGTATTCCCCAATAGAGGGAAGCAGAAGATGGATTTGACTGGGAGGCTGGTTATGGCAGAGAGGGTGCAGCCGACTGCCATAGCGAGTGAGATGAGGAGGATAGTGAGGTTGTAGAAAATTGAGAAGAGGCGGAGGAAACTTGGTGGCGGTAATGGGAGTGAGGATTTGAGGAGAAGAAAGGTGAGGGAAAGGTAGGTTGTGACTGTGAGAGTGAGAAACTGTGGGCTGGATCCGAATGTGGTACCTCTGTTCCATTCGAAATTGGATATGAATGAGTTGTCAACTAGCCAGTAGTGCAGTCCGCCATGAATGGTGCTGGAGGTCATTGGAGGAGGAATGTAGTGAGCAGAGGTGAGGTGACTGTATGTTATTGAGGTGTAAACAGGGGAGGAACGTGGGACGGAGATGGGTTCTCGTTGGATAAGTATTTGTTTATCGGGCGTTAGTTTGGGCTAGCTTCCGGGTCTAAAGTCGTTTATGGGTCCAAGCCCGTTTAAAATAATAGTTTGATGTGAAAACGGCGCCGTTCTTGTGAGGACGGACACAGAGTTCACTCACACAGAGACGCAGAGAACGGAAATGGCGGTCGGTCGTCATTTCGGTTACTGAAGCTGAGCATGGCGGGGACTCCCAAGGTGGAGACTCCCATGGCGGAGGAAAAGCAGACGGAGCCTGCCTCATCACCATCTCCTACGACTTTAAGATGGAGAATACTTCGCAAAGCTCTCCTTCGTCGCCACAGAGGAGGTTTTTCCTCTCTCTACGTGCTGTCTTCTCCTTTCATCCCCGATTCGATCATACCCTTTTGACTCTTTTACCATTTTGTAGTCGCAGATGAGCTATCTGCCAGTCGAGTTTCTAGAAAGTCAACCAGTGGCTTTGATTTGATACCCTGTCAAAAATCGGGCACTTCCGAAGAAGGGAATCCCCATTTTAATCTAGAGAATCAGAAAGATGTCTGCTTCCGATACGCATTGCCCGTTGATGGCTGTCCCGAATTGCTTCTTTGGTAAGCTGATAATATTGTTCTTTATTCGCTCTTCTCCTAGAAACTTGTTGTTTGGATATGAGGGAGAAGTCGTTGATGAGCAATTAGCGCTTATCTATGGGAGCCAATCGTAAATCTGTGTGACCGGGGGCCCAATGATGATACTAATCATGTGAAATCGTACTCACAATTTCCTGGAAATATCTAATCCTGTCATCAATTTAACACATTTCTTACGGTATTGTCTAATGGTTGCAATGCTGATGGTTCTTCATAATATATCATATGATATGCACGATAGAATACAAAATAGATAGTTATCTTGCCAACGGAGGTGGAGCTTATTCCTTTCATTGGGGTGAATTCCATTTTAGTTTAGAAACCTTAGTGAGTTCCATCTATAATTGAGTCAAAGTTCCAATGCTAATAAATCTTGATCACAAACTGTTTGAACTCATCCACTGCAATCCAACCATGAGGTGACGTAGACCAGTGTTGTGTGCTTGGTTGCTACATTTGGTGCTTAGTTTAGACGACTTGAGCTAACCCTGCAAATGGTCTGACCTTGCGAAAGGCTAGCTCAAAAGATCCAGAGTGAGAGTTTCTTAGAGTTTGTTTGCGATTAGTCACTTTTGCGTTAGCCTCTTGTGTTTGTTTGCGATACAAGAAGTAACTCTTGATTTTTCTACTGATACATCCACAACCGAGATGCCAACTTGGGTACACCCAGTAACATTGTTTGGTTCGTCATGTATATCATTATGCGTTTGCTACTATGATTGAGCTCACTTAAGGGTATGTGGTTGGTAATATCTGGTAGTTATTTGCAGTCAAAGGACCGGTGGTGCCGTTCTCAATGATTTTGACATTTGTAACCAGTATGATATTGACAATACTGGGATTGTCTGTAAGTACCCATCCTTTTTGTTCTGCCATCACATGCTTTATGCTTTCTGGGTATCTCTTCTGTTTGTATGCATCTCATATTACAGCGAGGTCTAATTAAGTATACTTCACCTCATGCCAATAACATGGACATATTTGTTAAAGACCGAGGATTCACAGGGCTTGTCTTATTTACTTTATTTCACCACGATCTGCTAGTGTTAAGAATGTTTGCAGTTCAGTCATGGAACTCTGCAGCGGGATGGACATCTGTGTCGTATGTAATGTCTGCTGTAACATATGAATAAAATCCACTAACCACTCTATTCCAGTTTAAGGGCGTGGTGTGGCGAGGAGTGTGTTTGAATTAAGCAAGTTTATGGGCAACTTTTCACTGGTTTTACAAAATTCTGATAAACATTGATCCGCGTCATGTATCTTCTTATATATCTGTGTGTATAAACTTGTTGTGCACCTCTGGTTCTTCATATACTTTGTTTTGATTCTACATAACCACCAAGTGATTCCCTTAATGGCATCTGATTTTCAATTGTATAATTTGATAAGGTCCCTGGCCATCTGAAGAAGTCCTTGCATATTATTGCTTGTCAAATGTCTCCATGTTCAGGTCTACCAACAATTTCCCCTCTTTTTTATATGACAACTATGGCTAATTCATCTTTCATGCTGGATTGAGCGAACATATACTCGTGTCTTTACATCTGTATCTCATAAGATATCCACGTTTATGACCCCTTTAGGTCAAAGCGAGTCATAGAGCTTGGCGCAGGTTATGGGTTAGCTGGGTTATCTGTTGCCATTGCAGCAGAGGCTTCTGAGGTGGTGATATCAGATGGAAACCCGCAAGTGGTTGATTGTATCCCTTTTGCTGTCTTCACAGAACCTGGTCCCTTATTGGCTTTGTCGTTTTCTTTTAATGCTCAATACGTTTCGGTGAAAACGTAGTAACTTGTGGGACTGATAAAGACCAACTGAAATGGAGAAAGATGTTTTCAAATACTCAAATGGATAGATAGATATTCAGCGTAGTATCACTGCAAACTCATCTGCATTTGGCGAGACTAAAGTTAATGCATTGCTGCTGCACTGGAACCAAGCGGAGGAGGATCTTAAATCTTTCTCCAACACCTTTGACATCATAGTTGCTAGTGATTGGTAAGTTTCTGCATCTTCACAAACACCTATATATATATGTATTATATTTTAGGGTATGCGACTGACTATTCACTTAAGCAATTCAGCATCTTCTAATATATGTTGCAGCACTTTTTTCAAGGACTTCCACCAGGGTCTAGTTAAAACTGTTAAGCTGTTGTTGAAGGACACTGGCTTGGCGATATTTCAGCCCAAGAAGAGGAGACTCACTCGACAAGTTTCTTGAGGAAGTGAAATCTAATGGGTTAGATGTGTCAGTAACTGAGAACTATGATGCCTGTGTCTGGAAGCGACACTCTGAAGTTATGCGTGGGGACAATTCATGGCCGAACTATGAGAAGGATCATTGCTACCCCCTGCTGGTTAGAGTCACACGATGAAAATTGAAGCTCTCTGATTGGTTTCTTCTGTTCATTACGCGATCATTTGCTGAGAGTTGGTCATACCGCCTGTTGCCTGATAACATCTTTTACGTGAGGGAAGAAAATGAAGGGTAAATGCAAGAGGGGAGAGCACTCTCTCAATCTTCTACGGCTGTCTTCTATTTCCCTTTGCTTGTTGTATAGTAACTGATGACCTTGTATTTTGTCAAAATTCTTTTGTAGCCATGTTTTGAGTTCCTCAACCCTGCAGTGATTCCCTTCCATGGAGTTATGTACTTTGCGACTGCATGTTAGTGCCGGAGAGGGAACCAGAAGTTCAACTTGAGGCTATATGAATTATGATTGGGGTTTTCATTTTGGAACGGATCAGTTAGAAGCTGAGAATAATTTACTGTTCAGCACTGTTATCTACTTTCCGCTGCTAAAGAGGTTGTTTATCAAGAAATGATTTGCATCCATATGGCCATTGAATATCCAGAAGCGTCTAGGGGCATACAAAAACAATGTCCCAACTTTGCTCTGAAATATCAACCGTAACAGTGAATGGAAATCAAATTCATTACAAAAAACAGATATCACTAAGGGAAACGGGGAGCTTCAGAGTTCAGTGTGGTAATCCTGTGGTCTGAACCACAATGAAAAATCAACACCATCATTCTTCAGCTTCTTTGTTGCAGGTCCCATTCTCTCCAGAAGCTGCAGTTTGCAGTAATATAAGAAGTATTACAAACAAAAAAAAAACTTCAAACAATGGATGCCCCGCATGTGTAAGGAGACCACAGTAATCACATTAAGCAACAGCTTTATTAAATTGATTGACGTTACAGAAAAATAGAATAATGCTGACCTTTTGATGGATCCTGCCGTTAGACACAAGAACAGATCTGTCAAATACAGAGAACATTCCCCCATCCATCCGTGTCACGACTCCACCTGCTTCTTCAACAATCTGTACATAAACAATTGAACTGAACCAAGGAGGTAAAGGTAGAGAATGTGAAGAAAAAACAACCAAAATTGATAACGAATAAAAAGGAGATTAAACAAGCCTGCTACGATATAGCAAATTAATTTTAGTTGAATCCAACAAAAGTATAAGAAAGTGAACACCGAAATTCTCAATTATGAACAGCAAGGGCTGACTGACTTTTCTGGAAAAAAAATGGTTGATGTATGTATGTACCTACCAAACTACCAGCAGCCATATCCCACGGCTTTAATCTGTATTCCCAATATGCATCAGCAACCCCTAGAGCGACATGGCACATGTCTACAGATGCAGGCCCAAGACTTCTCACACCCACAAAATGAATAAGGTATGTGGATTTCAAATTCCTCCATATCAGGCACACCCAGTCCATGGATCGAGTCCAGAAACAAGGACGAGTCACACACAAAAAAAGAAACAGTAAGTCAGTTACCCTGCTAACATCTGTGACAAGGCATCAGGAAAAGTATGCTTCCAACTTTTCCATCTGAAGCTTCCTTGGCTAGATAGTTCACGACATCCTCAGTTCGTGTCTATATTAAGCAAGCATCAGTAACGCAAGTCATTACAGCAAATAGAAATGACCCAACAAGTATAATGACGCTATAACTAAACCCATGTTAATATTCAGCAAGAGAAACAGACATGCACAAGATGAGAGAAGTAATCGAATTGAAGATCAAAAAGTATAGCCAAAGTAGACCAATAGCTTTGATATACGCGGCCAAACTTGAAACACATTAATTTTCCTGGTGAATCAAGCTCATATAAAGAGCCATATGTTGGTGGCTAGCAAGAAGAAGATGGCCAATCCCTTCTTCAATGGCCACTTGCTCTGTGTGCCCAATTTCCCTTTCCATTTTTCCAATTGAGGCTAATGAATAGCCAGAAAACATCAAAGCTATCGGAAGCACGGGGATCACAAACCTTCACCCCATGAAGATATTTGCAAATTATAGATAAAAAGGGGGACAATAAATGAATTTCAAGAAGATCGTAAGTACAAATTCTGTTCAATTACAGCTTGTGGGCGCATCGAAGGAGGACATACCTGAACTCTTTGTATCCCAACAAGCTATACATCCCCAATACCCATCCTATGCCAGCTATTGAAAAAGGCAAAAAGAAGAAGCCCATAACTGTGAATCCCTGGGCGAGGTACCAGTGCCACACACGAGTTCGATAGTAGTCACACCAGATGAAAGAAAGTTGAACTTCAGAAAATTTAAAGGTACTACAATCCATGAGCCATACATTACATGATCTACCAAGCATGTAATTCAAAAGACCTGGGACCTGAAACAAGTAGACTGTTACACTGGGCAAAAGAAACTTGAAACATTTGTGTTAACAGCTAAAGTATAAACATAAGAATATAGCACACATAAGAAAAATCTCACAATATGAAAGGTCGATGGACGTCATGTAATGGAAATATCGGCATCTGAAAAAGATAACCTATATTCACATATCAGGCCAAAACTGGGGCTCATAAAGTAGAAGGAAAATAATGTTGATTTCAAAGACTTGCTCCAGATTTTGATGATATAGTGGATAAAGTTTCGTCCCAGGAGCAATAGCTTGCTAGTTCAAGTCCCGACACTTGTATCATATTTGCCCAAGGTTCTAGCCAAGGGTTTACCTCCTCTACTCTTACAGAAACTTGTGCTTGTCACCCCTGGGAGATATAGCAAAATTATAGAATAAGAAGAAGCGGAAAAGAAGGAGAATCAAGGATGTCAATGAAAGACAGCAATAGCAATTACAGAAGTATAGGAAGGGACAAAAAGGAAGCACCAAGAACTAATAAATAAAAGCAAATCATACACACAGCACCTATACTTTGAATCTTTCTCTTAAGCCCAGCAGAAAATTATAAAGCTGCTTCACCAACAAATTAGTTAAAACAGTTACATGGATAAGCATATCAGCACTTACCCAATAGGTATCGCCTCATCAAAGATCAATGAAACTCTCTCTGGAGTTGTTGCCAACTCAAGAAGGCCAACATAGAGCCATATAATGGTACATGTGGGTCGGATTGCACAAGCCAATGTGGCAAAAACCAAAGCCCACTTCCTTGAAGATGATCCCACCTTTGTCTCATCATCTCTAGCAATAACCCAAGTAGCAAACCAGCAAAGTTACAAGACTAACAGAGAAAGAAAACTTGAGAGATGAATCTTCCACAAGAATATGCTTGTAAACAATTCTGCGGTAACAATATGAATCTTCCACAAGAATATGCTTGTAAATAATTATGGGATAACAATTGTGTCCATACAGAAATCAGATACAATTTCAAGAACGTATTTCACTGAGTCATCAAAATTTAATCTCAGAGCACAAACATTGAAGTTTAGAAAAGACCTAAATCTTACATTTCAATATTATACTGACTCCAACTCAAACTAATGCTATGCAAGTGGTAATTCATAACTACCAAAAAAGCGACTGAATTGACCGGACAAGATTACAAAGTCCACGAATCAAAACAAGCCAACCATCAACCACCAATCCCAAACCTCCCCCCCCCCCCCCAATTCAATAGTACTAAACTCTCAAAATGACCACTAATATCTATGGCCCCATGATGCCACGATACTAAAGCGTACTAGTCTTACCAGTCTTGATATCATTCACAAAATATTCCTCTGCTCCCCTTGCCATAAGTAGGCCCCCATCCTTTCTAAAGTACAAGTATCGACAGTAACCTAATATATCTTTCTTAGTCTCTTTCTCTATATTCCAATCACTAGCACAATTTTGGCTATCATTTGCCGTTGGTTGCAGTACCTCAAGTAGCCAAATTCTTCTCTTCGTAAGCAATCTCAGCTTGGAGGAATTACCAATCAAAACCAATTTTGTATATTGGGCCTTCCGGCAATGGTGGGGTATATAAAAATATCATGTTGGTAAGATTCAACGACACTAAAATATAAGGATTCACACCGCCAGGTGAGATTATTTTTCCTAGCCAATGTATATATTCTCAACAGACGGGTGGTTTCAGAAAAATTGATACACCGGATGTAAGTCCTTCCCAACAACCAAAATAGGAACCTCAGACCATGAGCGCAATTTCAGAGAGAAAGCATGAAATGAGGATGGAAGAGTTGGTTACTTTATCACACAACGTATTACTCTACGACGGCGAACAAAGCTAAGGAGCTTGTAATCATTATCAGAAGAATCAATCCTATAAACACAAATAGGTTGCTGATGTCATGATCACAATTCTTTACAACATCAAAGGTGGGTAAGGAATGGATAGAGATCTGTGAACTGACAGATTCCATATGATGAAATTAAAATCATTCTCACTGTTCTTCTAAGAGTAGATCCTAAGACAAAAAGTCCATCAAGCGCAGACTTCACTTTCCACTTATTTGGGTTTTCTTTTAATGGAAAATCTTTATCGAAAATTTTCTGTAAAGTCTCACTGCACCGAAGTGACCATACGAATTCAGAAGAATCTTTTTTACCTCTCATGATAAGTAAAGGTTGGAAGTCGTTGTGGTTGCAACATTGCAGGCGGTGCGAGGAGATGAATTCTGGATCTTCAATCATGTTTTTCCATGATTTAGCTATTGATGTGCATCTAATTAGATATTTGACGGGGAGATAGTAAAATATTTTTCTTCATATTTCTGATGGAATCTTTGGAAGAATGTTTTCCATTAGCAAAGAACGGAGGATTTAGACTCAGCGATAGATATATGACAATGGGGAGAAGAATGATTTGTATATCGATAGGAGAATAGATAGATCTAGAACGACAGTTGATAGGAATATGATATTTATCTGATAATCATCGTGGGTTGTATAGCCGTCCATGGATCGCTTGTTTTTAGGATACAATGAGAGGAAAATATGGGTCTGAAAACAAGACTGAGGGCAACGCAGGGCAAGGGAAGTCAAGGTAGAAGAAGACGCTTACAGGGATACAACTGAGAGGAAAATATTGTATCACATGCCTAACAGGCCGCTTATAGGGACTGACTCCGCCGCACCTTTTGGGATGATTGATTTGATATTTTATGCATCACGGGGATGAAATGAATACTAAAACTCCAAACACAAAAAGAAAGAAACTGTGATGTTGGAAACAAATACATTTATAGAAACAGATTTAGAAAAAAAAAATTCTGAAATTAAATCTTGAAATAGCACTCCCGGGATTTCATTAATTACAAACTTGAAATCGTCCCTTCAAGAGATGATTTCTCTTATCCCCGAGCCACGTCGGCACTGACTCAGCATGTGGGCGTTATGCTTGCTGGATAATAGTTTTGGATTGTTGGATAAAGGTTTTGGATTGTTGATAGAAGCCCGTAGTGCTTCCACATGTTGAGTCAGTGCCCGACGCGGCGTGGGGATAAGAGAAATTATCTCTTGAAGAGACGATTTCAAGTTTTGTAATTAATGAAATCCCGTGAGTGCTATTTCAAGAATTAATTTCAAAAGTAGGTTATGAGTATTATTTTTTTAAGAAGGTTATTTTAGAATTTTTTTTCTAAATCTGTTTCTATAAATGTATTTGTTTTCAACATCACAGTTTCTTTTTTTTTTTTGTTTGGAGTTTTAGTATTCATTTCATCCCAGTGATGCGTAAAATATCAAATCAATCATTCAAAAAGGTGCAATGGAGTCAATCCCTGTAAGCGGTCAATCCCTGTAAGCGGACTGTTAGGCATGTGATACAATATTTTCTTCTCAGCTGTATCTTTGTAGTCTTATTCATCTTCTACCTTGACTTCCCTTGTCCTACCTTGCCCTCTCCTGTTTTCAGACCCATATTTTCCTCTGAGTTGTTTCCTAAAAAAGCGATCCATAGAGGGCTATACAACCCATGATGATTATCAGATAGATATCATATTCCTGCCAGCTGACGTTCTAGATCTATCTATTCTCGTATCGATATATAAATCATTCTTCTCCCCATTGTCATACATCTATCGCTGAGTCTACATCCTCCGGTTCTTTGCTAATGGAAAACATTCTTCCAGAGATTCCATCAGAAATATGAAGAAAATATTTTACTATCTCCCCATCAAATGTCTAATTAGATGCACATCAAAAGCTAAATCATGGAAAAACATGATTGAAGATCCAGAATTCATCTCCTCGCTCCGCCTGCAATATCGCAATCACAACGCCTTCCAACCTTTACTTATTATGAGAAGTAAAAAAGATTATTCTGAATTCGTATGGTCACTTCGGTGCAGTGAGACTTTACAGAAAAAATCCGATATAGATTTTCCAGTAAAAGAGAACCCAAATAAGTGGAAAGTATAGTCGGCGCTTGATGGACTTTGTCTTAGGATCTATTCTTAGAAGAAGCTGTGAGAATGACTTTAATTTCATCATATGGAATCCGTCAATTCACAGATCTCTATTTATTCCTTACCCACCTTTGATGTTGTCAAAGAATTGTGATCACGACATCAGCAACTCATTTGTATTTATAGGATTTGATCCTTCTGATAATGATTACAAGCTCCTTAGCTTTGTTTGCCGTAGAGTAACCGTTCGTGATAAAATAACTAACACACTCTTCCATACTCATTTCATGTTTTCTCTCTGAAACGGCGCTCATGGTCTGAAGTTCCTATTTCAGTTGTAGAGGACTTACATCTGGTGTATCATTCTTTCTAGAACTACCAGTCTGTTGGAGAATATATACACTGGCTAGGAATAATAATCTCACCTGGAGGTGTGAATCCTTATACTTTGGTGTCATTGAATCTTACTAACATGATAGTTTTACATACCTCACCATTGCCAGAAGGCCCAGTATACAAAATTGGCTTTGATTCTCCCGTTTTGATTGGTAATAAGTTGAGATTGCTTACAAAGAGAAGAATTTGGCTACTTGAGGGACTGCAACCAACAGCAAATGATAACTAAAATTGTGCTGGTAATTAGAATATAGAGGAAGAGACTGAGGAGGATATATTAAGTGACTGTCGATACTTGTACTTTAGAAAGGATAGGGGCCTACTTATGGAAAGGGAAGCAGAGAATATTTTATGAATGATATTAAGACTGGTAAGACTAGTACGCTTCAGTATCCTAGCATCATGGGGCCCATAGATATCATTAGTCATTTTGAAAGTTTAGTATTGCTGAATTGGTGAAGGGGTGGGAGGGAGCGTTTGGGATGGTGGTTGATGGTTGGCTTGTTTTTAATTCGTGGACTTTGTAATTGTGACCGGTCAATTCAGTCAGTTTTTTTTTGAGTTATGAAGAACCACTTGCTTAGCATTAGTTTGAGTTGGAGTCAGCATCACATTGAAATGTAAGATTTAGGTCTTTCCTTTATGTTGGTTCGTTTTTTTAATTCGTGGACTTTGTAATCGTGACCGGTCAATTTAGTCGGTTTTTTTTGTAGTTATGAATTACTACTTGCTTACATTATTTGAGTTGGAGTCAATATCACATTGAAATGTAAGATTTAGGTCTTTCCTAAATTTCAATGTTTGCGCTCTAAGATTAAATTTTGATGACTCAGTGAAATGCGTTCTTTAAATTGTATTTGATTTCTGTATGGACACAATTGTTATCCCAGAATTGTTTTACAAGCATTTCTTATGGAAGATTCATTGTTTACCCAGAATTGTTTACAAGCATATTCTTGTGGAAGATTCATCTCTCAAGTTTTCTTTCTTTGTTAGTCTTGTAACTTTGCTGGTTAGTTACTTGGGTTATTGCTAGAGATGATGAGACAAAGGCACAATGCGCCTGGTGCTTCAAGCAAGAGAAAGGGTGCATTATATGGCAATCATGTTGCCCCGTGGGTTGTAAGCTACCAGTTTACCATTTTAATTTATATTTCATAATACGAAGGCTTGCACCTTGTTTGTTTTCAATGCGGCTGCTACGGCCATAAGCATGCGGCCTGCCCATTTCGAAATAGCAAAGGTGAAATACAACAAGAAGTTGGAGTCAAGCTAGTGCCGGTAAATGATAATGTGGAATTAACGCACGTTCAAGAGGATTATGGAGCCAATTATGAACAGCAAAAGGGCTGACTGACTTTTCCGGAAATAAATGGTTAATGTATGTATGTACCTACCAAAGTACCAGCAGCCATATCCCACGGCTTTAATCTGTATTCCCACGCATCAGCAACCCCTAGAGCCACATGGCACATATCTACAGATGCATGCCCAAGCCTCCTCACACCCTACAAAATACGGTTTGTGAATTTCAAATCTTCCATATCAGGCACATCCAGTGCATCGATTGAGTCCAGAAAGTAGTAAGAGTCACACAGGACGTTAGAAAACAGTAAGCCAGTTACCCTGCTAACATCTGTGAAGTGCTTGAATAAATCCATATTGGTTGTCCACGCTTCATCATGATCATACCCAAAACCTGTTACTAAAAGAGACCTCTCCACCTGTAATGAGAATAACATTAGTAACTCTATTCCCTGTGACAGATGAGGATCACTTATGGAAGCCAATAGGACCATGAAATATAAAAAATAGCATTGGACAAGATTATTCATTTAGGCTCCATTCTCAATGCAGCTATTGGAAGGAGATGAAAGTATTTTCTTTTGTGACCCCACTACTAATGGACAAGATTATTTCATCCCTCAAATCGAACGCTCCTATAACTAGCGTTTTTCTCACAAGAGCTTAATCTAGTAGGACCCACCTCCTTCATCTAGGTCCAGAACGGGGCCTTAGTTTGCGCCCTGGTATCTGTTTTTTTTAAATAATATATAGAAGAGGAAAAACAGTTCTATACTGTTACGAAACATATCAAGATACACTGCAGTTTGTTACCTGATCAGTAGGGCTTACTTGAATCTTTTCTGAATTGCAAAAGGATCCTCCTCCTAGCATGTTCAAACATAACACTCGGATTTTAGAGACATACAGGACAAGTATAGTATAGCTAATACTTATTCTCAGGATTTGATCCTTCTCACCAGCTGTTGCTGTAAATGTACGAGTATTCCAACACATTGGACCACCTACAAATTCTACCTAGAGAAAAAGACAAGAAACACTATCACTGCTTGACAGACAGACATACATAGACTTTGTGCCACACTACTCTATTTTTGTAAGCAGATACTTTTCATTTCTTCTTGAATCAAACCATGGGTAGTTTCAGCATCTCCTTGAAACTCTCTCCTATATGCACAGAATTTGAAAAAAATTATCATCTCTGATGAAAGAATGAGAGGAAATCAATTACCACAGAAGCAGCTGCGGGTCTTCCTTTAAATAGTACCACAACAGAGACACCGAAGCTTGGATAGCGATGAACAAAGTTATGGTCCCATCTACCAAAATAATAACATTTCACACTTTATAAACCAATCTTAATGGTTGTGAACCACATAAAAGGAATTGCCACATCTTCAATGTGAAAACAGAAGCAAAAGCAGCACGCTTGAAGTATTTAGAAAAGAGAGAGAGAGAGAGACGGACCCAAAGGATCAATGCACCAAAGATAGTCCGAAGAAGTTTCTCCAGTAACCCCTCCTTCCTCTCCAAGAATAAGGTGGTCCTTGAAATTGGCCTTCACCACTTCCAGGATAGTAGCTTCACTATTTTTATCTGTGCTGCAGAGGAAGTGGTATCATAATCGTGTGAAAAGAACAGTAATTTCATTGGCTAATTCAGATATAGTAGGCATCAAAAGATAGATTAATGAATTTCATTTCAAAGCATCAGTCCCTGTATTCAAATATAAATACATATACAAGGAGACACAAACTTTAAAATAATCAAGTAGGATAAGTTAGAAGGAGCAGAAGCCAGAAAAGATAGATGGCTTAAAACTGTTAAGCTGTTGTTGAAGGACACTGGCTTGGCGATATTTTTCAGCCCCAGAAGAGGAGACTCACTCGACAAGTTTCTTGAGGAAGTGAAATCGAATGGGTTAGATGTGTCAGTAACTGAGAACTATGATGCCTGTGTCTGGAAGCGACACTCTGAAGTTATGCGTGGGGACAATTCATGGCCGAACTATGAGAATCATTGCTACCCACTGCTGGTTAGAGTCACACCATGAAAATTGAAGCTCTCTGATTGGTTTCTTCTGTTCATTACGCAATCATTTGCTGAGAGTTGGGTCATACCGCCTGTTGCCTGATAACATCTTTTACGTGAGGGAAGAAAATGAAAAGATAAATGCAAGAGGGGAGAGCACTCTCTCAATCTTCTACGGATGTCTTCTATTTCCTTTTGCTTGTTGTATAGTAACTGAAAACCTTGTATTTCGTCATACTTCTTTCGGTAGCCATGGTTTCGGGTTCCTCAACCCCACAGTAATCCCGAGTCTGTATGATTTATGATTAGGTCTTCCATTTTTCAATGTAGCAGTAAGAAGCTGAGAATAGTTTCCTGATTAGCACTGTCAGAAGGGATCTACTTTCCGCTGCTAAAGAGGTAATTTATTAAGAAATGATTTACATCCACAAGGGCATTGAATATCCAGAAGCGTTCATTGCTGTAGGGGGTGTACAAATAATGACCCAACTTTGCGCTTGAAATATTGACCGTAGTAGTGAGTGGAAATCAAAATCATTACGAAAAACAGATATCACTAGGGAAACGGGGAGCTTCAGAGTTCAGTGAGGTAATCCTGTGGTTTGAACCACAATGAAAAATCAACACCATTATTCTTCAACTTCTCTGTTGCAGGTCCAATTATCTCCAGAAGCTGCATTTTGCAGTAGTATAAAAAGTATTACAAACCAAAAAAAAATCTAAACTTCAAACAATGGATGCCCCGCATGTGTAAGGAGACCACAGTAATCACATTAAGAAGCAGCTTTATTAAATTGATTGACGTGATGGGCAGATAGAATAATGCTGACCTTTTGATGGACCTTGCCGTTAGACACAAGAACAGATCTGTCGAATACAGAGAACATTCCCCCATCCATCCGTGTCACGACTCCACCTGCTTCTTCAACAATCTGTACGTAAACAATTGAACCAAGGGGGTAAAGGTAGAGAATATAAAGAAAAAACAACCAAAAATTGATAGTGACTAAAGAAGGAGATTAAATAAGCCAGCTTTCATAAGAACGACTGGTGCTACGATATAGCAAATTAATTATAGTTGAACCAACATAAGGTATAAGAAAATGAACATCGAAATTCTCAATTACAAACAGCAAAGGGGCTGACTGACTTTTCCGGAAAAGAAATGGTTAATGTATGTATGTACCTACCAAAGTACCAGCAGCCATATCCCACGGCTTTAATCTGTATTCCCAATACGCATCAGCAACCCCTAGAGCCACATGGCACATATCTACAGATGCAGGCCCAAGCCTCCTCACACCCTACAAAATGAATAAGGTTTGTGAATTTCAAATTCTTCCATATCAGGCACACACACACAGTGCATGGATTGAGTCCAGAAACTAGGAAGAGTCACACAGGACGTTAGAAAACAGTAAGTCAATTACCCTGCTAACATCTGTGAAGTGCTTGAATAAATCCATATTGGTTGTCCACGCTTCATCATGATCATACCCAAAACCTGTTACTAAAAGAGACCTCTCCACCTGTAATGAGAATAACATTAGTAACTCTATTCCCTGTGACAGATGAGGACCACTTATGGCAGCCAATAGGACCATGAAATATAAAAAGGATAGCATTGGACAAGATTATTCATTTAGTTGGCAACCTGATATCTGTTTTTTTTAAATAATATATATAGAAGAGGAAAAACAGTTCATACTGTTACGAAACATATCAAGATACACTGCAGTTTGTTACCTGATCAGTAGGGCTTACTTGAATCTTTTCTGAATTGCAAAAGGATCCTCCTCCTAGCATGTTCAAACATAACACTCAGATTATACAGGACAAGTACAGTATAGCTTTTTTTTTCTCAGGATTTGATCCTTCTCACCAGCTGTTGCTGTAAATGTACGAGTATTCCAACACATTGGACCACCTACAAATTCTACCTAGAGAAAAAGACAAGAAACGCTATCAATGCTAGACAGACAAACAGACATAGACTTTGTGCCACGCTACTCTATTTCGTAAGTGGATACTCTATATGAGTACATTTTGAAAAATTTATCATATCTGATGAAAAAATGAGAAGAAATCAATTACCACAGAAGCAGCTGCGGGTCTTCCTTTAAATAGTACCGCAACAGAGACACCGAAGCTTGGATAGCCATGAACAAAGTTTGTGGTCCCATCTACCAAAATAATAACATTTCACACTTCATAAACCAATCTTAATGATTGTGAACCACATAAAAGGAATTGCAACATCTTCAATGTGAAAACAGAAGCAAAAGCAGCACGCTGGAAGTGTTAAGGAAAAAAGAGAGAGGGAGAGAGACGGACCCAAAGGATCAATGCACCAAAGATAGTCCGAAGAAGTTTCTCCAGAACCCTCCTTCCTCTCCAAGAATAAGGTGGTCCTTGAAATTGGCCTTCACCACTTCCAGGATAATGGCTTCACTATTTTTATCTGTGCTGCAAAGGAAGTGGTATCATAATCGAGTGAAAAGAACAGTAATTTCACTGGGTAATTCAGATATAGTAGGCATCAATAGATAGATTAATGAATTTCATTTCAAGCATCATCTCCTGTATTCAAATATACATATACAAGGAGACACAAACTTTAAAATAATCAAGTAGGATAAGTTAGAAGGAGCAGGAACCAGAAAAGATAGATGGCTTACTCTGTCACCAAATCTGTAAGTCCTTTGTAGTTGATATTCCTAGGCTTGTTAACAGCAGCCATCACAACCTGATAACAAGAGTTATATTGGAGAAGAAAGGACAACAAGAAATGAATCTAAGGTAACAAGCTGAATACGCAATGGTTAATTATGCGGGTATATGGCTATATGAGATTCCATCGTCTTCCTCTGTTTCTTCCGTATTTGATTCCATCGTCTTCATATCTTGGAATCTTTCAAGCCTTTCTCATCTCCAAATTGGCACCATTTCTTCAAATTGGTGGTTGCAGTGGACATCAAACAGGAGGGCTTCACTCTTCTCCTCCACTCTGTTGTTTTAATCAATTTAGGGTTCTTAGTTTCCCCCAAATTTTGTTTGTAGTTTTGAGGCCTTTTATTTTATGGCTGTTTATATTTATCTGGAACGAGTGTTCATTAGAGGGCCAGGAGAAATCCCTAAACCTCTCGCATTTTCATTCGAGAACAAGCTCAAACAGGGAGCCTTGCTCTTTGCCGTAAGTATCTTATACAAATTTAAAGGTTACTACCCTGAAGACTTGTTGCTCGCTGACGAATATGAGTCAAGGTCAGAGAATATGTTGATCATGAATGCGACAAGGTAATCGAAGTCACTATTGCGTATTTGGATTTTTCGAAAAAGAAAAGTTGCTGCTGTAAAATACGGTATATGAAGGCAATTTGCCTCTTTGTTGCAGCTCACTCTATTTATCCAAAAAAAAAATGGCTATATGAGATTTTGCAATGCCGAATTAATAAATAAAGAAGAACTCGCTTTCTGCTATAGTCCAACTACTCGCCACTCATTAATCCGGTTAAAATTCCATGCTATTAAAATGATCAAATTCATTTGAAAATAGAACTGAAGTGTAATTACTTCCCCAGACCGTAATTTGTTTGGAGGATAATAAATAAAGGAAAGCAAATTTGATTGATATAGATAGAGAGGAAGATACCTCGGCGCCAGCCTTAGCAGCTTTTTCAACGATCTGAAGGAGTTCGCCTGCCGAAATCGATCCCGTCGATTGAGCGGCTACTTTTGCGAATTGGGTGCCTGTAACAGTGGCGGGTGTGCAGAATGATGCTGTTCTTGAGTCTCTGCTTGCAGAGAGACCAGAGAGCGACATCTCGATGCTTATTACAAGGGTCAAAATTATGAGGAATGAGGTGGCGTGGCTGGGGGCTGACGGTAACAACCACCGCCTTCAGTGCTCCACTTTCTCCCGTCGGTGACGGGGTCAAGGAAGATTCGACAGAAAGAAAATAGAGAAGGAAGATGCAGCGTTTTGATTTTATCAAACTTCAGAGTCCTGGACAACTACCATTCTTCTCCTTCATTGATTCCCATTTTTACGTTAGAATTAGTAAAGGCCTAATTTTCTTCTAAGGATTTAGTCATCCAGTCGATTGATTTGAGATGCGTTCGACCTTAATAAGTTCCTCATAGTTTTCTCACGCACAAAATGGATATCCAATGAGTATTGTGCATGTACATTTTAGCACAAGTCTACAATGAGTCAAATGTTTAATTTGTCTCCTTATCTTTAATATAGGAAGTTTTTTTTTTTATAGCAAGAAACTTGAAGATCATAAACATTATGAGGAAAAGAGAGTATTAACAGACTCATCTTATATCACTACCCAACAACTACACAATCTAGAAATTTCAATGAACCCTCTTCCGGTAACTTCCCAACTAAAGCAGTCCACAATGCAGAACCCCACAATTTCCCATCTTTGTCTTTCTGAACTTTAATCACAGTAGCATACATCGTCCATACGTGAACCCTAATTTTTTCAAAATGATGTTTAAACCACAGGACCACTAACCTTCCACCCATGTTGACCATCCTATGGATGCTGAGTTTTTCAGGAAACACTCCCTCCATCCCTCTAACCTTCTTCACCTCATGTACATCAAAGTCATACCCTAAGATATTTCCCCTATGCCACTGTATGAAATAGAGCACTCCGCTAATTACCACCAGAGACGTTTGCGAACAGCGATCAGCAATCATATCAAGCGTCGTCTGCATTAGGCTCCATTCACCAGACCCAGTGTCAAACACGATTACCAACCCACTACCAAACATCTGATCGAATAACATTATTTTGCCCTCCGCTACAACAGTCCTCCTATACAACATCTCGTCGAACACCTTGTACTGGGTCGGGCTTGGGATTGAAGACCACTTATTAGTTTCCACATCGAATACCTCGGCCCAGTTTGAGGGCAGGTCCTCTGAAGGCTCTGGTGAACCGCTTAGACCTCCCATCACATAGATTTTGTCGTTAACCACCAGAGCAGTGGCCTCCATCCGAGCGACTTGCATTTGTGGTTTAGCCAGTTCCCACTTATCAAAAACCAGATCATAGACCCACATAGTTCGACCAAAGCCAATCCCACCAATTGCGTAGATTTTAGAACCAACAGACACGATTGCAGAGCCTTTTGGAGGAATAGAAGGTGGGGAGGGGATTTGGAACAAGTCCATAGAGTTGCTAGTTGATGAAGACAAAGGAAAGAGCTCGTGGATCTTTATAAACCTATCAATTTGATAGGAACCACCATTGAGCCTTCGACCGGACTCACAACTAATGACGAGGCATAACGAGAAATCGATAATGTTGAGAGCTTTCCTGGTGGAGTACAATGCTTGAGAACTGATATGATATTGCCATAACTTGCAGACGCGGGACAAGGAGCGGTAGCAGGACCGGGGAATCCTTGCTAAGCATTGCAAACCAACGTCGTTTGGTAGGTTTGAGAATAGGCAATTGTTATTTTTTTCTTGTTGAGAAGACTCTTCGAAGGAGTGCAGGGTTGCAGTCGCTTCCATGGATGCCAAACGACGAAGGAAGGTGCGAGACGAGATCAAAAGAGAGGAAGGGTTAGCCTTATGCGGCGGCCGCTTAATATAGGAAGTTGAATTTTCATGTGCAATTTCTTCATTGCAAGTTACTATTTACTTCGTAGATGAGAAGAGGACTAGCGGTGTTTTAGGTTAAACGCTAGAACATATTTTGCATAGGTTTTCCACTTCGGGTCACATTATCATTATTTGAATTGTTTCCAAGCGAAGTACTCCCTCGGTCCCTTATTGACCACTCCTCCATTACATATCATTTTACTTCATATTTAACATTATGATAATATAATTTTACAAAACACATTTTATATGGAAACCTTATGTGTTTCATATAAGTTATTGAAATTTGTTTATAAAATCATTTTATATTATATGTTTAATATTGAGGTGAAAAAATATGTCAAAAAATAAACAGGAAAGTTAAAATGACAGGGAGGTAGTATTTAAAATCTGTTTTGTGTGTAAAAGGTTAGATTTATATTCTTTATCTTAATAGAGCGCATAATGAAGCAAGGAATTGGGCTAGTTAATACTCAACGTTGTTTTAAAATGTTTGTATATTTATTAAAACAAAGTAAAAAATTACGCATATACCCTACAATCTATATACTATCTAATTAATTGTAACCTCACATATATACTAGGGACACATGACATGTCAAAAAAAAAGAGCATATATATATATATTTAAACAAGTGCGACTTATATTTTTAAACAAACTTTGAATACTTAAACCACTTAGATCATGATTATCAATGGTTTTTAGGGGTTTTTAGCTAAAAAAAAGAAATAAAAAAATATGAGGTGGAGGAGAGAGGGAAGAATTCTAGTTTTAAGTTCTTGGGGAAGAACTTCTTAAGAACCCAAAAATAGGACCCACCATTTATTTTTCTAATTATAATATTTTTAATATAAATAGTTAAACCTTATACATTTTAAAATCTTAATATTTTAAAAACTAATAATGATATAAAATAAACTAAATATATCAAAAATTTTAAAATCTCATTCTCTACAAAATGAGATCCATATTGACTATATTTTTCATATTTTTAATATATATTTTTTCTTTAAATTAGTAATTATTATGATATCAAAATGTAATACTAAAATATACTGGAAATTTATAATAAGTACCATTGTATTTTTCTAAATTCATTATAATATTTTAATCCTAAATAAAAGAATTAATTATGATTATGTCTTACATTATAGTAACAACATATTAATAATTATGAAGGAATATTTTTATTCTTATAAAAATTAATAAGCATATTCTAACGTGATATGCTAAATAGAAAGAGTTAATAATAAAATAATGCATTATCTAATGTTGCTAAAAAGAAGACATAGTTCTTAAATACAATTATAAGCAATGTTTAAGTTTCAAAACAAAAAGTAACATAATAAAAATGATAAAACATGGCAATGAGAGAGAGTTATAAACCAAAATATGAATTCTCTGATGTTGGTAAAAAATAGATATAATTCTTAAACTGATGTGACAGTGAGAAAAATAGGAAAGAGAGTGATAAGAACCATATTTGAGTTCTTTGATAATCATGCTCTTATATTTTTTAACAAACTTTTGAATACTAAAACGACTTATAATTTAAAAAGAATGGAATATTCGGTTATTGACTCATCATAAGTAGGTTAACCATGGTATTACTCATCACATAATTTGAAATTGCACGACCCTCGAATTTTGTTGTTTCTTTTCCGATAGCAGGGTACCACAAGTGCAGACAGTGCTGCCTTCGGACATAGGGATATCAAAATAAATAAAGGGAAATTTACATCCCCCACCCACCAGGTTTTGCGTATTATCACAAACCACCCATGTAGTTTGCATATTTAAATTGCCCACCCCTAACATTCTCTCCCGTTTGACACCCGTCATTTTTCCCCCTCTGCCGTTAGTAACATCCACACGTCAGCTCCACGTGGCATTGCCTGAGTGGTTACTCATTTGCTGACATGTCACAACCCATCTAAATACAACCTAATCAGTAATCCCCACCCATCCCCCTCATCTCTTCTCTGTCGCTCTGTTCTCCTCGTCGCCCGACTGCCAACATCTCCGCTGGTTCTGGTCGTCGCCCTACCTCCAACTTCTACCTCGCTGCTTGAGAGAAATCTGTCGCTGCTCTTCTTCGCTAGCTCTCCTCTGGTAATGCGAATCTGTTTCCCTCTTCACCGCCCTAACCCTAGCGATCTCTTAATAAATTTTGCTGGGTTGGTATTTGCTCTGAATCTTCGCGCCAGACCTTGCGCTAACCCTAGATGTTGTACTCTGGTACTGCGAATGTGTACCTCTTACAATTTTCGATTGGCTCTCTTCACCGCCCTAACCCTAGCGATTTCTTAATCAATTTTCTGGGTTGGTATTTGCTCTGAATACTCGCGCCAGACCTTGCGCTAACCCTAGCTATCCTATGGTACTGCGAATCTGTACCTCTTACAATTTTCGATTGGCTTTTGTTGTTGGTAATGTGAATCTCTGGTACTGCGAATCTGTTCTTTGGCTGGACTTTGAGATCTGTTATTTGGTTGCTCACGGTGGACTTTCTGTTCGTCTTACAGTTGGTACTCACTTTGCTGTTGATTTTGTCGTTGAGAAAAGACAGGAGATGAAGCATGTTTTCTGATGTTCAGTATGGCATTATGATTTACACCAGCCCCCTGTTGTTATATCAGCATTTTGATGTCTGTTTGTGTTACAGCGGTTCCATTTTCTTTGTCAGTATTGGTCTGTTGAAGCAGTGTTGGTGTACTGGTTTGATTATTGTTCTCTCTGATGTGAGAAATCTAAAAATTTCTCATATGGGTTGTAGAAGCAGCTAGTATAACCAATGTTGCTCCAGTCCATCTGAAATTGAAAATTGAAATTGCTCCACCTTGACATGTCATATGCTGATGTTAGTTTTTCTGCGATGATGATGGGGCAATAATCCTCTTCTGAGCTAGTTAATGTTTTCTACTTAACTTGTTATGTTTTGAATGGTGAGCGTAAGCTATGATCTGATGTAGGGGTGCGTTGCTGATTTTCAGATACCACAATTCTGATGCTCAGTAATCACCGTTATGATTCACAAAAGTCCCCTTTGTGATACCAGCATTTTGATGTCTGTTTGTGTTGCAGCAGTTCCATGTTCTCTCTCTATTGGTCTGTTGAAGTAGTGTTGGTGTACTGGTTTGATTATTGTTCTCTATGATGTGAGAAATCTAAAAATTTCTCATATGGGTTATAGAAGCAGCTAGTATAACCAATGTTGCTCTAGTCCATCTGAAATTGAAAATTGAAATTGCTCCACCTTGACATGTCATATGCTGATGTTACTTTTTCTGCGATGATGATGGGGCATCAATCCTCTTCCGAGCTCGTTACTGTTTTCTGCTTAACTTGTTATGTTTTGAATGGTGAGCGTAAGCTATGATCTGGTAATGCCCGTAAACTATTGAACTTATTTGTGTCTGATGTAGGCATGTGTTGCTGATTTTACTGAGTTTTTTCAGAATTATGTCATCCTCAAACAACCGAAACAGTGAAAGTCTCTTCACATTTGCCAATGTCAAGTGCACTTGCAAAAGGAATGCTCGATTGTTCATTGCTCTGACATGTGACAACCTAGGAAAACTTTTCTACCGATGTGACTGTCCTAACGGAATCTTTAAATGGTGGTACGAGGTTGACATGAATATGCATCTGCTGCGTCCTGACATTTACAGTGGTGAGGTGAACTCCAATGATCCCAATGCTGATTTGATCATTCAAGAGCAACTACGACGACTAAGAGAGGAGCTAAGGGAGCTGAAAGTTATTCTTCAAAGGGATAGGATTGAACTGAAGGCCGAGTTGAACAAGCTTCTTATTCTCTCTTATGTAATAGTGGGTGTGATTGTGTTGTTGTATCTGAAATTAGTATAGTTTAGTGTTAACTGTTCAATGTCAAAGCGTACTATGTAATCTGTACAACGTGTACTATGTAATCGGTAAGCATAATTTATGCTTGGCTAATGAGTATTACCATATGTGCTTGAAACTCCAAATATCCATCTGAGCACTCTACTTCTTCAGCGAAAACAATTTATGTATAATTGAACATCAATATACTGTATTCTCTAAAAAAAACTGCATTTGTACATCAATATACAGCGAATACATTCTCTAAAAAACTGCTTGAACGTCAATGCACCTGCTTGATCAAAACACAAACGTATACAAGATCATCCACTGCTGTTTGTACAGAAAAAATACAAGATCAAATGAGAAACTCATTTTTCTGTAACAGAGGCACTGCCGCAGCATCCATGACACAATAGTAAACCAGAAAAAATACAAGATCTGCCACTGATTTGTACAAAAAATACAAGATCAGCCAACACCTTCAGTACATCATTTACCGTTTTCATCAACATCCTTTTGATTAACTCACTAGCTTCAGTACATCAACAGTAATCCCAACACAAAATATAAAACAGAAAACCAGCCCTGCTTGATTAAGTCACTAGCTTCAGTACATCAATTGTTGTTTCATTAAGTCACTAGCTATCTCAAAATACAATTTGCTTCATTAATTCACTAGCTGTCTCAAAATAACCAAAATACAATCTGCTTCATTAATTCACTAGCTGTCTCAAAATAACCAAAATACACTCTGCTTCATTAATTCACTAGCTGTCTCAAAATAACCAAAATACACTGACTAGCTGTTATAAAACCAACCTAAATTCACTAGCTGTAACACACCATTACATACTGCAGCTAAAACAAAAGATCTTGATTGTCTTCATCTTCATCTCATCCCCACGCACCTTCAGTCCATATTCTACCTCCCTGGAACAAAAACAAGTTCTCAAATTTTCAACCAAATAACAAATACCAACCAAATAACAGAAAATATAACAATACCTTGAGACCGTGTCTTCTTTCTCCTCTCCTGAGTTGCTGCTGATGTTGAAGTTGTTTGTCGGCCCTTTCTTTTTTTCTCTCTTGCAGCCACTACTGGCTCCTGCAGTGTGGCACCATTTCCATCACCAATTTCTGTGGCAGCAACCAGACCCTCCCCTTGACCAACACCTCTATTCACTTGGGCTGAGCATGTCCTCGAATTGTGCCCCCTCTGCTTACATCTGGCACATGTTACATGGGATGATCTTTTAGAGACAGGCCTAGCCTCACCATCTTCCCTTCTTCTATTCTTCTTGGGCCGACCAGGTAGTTTCCTGAGGAACGGTGGTGCCAAGATCTTTAACCTTCTGGTTCTGGCCACAATGAGGGGTCTGGGATTGGAGATATAGCTAGTCTGTATGTGGAGGCATACATGCTCAAAGAGAAATAAGAGTGTACAAATTGATCCTTATCCATCCTCTTCCAATTAAGTAAAAATGTATGGTTAACGTTGCATTTAGTCATAATCTTATAACTAAAACTATTGTGTTTAGTTATTAATTTATGTATAAGTGTATATATGTTTAGTCATATAATTAATAACTTGAAAATTCTAAATAAAATAAAATTTTACTATAACCAGGTGGGTTTCGCGTCAAGCCATTCCGATCCGAATTGAAGAACTACAACCTCAAACGTGTTCAAATTGACCAATTTTTTTAGTAGGATTTTGATTTGAGCTCAACTTTAATTATCTGAAACTAAATTTTAACACTCCTTAGAGTCATCCCAAGAGTTGAAATTGGAGCTCACCTGGAAGTAGAAGAAGCTAAGAGGAGGAACCCATGTCCAAGTGAAGATCAATAATTTATAGGAATATCTTTTTCGTTGTTCGCATGCAAGACGGTCATGGCCACCTATTTAAGTAGCAAATCAACAACATCTCAACATGGATGCACTACGTGCTTCAGTAACTCTTAGCTACAATCATATATAGCTATACTTGTCTACATTTACGGTGATACAACTTATATAGAGATCAAAGGTACAAGTTTAATAAGCTTACTATACAATTTTAAAAACCCAGTTGATAAAATCCACGATCTTGCTACTGCAAGACGGGCAAAACGCCTGAATCGGCTCAGAACAAAAGAAGAGAACACAGAGGGAAAAGGAAAGTGAAAACTGTCATTGAAGCATACCACGTTCTGCGATATCCGAATCGGTTTACAACCCTAACAATATAACCAGTGTACTAGACACAGAAGGACTAAATTACCCTCCATCCAACAATGTAACGGAACAGAACTATATGTATATAACATAGAATAAAATATCTAACATTACATATTATCCTAACTGCCCCCCTCAAAACATACAAGAATTGTATGTTTTGAAATGCAAACAAAAGAACAGAACTTCACTAAGATGAATTACTGTAATCTCTCAGACCTAACTTCCAAAGCAACAACGGATATCGATTTCCAGGCAAGGACTTGGTTAGAAGGTCAGCTAACTAGTCCCGAGAGGAAACAAACTCAACTGAAATAAGGCCCTCCTGAAGCTTCTGTCGTACAAAATGGATGTCCAGTTCTATGTGCTTAGTTCTCTCATGCAGAACCGGATTTCTGGCAATATGGACAGCAGCTTGACTATCTGACCGCACTGGTACAGGCCTTATATTCGCAACTCCAAGCTCCTCCAATAATCTGGTCAACCAGCTAAGTTCATCTGTCACCTGCCTCATCGCTCTATATTCCGACTCTGCAGAAGACAAAGCTACACTTGTTTGTTTCTTAGATTTCTAGGACAAGGGACTTCCTCCCAAACAAATAAAGTAACCACTTATAGACCACCTATTGGGGCAACTAGCCCAATTAGCATCGCAATAAGCAGTTAATTCAAAATCCTTTTTATTGTTAAAGAACAGTCCAAAACCAGAAGTACCCTTAATATACCTAATTGTATGCAATGCAGCCTGAAAATGAATGTCAGAGGGAGTTCCCAAGAATTGACTTAAGACCTGAATTGTAAAGCAAAGATCCGGCCTGCTATGGGACAAAAAACTAATTTTGCCCACAACACGTCTGTAGACACTAGGATCCTCTAGCAGTTTCCCTTCTCCCTTTCTTAACACTAACATCCAGAGGACCCACAACTATTCTTTCATCAGAACACCCAAATTCTGCAACCAGATCATCACTATAGCTCTTTTGAAACAAGGCAATACCATCAGATGTATGCATAAATTGCATCCCCAAGAAAAGACTAAGTTTACCCAGATTCTTGATTTTGAAATGTGGATCAAGATTAATTTTAACAGATTCAATCAACTCCAAATCATCACCTGTTATAAGAAGATCATCAACATACACAGTCAAGATACATATTTTCTGACTAGTTTTCCTAATGAAAAGAGCATAATCATTCAAGGACTGAACAAAACCAATTTTTCAAAGGAAATTACTCAGCTTCTCATGCCACTGCCTAGACGCTTGTTTCAGTCCATAGAGTGACTTTTTAAATTTACAAACAAGACCAAAACCCTCTAGCTCCTGCCCCTCAGGAATTTCCATAAAAACATCATCCCTTAAGTCCCCATGAAGGAAGGCATTGTTTACATCCAATTGTCCAACATGCCAATTCATTTTTGCTGCTAAAAGAACAAGAGCTTTAATCATAGTTAACTTCACAACAGGTGAAAAGGTTTCTGAGTAATCAACCCCGAACTTTTGTGTAAAACCTTTAACGACCAGCCTAGCTTTACATATCTCTAAGGAACCATCAGGCCTATATTTAAATTTGTACACCCACTTACATGATCAACATTCACACCACCGTATACATGATAGACGACACTGCCCCCTTGCACAACATTGTAAAAGGTAAAAAACTTAACTTAGAGTGGATCCAGACCTATAGTCTTCTACAGTTGGTTGAGGTACTCCCATGCATGTTATGTAACCCTTTGAGCGGTACCACACTGAATCCTTCTTTTTTTCATTTATCAATAACTCATAATCCGCAATGGAAAGACTCAAACATTCATTAATTCTAGACAAATTTATCCTGACTCTATTTTTCTTGTTAATATGCTTGGTTTCCCTAATGAAGGATTTTTTTTTTTGAAAAAGGAGTCTCTGTGTTCATGTTCGGGGTTACTTCAAAAACAATCTACTAATACTTTTCACCAAAATCAAAAGTTGAATCTCCCGCTGACCTCTATTGACCCAGCCTCTCAACTTCTCATAGATCAACGCTTATTCAAGCTTGAAGAACAGGTCAGTCACCACACCATTGCTCTGAGCTCTCTGACATACCAAGTGCTCAAACTGATTGACTCAGTCTAGAAGTCCCAGACGTACTTGAATCACTCTATGGATAACAGTTTTGAGATGATGCCACATGCAATCAATGAGAGGTTTACATTTCTCTTGTGGTTGCTAAAGTACTTGTTTTAGTGGATAAACCTTCAAAACCATCCACCCGTCCATCAGCTTAGCCTTTTTTTCTTCGATATATGGTGTGCTAGGTTTAATAGACTATGGGTGATGCATGTGTGCTACTTATGGTCATTTTACATTTTTCCTTGAATGCTTTTGTTGAACAGTTTAATGTCTACCTGATGATTGTAAAAACGGGAAGCGGTACATCCCATCTTGTTAAGAACATATTGCTTTTGATCTATGTATTGGGTTAACTGTATCTGTCGCTGGCTTTAGGTTTCCTGAATATCATGAAAGTTTTCATTATGTTTTTAAAATGTTATGTTATATTTGTTTCTTCTTATAGCAATCTATAAGAAATTGGAACTTGGACATAGTTAATTCCCCAAATCTTTATGTTTTTGTGGCTGTTTTGCAGGTTGACTCATTCAGGATACACACAGAAGCAATTTTACCATCATCAACAACAAGGGGGAATTGTTGTTACTTATGGTGGTGTTGAAGATGGATTCTATCAATTGATCGAGTGTATCAAACAAAGATGAAGTCACTTAGTGCACCAATTGAGTCAACCAGCATACACAGTCAGTCAACACAAGGAAATAAACAACAATGACGTACTATGCGAACAAATGCTAAAGATAACTCAAGTTTTTACCTGATTGAGTGAAATACCCCGTAATTAAAAATAGTGATTAATTAGGCTAATAAATATTTTAGAGGCTTAATTACATCTAAATAAACACGAAGGAACAAATCCCGAAGAAAACGGATCCTTAAAACGGATTAAAAGCATTAACGAACCTTAAAGCGTGTTTTTCGAGGAAACCGGGAAAACGTGACTTTAAGCGGGTTAAACAGGCTCGTAATAATTTTTGATCAACCAAATAGTCATTATAAACATTAATGAAGGTTTAACCAATAAAATTAATTAAACCAGAGAATTCCACAAAAACGGGTTCGGTTCCGGTTAGTAAAAACTATAACAACCGGGAAGTTGTGGGGTGAGAGTGTAAATAGGTAAAACTAATGTGTCACTTTTGTAAATAAAAAGAAAAATATGTGTGTGAGAGTAGTGTGGGCCGGAAGGGTTGTTTCCCCTCCCCCCCTCCCCCCACTCACTCCCTTAATTCCTCTCTTTTACACATAAGACAAATACAATAAAGCAAAAAGCAAAATAAACACTCTCTCTCCTCTCCATTATCCCTCTCTCTCTCATTTTCTTATTCTTCCCTAAGCCTCCAATGGCGATATGAAGAGCACCACACCAGCCCTCACCTTCTTCTCCATTTTTGAGCACCCAAATCTTGTCCAAAAATTATAAAAATCACACCATTGGAATCCCCTTGTCAAGGAGAGCATCTCCGTCTTTTCAAAAATCGAAAACACCCACTTTCCTCTCCATGGGTATTCTCCTTCTTGAAGATTGAGACCACCATTAGAAGCTCCTCCTTCACTTTGATATCTTGAGGTAAAAAGAAATTTGAAAACCCTCCATTTCCAGCTCTTATTTGCATTATGAAAATTTCCAGATTTTGCACTCCTTGTGCCTTGTTCTCCAGCCGGTTTTTAGCTCATCTCTTGGGCTATAAATATTGTTCCTTTGCTAGCCAAGAACTCCATCCATTGGTTGGAAGGTAATGCCCTTTTCTAAACTCTAAAAACTTGTCTAGTTCTAGGGTTGGTTAAGGATGAATTTCTAAACTAGCATTGCCATGTATGGTGGCTGTAGCATTACCTAGTTCTTGAACAAGAAACCAAGAACAAGAAAGGAAGAAATAAGAGGAAGGAAAAGAAAGAAAGAAGGAACAAAAATCACAAGGTAAATGCTCTTACCTTGAGTTGGTTTATGTATTGTAGTGTAACAGATTTTGCGTGGTTAAAATGAGTAATGTACATGGTATTGAGTAGTAGATATGTTGTAGTATAATGAGGAAGGTAATGTAGCTATTTTGGAACTTTTAAAAGATGTTTAAAAGGTTGGGAGAACATTTGGGAAATAAATGTATATGTGTAGGAAATTATTGTTGTAATGCTTAAATTGATGTGGAGATTATGAAGTGAATGTGTGAGCTGATATGTATGTGGGCAAAGTGAAAATTATAGGGGAGACTATGTCAAAATTTGTTTAGAAATTAGAAGACTTAGTTGTGTAAGAAGAGGGAATAACCTAGGAAGTAACTAGGGGTATTTGGAGAGTTCAATGAGAGTAGTTAGCATTTTAAAACAGATTTGAAAAGGATTTAGGTAATGGGAAGAACTAGAGCTGTAAGATAATGTATTTAGAATGCTAGGAGTGGCATTGGTAGAGGGAGTAATAGATGGTAAAAGTCGTTGTAGAAATCTGTAGCATTTAAGAACAAAGATTAGTATGAGTGCTTGAATGAAGTGAGAGAAATTTGGGTAAGTGAATCTAGAATTAAGTAATGAGTTTGATGGATGAACTAAGGAATTTTAGGAGGCCTAAGTAGTACAAAAACATGTGGGATTACATGTAGGAAGGTTAGGGAAGCAATGGGTAAAGAAAGGATTGAAAACAAATTTTAAAACAAGAGTACTGGTCTGGACCGACCTTGGGGACCGAACTTGCAAGGTCGGTTGAGCCTTAAATTACAGAGACGGGAAGTCTACTGACTTCGACCGACCCTTGGGACCGAACTTGGCAAGGTCGGTCGAGTCTAAAATTGTAAGCCCAGAAGTCTACTGACTTCGACCGACCTTGGGACCGGACTTGGCAAGGTCGGTCGAGGCATAAATTTCGAACCCAAAAACTCACTGACTTGGACCGACCTTAAGGTAAGGTCGGTCGAGTCTTCAATTCGGAACCAGAACTCACTGACTTGGACCGACCTTGGGACCGGACTTGCAAGGTCGGTCGGGCCTGAACCTTTCCGTAATGTAACTTACTGACTTCGAACGACCGTGGGTCCAACCCTGGGTTAAGGTCGGTCGAGTCAAACAAAAAATAAATAAAATAAAAATAATATGATTATAGCAATCATATGTATATATGTAGTGGTACACCATTAATGGAGTAATAATGGTAAGAAAGTATGCACATGAGTAAGAAAAGCAAGTTAAAGAAGTAACAAGAAAAGAATGATTTTCATAATCAAGTATGGAATGTAAAGAACTAGTAAGTACGTAATGGAAGTAGTAAAGTAGTAAGGAAAGTTGGGTCAATATGATCATTGACCATACAACTTCATGTATGTATAGGAATCAAATAGTTGAACTCCGAAGGAACCGGTAGTACAGTACGACGATGAACGGTATGAATTTCCTCATGCCTTGTATCTTAACTTGGTTACTTCTGATTGTGTGCTTCTGTGATCACTCAAATAAGATAATGCACGAATCGGACTTTAATGCACTTACTTGTGCTTTTGTTATATTGTCACGTTTGATGCCTTGAAACACTAAGTTTGCATAATCATGAAATGAATGGATGAGAATGAAGTGTATGTGTAACCGGAGGTGTACTTGTGTAGTGTATTAATCTTTGGTATGGAAGTAATGACTTCTACTAATTCCTAACCACCTAACTCCTAACTTGAGTATTGAGTAAAATGGAATGAGTAGAAGTCCGATATAGTTTCGGCCACGCGTGAGGATAAGGAAACACAAGATCAGGTTGGATCCGAATCCTAGCCTTAATCCTGTCCATGGACCAAACCCCTTAAATGGGTAGCATCCTGGATTTGTGAGCCACCCTAAAGCCCGGTGGTGGGATATAGTAGTCCCTGCCCGGAGGTCATACCGACTTAACAAGCAATGTGTATGTATTGGAGAAGCGTGTCTCCGTAACGGTAAGTATGAGTGGTTGACTTATATTGTCTTCCTTGCACGTATTGAAATAAATGTGAGTATGCTTTTGATGTATTGTAATATTGGGTATAAAAGCATGTATATATGTATGAGTAAAATGAACCGCATGTATTCGACTAAATAGTCGGCGTACCCTCGCTAGTACGCGGGGTATGCGGATTTCATATGCAGCGTTAGCTGAGCCCCCTGGGACACTATTTTTATTTTACAGATACTCGTGAGAATTGAAGGTCGTGGATCGAGAAGAATTCTTTTTGGAATAGTTAGTATATTTGAATGGTGTACCGAGTTGTATACGGCTTATGCCTTTTTGAGTAGCCGGTGTACCCTGTGGTACACCCTTTTGGGGAAATGAATTGTGAACGTTAGTATGAATGAGTAGTTGTGTAAACTCATAATTTTGGAATAGAGTTGTAGACCTGGAGTGTAATTCATATATTTTGGATACTCGGTAATCAACATGTAAGTATTGGGAATTTGTAATGTAAGCATGTATGTTACTCGGTATATTCTAATCTTCAGACTGATACTGTAAGTAGTAGTAGTCTTGTTAGTCTTGGAATGGCTAACGGCGTTGTATCACCCGCCGGGAGTAGGTATGTATCCGCTGCGTGTAGAAGTAAGTACGGAGACGATTAGAGGATAATGGAAAGATTAGCGGTTGGGGTGTTACATTGAGTCTACACGTTAACGAAATCTACGTACTATCCAGAGTCAATCAGCCACAACATTTAGTTCTAGGAAACTCAAGCACGAACTCCAACTAATTACCAGAATCAAGTTTACTATAAATGGACAACATTTTCACTTGCACTTTCACAACGTATTTATGAGTATTTTAAAGAGAATTTTATCTTGTAATTAGAGAGAGAAGTTTTCTATCATTTGATCAAATAATGTGTAAGGTGAGCGAATGGACACCTGCTCGGTGGATATAATCTACATCGTAGCAATGTAAATTCTCAAATTTGAAATCAATAGAATTTATATCATGTAAAACTTATTCATCAACTGCTAGTTAATGTTAATTGAATCAAGATACCTCAAAGACGCTCGGAGGATCTTGAGTCAACCCTCATCGTTCCTACCGAGTAAACCCATGACGCGACGAGTACGTTGGCTCATAAGACCATAATGGATCGGGGGAGAGATAGAAACAGCTCCCCTCCATTTTTGGATGAAAAGAAAGCATCCTTTAACCATTCGCTTCTAACTAATTTTGTTTTAATATACTGGACTGAAATTTTGATCTTTACCCAACTAAATTGCAGAATTATAATAATGAACTCACCTAACTTGTACCATATTGAAAAGCAATTTCCCAACAACTGAAAACTAATTATTACCATACTAATTATCATAGTACTCCTATTCATCACAATCATGATGTCATACTAGCTAATTTCTTGAACAAGACATATTATCTACGAATGAAACAAACTAATAACCTAATTAAGTCATCAACTAGCAAATAATCAGCTGCTTCTCCTGAATTATTGTCCTAACAAATTATTTCATTTGAGATTGAATGTATCGTATTTAACAACCAGCGCTACTGCTTTTTTTTTAAAAAAAATGAAAAAACAAACCAACACTACGTGTTGAAGATCACGTGGCTGCAGAGAGGAGAAATAATAGTAGAATCAAAACCAATGAAGACGATAATGGAGTGGTTGCTGCACCATTATAATAGGTGCTAGAAGGCCATATATATGAGGTGGAGGAAGAGGGTGGTGGTTGACTTGCTAGAAGCTGCTGTTGACCTTCATTAGAGTCAGTCGATTTTGATCTGCACAGAAATTGTAATTGATTCGTTTTAATTTAAAAAGACATACTAAAACAAGAATATAGTATATACATATTCAAGGTGGTTAGATATATAAATTAAGAATCATAACGCCTACGGCCATGCACAGTAGCGGATCCACAAGCTGTCTCTAGGGGGTAAAAAAAATTTTGACACTGTAACTCTTTAAAATATTATGTCATTTTATACTTTTTCAAAAATTTATAACAGAATTTAAAAAATTTCTTTAAAATATTATGTCATTTTATACTTTTTCAAAATTTTATAAGAGAATTTAACAAAATTTCAAAAGTTTTCCCCGGCCCCCCTTTGGATCCGCACTGGCCACGCATGTATGTACATATACAACATTATCTTCAACAATACTATATAATAGTAGTATTAATAATACGCACTAATATTTAAACCCCATAGATAATTGACAATCCAACCAAATGTCATACACACGTTTACAATCAAACAAAGAGCACTAAGCGACAAATTTTATTAAAACTTCAATAAAAACACACATATACACACAGAGGAGTTAATTAAAAAATAATGTAATTAATTTACTTACGTGGCAACCGGTGTTGGGCAGAAAGTGATGACATAATCAGCCGCCCCTGCAGCGCAAGTGAACGTACTAGTGGGATCATCAAACGCATAACTGTACGCAGTTGGGCACGTTTTCTTGAAGAACTCTGAGTAAACACTTGGTTTACATGTATCAGGATTAGCATGTTCTCCACTACAACAGTATTCCGGATCACCAAACGCCTCACAAGCACTCCGACAAGCCACCGTACTACTATTCTTTGACTCAACCGCCGCAACATCAACTGAGGGTGACTGCCGCCTGACTTTGAGTTGAGTCGGACAGGCATCGTTGAGGTCAACGTAACACCCCGCGGCCGAGCAGTTCCCACGGTTTTTAACATCAGGGGCAGTCGTGGGGTGAAACCGCGGGAGAATGACGAGGGGTAAGTTGAAACCATCCACGAGGCTGACATCATAAAAGTCAAGACCGTTAGCGCCGTTGAGGGTGAATTCGGCGAGAGTGGTTGGAGGAGACGAGCCGTGACCGGAGCATGGGATGGTACCGGTGGTGCAGTCACCTGTGAGACAAGAGAAGTGGGTAGTGTTTGGGTTTGTGGAACAAGAAGTACGAGCCCAAATGCGGCCTGACCAGTGTAGTGGTGCGGAGAGGGTGATGGAGGATGTGGAGGTAAGGGAGAAGCCTGATGAACCAGGAGGAAGTGGTGGTGAGGTGGCACCGGAGAGGGTGGCTGGCCAGATTGTGTAAGGACATTTGTTGACTATGGTGAATGTTGAGGAGTGAGCGTGGGGAATAATCGAGATAAGAAAGAGGGATGAGAGTAAGAGGCGAGAGTGCTCCATTATTGCCTTAGCCTGCGCAGCTAAGAAGAGAGATGAGGTAGTTTTTTGGGTTTGAGCCAACAGGGAAGGCATATATATAATGAACTTGCAATAGTTGTGGTGTGATATTAACACAATCATTTGAGGTTTAACAATTGCCAGTTCGCTGACACTGAACGTCGGCCATGTCAGAAGAACAGAGGGAGATCAACTTGCAGGCGAGAGGGGATTTGACAAATAAGAAATGGCGAGCAATATTACAATTTTGTATTTAAATATTGGAAGGTAGGTAGGTATAATAGGGACCTTAAGATATAATATGCATACATGCAGATATATCTAGGAAACTTCATCCTTGACAGCTCAAACATAAGCAACAATGATCCCACATTACTATTTTTAGTTCCAAAGTTCATCCTTGATCACCTCATGTTCATACACAACAAACAGCTCACAGAGAGACTGTACCACTTGTGTCTTGGTCCTCTTGGAGACGCATTTTCTATACCCAAATAGACGTCTATCACTGAAAAATGCAACTTTGACTTACATCATCAATTTGTAGTAGAGACTATCATAACATCCATTATTCTTCGGACAACAAACAGATCCATGAAACAGACAATAATGAAATCATCTAAATCAAGTTAGTCAATAAACAAAACAAGACAATCCTCAGACATCAATTTATTTGTATAACTTGCCCAGACCATCTTGGTCCACTAGCATAGCACAGAAATGATAAACACCAACATCTTGAAAAACGAAACTTCCAACATTTTAGGGTTTAGGGTTGCAACAACAACAACACACAATTTCCCACTAACATATTAGGCTGAGGAGACAACAATTGCGGCCAGAGCAAGCTCACTTGTCGCGCAAAGTAACTGTTAACAGAATAAACAACACCCCATAGCCATTTCAATCATAATAGAATGAGAGAAATCCGAATCATAATCAGCAGAGAATCACCATAACTGAAACTGCCCAAGCCATGGGTATATATGTATTAAGACGTCGCGCAAAAATAGAACATTTCATCCAAACATATCCAAATCCAAGCCCTAGGCTATGCCAGGTATCAACACAAGTGCCAAAAAATAAAACTGAACTGTATAACTAAAGAAACAAAATATAAAAGAAAATTAGCATTTAAACCACGGTGTCAGAACATCAGGAGATTGAAGCTGCTCTGTACTCAAATTAAGCTGCTGCGTTAGGACACTCTCTAGAAAAATGCCCGGCCTGTCCACAATTGTAGCACCCGCCACCACCTCCACCACCACCACGACTGAATCTTCCACCATATCCACCTCCTCCTCCTCCGCCACCACCACCACCCTGGTTGCATTCCCTAGCCATATGTCCATAACCACCACAATTGTAACAAGCTCCCCCACCGCCTCCACCACCACCACCACCACCAGTTCCACCATTTCCACAATCCCTAGCCATGTGCCCCGGCTGCCCACAGTTATAACAATTCCCTCTCGCTCCACCACCACCACCACCTCCTCCACCACCACTAACACAGTCCCTAGCCATGTGTCCAGATCTTCCACAGTTATAACAAGCCCCACCGCCACCACCACCACCACGGCCATACCCATCACCACCGCCACCACCACGACCATACCCATCACCACCGCCTCCACCACGACCATACCCATCCCCACCACCACCATTCCTTTTCCATCCACCTCCACCACCGTACCCATCTCTCTGTCCACCTCCACCATACCCGCCATCCCTCCTACTATCAGCAACAGGAGCACCATCAGGACCAGTCACATCAACAGCCTTAGGTTTACCGTTGTCACCGATCGTCACAGTGAACTCAACCACATCACCCTCATTGAGAGTTCGAAACCCTTCAGCCTTGATCGATGACTGATGAACGAAGAGATCCTCGCTATCATCATCAGGCTTGATGAATCCAAATCCTTTTTGGTCATTGAACCATCTCACGACACCATTCGATCTTGCTTCCTGCGCCATTGCGTACAAGAGAAAGAGGAGAGAATCTAGAAACCCTAACCCTAACGAAACCAGTTGGGATAGGGTGAGACGAGCAGAAGTGATGGAATAGATAGGGGGTTTTAGTTTAGGGGATCTTTTGATATATAAGGGGAATGTAACCCTAGGTAGCTAGGTAGTGCTACTCTACCAGAAGACTGTTCTCTGTACTTCCCTATCCCAGTCTTCCGCTTCGTGCGGCGTGACTACAGTTCGTATGGTCCACTGTTGCCAGATGTGGGCTGCTGAATTATTTTCCGGGCCGTTTGTTGTAGAAGGATTGGGCCATATGTTTACTAGACCGATCACAAATTCCCAACTTAAACCGGAATACAATTTTTCCCAATAAATGTCGTTTTGAGACAGAGTGAGCTTAGATTAGCGGTTAACGTGGACAATCAAACGGCAATTATTTATGAAGGCAAGAACATTACACTTCTGACATGAATTAGAGAAGCCTCCCTCAACTACTGAACATTGGTAAATTGCAATATGTATATACCAATATAATGTATCCACCCTTAGGAATCTCTCGGTTGAGATTATACAATATCCTTGAAGTCTGAAGATACTAATTTAATAATTAAAAAAAAAGTTTCTATATGACTCCAAATCAAAGTACATTGTTGTTGCCTCGTGAGATCGATGAGCCAATTCACTTACCTATCTACACACCGCAGCAAAACAAGGAGAGCGGAAGAGAACGGCATCATAGTGACAACCCAAACTCTGGGTGAAGACAAAAGTGAGGAGGGAAAGAAGATAGATCAATGTATGTACAAGAAATCAGTAGACTTCAACATTCCACTTCTCAGCCTTCTTCAGCTGCCTCTTGTATTCAATCCAGTCCAGACCTGAAAAAATCACCAAAAGCAGGAACAAACAAACTTCAGCCCTAATAATCATCACACCACACTTCCCCGCAATGCATAACTCAACTACATAACAATGAGAGAAGGAGAACAGGTTAAATGATTTTCTTTTCACTTTTGATCAGTTACTCACCCTCTTTAGCAGCCAATGGAGACATTATCTCATCAATACCCTTCTCCATTCCTTTGAGTCCACACATGTAAATGAAGTGTTGTCCTTCTTGAGGAGCTCCCAGAGCTCTTCAGCGTACTGAGCCATCCGGGTCTGGATGTACATTTTCTCACCTTTCTCATTCGTTTGCTCTCTGCTGACTGCAAAGTCCAACCTGAAGTTCTCAGGTGCCTTCTCGGTCATCTTCTCGAATTCCTGTCAAGAATGGTAAGTAGTTCAATCCATCCATCTTAGATCACGTTTAGTAATTGTGACCAATTCAAAGAGATGCAAAGAATCGTAATCTGGAGGAGTGTGGGTAGTGAAGAAAGATTCTCCACTTAATATTTACCTCTTTGTAAAGCAGTGAACTGCTGGTAGGTACACCCAAGAAGAGCCACGCCAGACCATTGAACTGAAAAGCAAAAGAGATTTAGACCATATTGCTCTCCAACATAAGTATTCAAATTTGCATCACTCCATTATATTAAATTACACACGATTCAGAGTATAACACGCCATAAAGCTCTTAAGAAACGCTTCAGATTTGTTTTCTTTTGCATATATAAGTATACTCCTTTTTCATACCGCACGGATTAAAGGGTTTATTACATATCCGTATAAAATGTAACACAGGGAGAAATTATGAAGCTGCAGAGATTCTAATCCAGTTACCTTGTAGTCATCATGCTTCTCAAAGAACATCTTCCATAAGAATGAACGGAATGGAGCAATACCAGTTCCAGTTGCAAGCTGTGTGACAAAAAAACACATGTCAACAGTAATTAATAAACATCATACGCAGCTGATTGCTCCACTTGCATTAACATAAGTGAGACATTAGTGGGAAAAGAAAAAAAAAAGGAAATTCTCACCATAATAACGGTTGCATTAGGGTCTTTGGGCATGAGCATTTCCTTACCAACAGGGCCTGTAAGTTTTACTTGAGCGCCAGGCTTCAAGTCACCTAGAAAGAAAGAATGGATAAACCCAAGAAGGCAGATTTTCAGTTGACAAAGAACAAATAGGAAAGATATTCATCCGTCTATTCAAATTGAAAACTGATAACACTGCAGAACTGAAAGAGTCTTTTACAAAGTTCTGTTCACAAAGAAACGATTTACTATTGAAATCCGAATCCAACTCAACACAAAGCATCTGAGTTTGAACCTGGGTTTTCTTAACATAAATGGGATGTTCATTAATAGAGGAACTTTTTATACAGATAACATAGCGAATAGTCTATGCACTCAAAGTGAAAAATGAAGAAACAGATAGAATAGAATATAGGATTCAGTCCTTACATAGGAAGTTGGAGCACACTCCCTTAACCTCTTCGCCCTGGTCATTGGTGTAGATAAGTCTCTTCACACACAAGGAAACCTGCCAAAATAATAGTACTTCATACCAAATGCTACAGACTAAATAAAAACCAGAACTAGCCAACGCCTAAGCTATGGGGTTGAATAGGCATGCACACAGCTCGTATAACCATGTTCAATTGGTTGATTAGTGTAAGCAGATTTTAAGGGAAAAATGGATTAGAATTATGAGATCTTACAGTCTTGGAGTCGCCGAAATCACCAAGAGCGCTGCTAGCAATCGAGTATAATCTCAACTTGTGGGGCTTCCCGTTCTTGTCAATACCATCAGGGATCACACCAACTGACTGTCCTTCTCTGTAAGGGATCTCTCCTGTCAAAAGTTCGCGAAACCCAGAACAAAATGATCAGTCCAATTCAACACCCAACTGGTTAATCTTAACGAAGACAAAAATTTAACAGGGAAACTATATTACCCTCAGTGCTGAAGACCATGTGCCAAGTTTCTCCAGGTGCGTCATCGCCTGTAATCTTGGTGTTCAGGAGGCACATCCCAGTGTAAGGATCTTTGGGTTTGTACTTGTTGGTGACAACTCCTTCTTCCATCTTCTTTGAATGTTTCTCAACCTTTGCAGGAGGTGCTGCTGGTGCAGGTGCTGCTGCGTCTGTGGTGATCTGGGCTCTAATACGGCCGACGGTTGATAGTGATGCATTGTTTCTGAAGTAGAGCGGTACCTGCCCATGAATGTGCGAAATTGGAATGACCCACTTCGGATCAAACAAGAACCCATTTGCAGAATTCACTCAGGAGTAAAAAATTATGACCAAATAATTGATGTCTTGGGGTAAATAAAATTTGCCCAGTTGGAGAGATTAAGTGAATTGTTCTTACCTTCTTGTAGGAGAGTCTGTCCGGCGAGATGATAGCGGCTCTGGTTGAGGTAGTGGAGGATTTGCTAGTGCATGAAGGGAAAGACACTGCAGCAGTCACTGCAGTCGCCATGGTTAACTAAGATAGTGGCAAATGAAGATGATGAAAGAAGACAGTTATGAGTGAGTGAGGGGAAAGGAGAGAGAAGAAGAGGAGAGAGATATGATCCTCTTTTTTATTTGATTCTTTGTGGGTCGATTATTTGCCTGATCGAGGGACGGAGGGGGATTAGGAATTGGGTGGAGGAGATTGGATTTGAGGGACGACGGAAGGAAAGCGGTAGATTTTTGAAGATAAGAGATGAGAAAAAGAACATGTGGCTTTCAAGGTTTGGTTTCCGTGGCCCGGGACGGGATATATTATGAACTATGAAGGGAAAGTGGCTGGCTTCTGATTCATCGTTGTATAAAAGAAAAAAATGTGGGGAATGAAATGAAACCTCTCCTCCTAATCTGGGTCGTCGCAGTGCGAAGAAATTTGTTGAAATTCTTTGAAAGAAAGGCATACTACTACAGTACTACTAGCAGTCAAGCAAATTTAAAACCGAGTTCTGTTTGTTCAAAAAAAAAAAAGCTGAGTTCTTAACACATTTGACTTCAATTCCCCGCGGGGGGTTGTATTGTATCTTGCATTACTATTTAAATATGTCGACATTATGTGGGAAGTGTGTGACATTGTGTCAAGCTGTATTTCATGGCAAGAAAAATACTTCAAAAACATATGCATACTCACTCTTGTATAAAGTATATTACTCTATGGTACGGACAAAACCACTCCGGATGATGCTCCGCGTTCGGCCCTGTCTATTACTTTAGATGTTTGGGCTGAGATACTATTGTCAGTAGGCCATTAGGGCACTTTGTCAAGCTCACTGGGTCGAAAAGCCACTCCAGCCTATTCCATGCTTTTTTTTGTTGCAGCCGCTGGCCCAATCTTCTCAAGCGCTGTTTTATTTCTTCCTAAGCCCTGTTCAATAGAATCATTATTATTTTTATTTAAGATATAGTATCATTATTTATTTTTGTTATTTTTTCTTATTGTACTCGATGTATTTGATGATATATTTCTAATTGGGTGCTGTTTGATTTTCGTTTGAATTCCATCATCAGTCGTGCTTTTTTATAAAAAAATCATTACATATAGAACAATGAAAATAGAAATAATATCAAATTTATATTTAAAAAAATTAATCATTAACAATACTAGTCGAATTTTATTCAAAGATTCAGCCGAGTTTGAATGTTAGCTAGCAGCTAACGGATTATAGCCGATAGCTCATGACTAACCGATGATAGCTGATAAAAATTAACTTATCTGTTGATAGTTAAAAGTGAGAAAATGTTTCGTGAATTAATTAAAATAGCAAGTTGATTTTATATTTTTCTTCTAGAATCTATAACAATTATCTTCAACTCGTTGTATCTGTTAGCACAAAAGAGTTAATTTTATAGTCGTCCTCCAATTTATAGTCAATCCACCATTAATAAGAGTATTTTGAAGATGGCGATTAAAGAGCCAGGTTATATAATATGGCGATGATTTCTACTCTTTTTTTTTTTTACATTTTGTAAAACTTTAAAATGTTGTATCTTATTATATATAAGTCCAAATAATATAAATTTTATACCATTGTTCATCATAATTCGAGTTCTTCAAAATAAGACCAAACATGAATATGTTTTGATAAATTTAATTTTTTTATTTTTTGTATGTACATATATTTTAAGTTTAGGAAAAGTGAATCAAAGGTTATTAAAAGGTGAACCAAAGGTTGTTGAAAAGTGAATCAAAGGTCATTAAAATGCCATAAAAATGTCATCGCCGTTTTTAGCATTCCTAGGGTGGCATTTAGGGTGTTTGGAGGTGGGTAATCTTTTTGGCATTAGTTCTACACTTTATATTATCGTCACTGACTCGGTAGTAATAATCCTAAACCTGCACTATAAACCATAAAAATGCATTCGACGTTTTTAGCATTCCTAGGGAGGTTTTTAGGGTGTTTGGGGGGTAGGGTAGTCTTTTTGGCATTAGTTCTACGCTTTATATTGTCGTCACTGATTCGACAGTTTTTTAGGGTTTGTGTACTACAAACCATAAAAATGCCTTCGACGTTTTTAGCTATCCTAGGGTGGTTTTTTGGGTGTTTGGGGGTAGGGTAATCTTTTTGGCATTAGTTCTACGCTTTATATTGTCGTCACTAACTCGACAGTTTTTTAGGGTTTGTGGTTTAGGGTCTTAGATCCTAAACCCTGTACTACAAACCTTAAAAATGTCTTCGACGTTTTTAGCTATCGTAGGGTGGTTTTTTTGGTGTTTGGGGGTAGGGTAATCTTTTTTGCATTAGTTCTACACTTTATATTGTCGTCACTAACTCGACAGTTTTTTAGGGTTTATGGTTTAGGGTTTAGGTTCGTTATCTAAACCCTGCACTACAAACCATAAAAATGTCTTTGACGTTTTTAGCATTCTTAGGGTGGTTTTTAGGGTGTTTGGGTTAAGATTCATTTTGCTAATGAATATGGTTCATTTTATTATTAAAGAAGATTTATTTTACTAATGGGTAAGATTCACTTTAAAAATACCTAATATATATTCATTCTAAAAACATAAAATTTTAAGTTTACCAAAACATATCCATGATGCATCTTGTTTTAAAGAGCACGAAAAATGATGAACAATGGTATAATTTTTTTTATTTTTGCACTTTTATTTTGTAAGTTATAACATTTTGAAAAAAAAAATTATTTCTCTCTTCTAACCCCCCAACACTCGAGTAGCATATTTTTCTTCTACTTTTTTTCCTTCATTTATTTTTCCTCTAACCACAACATGACACATGTGTTTCTCCATATTACTCCCTGGCGCAGCGCCAAGGTCTCCACGCCCTTTAAAGATATCTGCAGTCACTTTTTTATTAAATATACTCACTTTTTCATACAAAAGACGCGGCAGGAGTCTGGAAGCTTCGTAGCAGGCCGTCGGCTATGATTCTATACCCTGCAGGTACTACATTGAAATGTATTTTTTTGATGTTTTAAATGTCCTAGAGTGATTTTTAGGGTATATCTTTGATGTTTTAACTTCTCAATGGTGGTTTATAGGGTGTAGTGTAAGGTAGTCTTTTTTGAAGTCATCGATACTTTATAATTTTGTTATTGACTTAATAATATTTTAGAGTTTAGTTTACCATTACAAACCCTACAAATATTTTTGGCGTTTTTTAGTTTTCCTACTATGGTTTTTAGGGTGTGTCGTGAAATGTAATCTTAAAAAAAAAAACTAAAATTGTGACCTCCCGATGGGTGACTCTGAAGGGAGCCGCCAGGCGGCTTCGGACTCTCCTACCAACTGTATATGACTGTATTTAGTAAATTTGTGACTGTAAATATCAATTCTCCTATTTTTTGAGTTGATTGCATCTCGAGATAGCTGGTTTTGTTCAAGTGTGGGGACATACATATCTTGCCTGCCTCGACATTAATAATTAGGACACAACAGCTGAACGGACATAAAAATTCCCGATCTATAATTCTCCACTTGAACGAACCCAGTTCTGAAAAGTTGAGGAACAATACTATTATGATGAACAATGTTGTCAGCAATTCTCTAATCTTGCGAATGAACCTAAAGAGACAGACCATTTAAAAAGAACAAAGGGACCTTTTGGGTTTAAAGCATTTGTCAATAGTGGTGTAACTTTTTTCTTCCAACAACCAACTGTCAACATGAAATAGTCTATTAGAAGAATAAGGACCTTTTGGGTAAAAAAGTGTTAGATCAAATAACCAACTATTAACATGAAACCATGGCTATTTACCAGGCTCCTATTATGAATGACATAAAATTGTTATCGCAAAGGCATGAATTGGAATTCAAAAAAGAATCTCATTCGATTTAGATAAGAATGTCAGAGAGAGCACAGCACAAAGACAGGATTATTATGAAATATTGTAATAAGATTGTTTTTGGTCCGTTGAAGCAGCCAGATGGGTTTATTCCACTTTTATCTCAACAAAGATTTTGGGAACACGTGGCCAGGATGGCGTTCAGACGAAGTCAAACCCCAAAGAAAGACTTTTCAAGATGATCTTCTTCTATCTTCCACCACCTCCCAGGTAAGGTAAGCATTACCTGCCAGTGAGTGAGTACGTAAACTTTTGTGGGTGGTGTTGGAACTTTTTAGACTACTATTTTCATTTTGTGCAAGGCTACTGTCGGACCTATTTAGACTACTAATTTGTGCAAGGCTTCGAATTCACTTTACCCAGTTTTTTTTCTTTTTCCCTTTATGCCAGCCTCTTTGCATGATTTGCGGCCTCTGACCAAGATTCTGGAAAACAAAAAAGAATCCCAGTGGTTACTTCATCAGAAAGGGTCAAATGCTGCTTTCCATTTCATAACGTCCATTATCTAACCCATACACATATTAGAATTAGTGCATACATGATGCATCCCTCGTAACAATGACATGACAGACCAATTCAAGGACTTACCTCTGATTCTGAGATCTGAGCAGACACAAGCAAAGAGACGTCTCTTCAAGAGGGTGATATTTCATATCACAGGTGGGTCTGGGCAGTGGTGATCATCTATCTGGTCAAATGTGCCTACACCAGATGTATCCATAAAAAGACAAGTATACATTGTAGGCTTGTAGCTCCCACCAAATAATAGTAATAACACTTTAGGTTGATATCTTAATGACAATGCCATTTTCAGGGACCAGTTTATAAGCACATAGTGAGGACCTGGCAGCTTTACATGTGCAAAGCCTTAATTTCAGGGGAAGACTGTACGAAAAGACTTCGAGCCCAACCACTAGTTTTTGCACTTTCACTCTCATTACTACTTCCTTTTGCAGGGAGAAATGAAACAGCAAGAGGATCGATAGATAAATAAGAACATGGGTGACTTCAATTTGTTAGCTTGAGAAATGGGTCCACAGTGAACAAAAGTCTGTGATAATGATCAAACAAGCCAAGTGTTCCAACAGTAACAGATCTAGGATAAACCCAACTGAGTAGCAACAGAGGGAGATCGATGATGTCTGAAGAACACACACTAGAAGCTAGACTGATCATCAAGAGAGGGCGCAGAAAATATGGAGGACAAAAATCTTCTCATTGATTGGGTGGGTTTCAGAAACCCCAGTGTCTCTTTTACAAGATAAATTACAACCCACAAAAGACTCACTTGGAACAAAAACTAAACTGTATACAGAATCCATCATCACAAAGAAATGATAGACTAAAAAGATTGAAAGAAGAATACATATCTTGTCACGAACAAGAAGAAAGAATTAACTGGGTATATTCAGTTGTTTTTTGTTGTTTTCCCCCATTTAAAAGGGGAAATTAATTAATATCACATACAATCAGAGGCAAAGAGTGCCAATCCACCATATACCCATTCAATAAATACAGAAAAACACTTCTATTCGGTCCTTTGCAAATCGATCACAGGAAGGGAGTTCGTTCCTGACCTTCATCAATCATCACCCTGAACCTCTGGATTGATAAAGCTCCACTCTGCTCTTGGCCTCAAGCAAAAGCTTCTCTCTTGATTCATCCTGGATAAGTGAGCCCTGCTTTGAAGCCCAATCAAGTACATTAAGCACTTGGTTATGAGCCAGCTCCTCACTATCAGGGACATGCTTGGCAATGAAAGCTAACAGCACCAAAGCTGGGGTTTGTGTCATCTGGTCTCCAAAGTAAACCAGCTGAACCAAATGCTTGACCCCTCCAGCTTCGATGATCGCCTTTGAATGATTGAGATGAAGATAGTTCTCGGACCCTGCAAATTTTGTAAGAGCATCGGCAGCTTCCCTTGACACCTCAGGCTCCCTTTCATCAAGCAGTGCAACCAGTGGACTGATCATCCTAGTCTCTGTGGCACGGAATGTCCTTGCCAAGTTCCCAATCGCCTTAATACAGGGTTCTAATAGGTCAGAATCTGGAGTCTCGATAATCTTCAGGAGCTGGTCTACCACAGCCTTGCAAGCAGGGGAATTTGGCTTGAAAGCTGATCGTCTCAGATCGGAATCCTTCTCTGCCACAGCTGTGATCTCCATTAAAGCCATGGCAGAGTTTGACTTGATTTCATCAGTACCCTTCTCCAATAGGACAGCAAAGCAGAGGAGAGCACGAGACTCTGTTATGCTTCGGCAGATGGCGGAGTTTCCCTTGGCGAGTAGCCATAGGCACGGGCAGCCATGGCTTTCATGTTAGCTTTTGTAGCTGGGTCTTCGAGTTCCCTAGCTCGGAATCCAGAAATGTTGTGCAGCTGTTGCTGTGATGATGATATGACTTATTCATCGACTTCCCACCAGCTACTGCATTACCACCACCTTGCCCACCAGGGTTGACCAATCCGTTAGGATGTTGAGGAGAACCGGGGTAGTTGTGACCTTTCATAGTCATGGTGCTGGTGACCACATTGTGGAGCCGAGTTTTACTGTTCTTCAACCCAGTCGGGTGAGGAACTTGATTCAATTGGTCCTCATCATCCATCCCGTCAGTAATTCTAGCGTTTGGCTTGGAGCTTGCAACGGGGCCGGAGGTGGCGTTGTGATTGCTGCTGGCAATAGCCACCACAGCGTTGTGGATGGAATTTCCCTTGGTAACAATAACATACTTGGAATGATCCTGGATTGTCTCAAAAGCCAAATGACTAACCAGCAGTCTCACCACGTTGTGCTGTGCGAACAGATCTTGACATTTTGGGTGGTGTGCTGCGAGTTCAGAAACAGCCCACGCCACAACAGACTGAACCCTCATCGGTCCTTCTTTAAGAATTTTCGCAAACACTTGGCAGACACCCGCGTTGATCATGAACTCCGTACTCTCGGAATCACTACCTAGCAGTCCAATAGCCTTCGCGGCGTTCTCCTGACCGTCAACCTTTCCTTCCTTAAGCAACTTGAGAAGCGGCACAACTCCACCTTCTTCAATAATCAGCTTACCATACCGATCATTGTCCCTGGCAAGTGAGACAAGTGCGGCGGCAGCTTCAGCGCGCTCGTCAAGGGAGCCTTTGTGTAGCATAGCGATCTGCTCCCAGATGAGGCATAGAATGGGCTCGTTTGCTGCGATTGGGGGAAGTCCACCGATATAGTCATGGTCGGAGGAACTTGGGGCGGATGAGACACGGAGTAGCCAAGATATGTCGCCGACGGAATTTTCCAACTGGGAGTAGATCTTGCGGAAAGCAGCGGCGGGGATGATGGTGAAAGCTCGCTTGAGGATACCGTTGGCGGATCGGCACTTGAGAGCTAATGAGAGGGCTTTCTCAAGGACGAGATTGGTTTCCTCGACGATACGGTAAGTGGGTCGCTCGTAGAGTCGGAGCTTGACCTGGCGGCCTGACGGAGGAGGTCAGCGAGCTTGGATGCTTTAGCTTTGAGCTCCGAGCATTCTTGTCTGAAGAAGCCGCTTCGTCTGAGGCTTTCATGACCTGGTCAGCCGTCTGGATCGGCTTCGCCAGGATGTATTTGACCTTTTCCGCCATTGATATGGGGAGCTTGATCTCCGAGAAGGGGAATCTTGACAGTAGGTTTTAGGGTGGTGGGTGGGTGATGGATAAGGAGATGAATTTGAGTTTCGTGAGATTTTGTTGGGTGTTTAGAGCATTTCTCCGTGTTGACAAGCGAAGTGGGATTTGGGGCAAAGAGAGGAAAGACTATGATAGTTGAGAGGGTTGATTAGGTTTTTGTTTAATTTTTCCTCTTTTTTCTTTTTGCTTATGCGGTGAAGAAGAAGAAGACAAAGACGACTGGACAGAGAACGACGACGGCGTGTGTGAGAGAGAGGGGGACAAAGTGGGTCCTACAGAGTAAAACAATTCAACTGTTTCAATCATCCAATCAGAAAAAAGAGAAAGACAAACTTGAGGAAAGAGAGTCCAGCGGGTTTGAGGATGACCAGGACCTCTCCCTCGCTGACCCTGAACTGAAACCCGTTCTCTCTAGGCGTTTATGAAGAAGATGGCTTCTGGCAAGCACCGGTCGAGGTGTTTTGCTTGGGCCTTATTTCGAATTAATGCAGCTCCGAGCAGCTCATTTCATCCTATGAATTCTACAAGCGCTGAATGTCCACAAAAGTTATAGGTAGAATCATTTTATCAAGTGTTTGTATATAAAATGACAAAATTGGTACAATAATAGTTAGTTTGCTTATGACTCATGTACCTATACCATAGTTCAACTAATTATTTATGTAATAATAATTACCCATTTTCATATGACAAAACTAAAAGTGTCATTTTATCAAACTAACATTAACTTATATATTTTGGACTTATGATTCGTGTCATTTCTAAAGCTAAATAACCTAGCAAAAGGATACAGACACAATTCGGGGTTCACGTTTTTAATATGGTAGAAGGTGACAAATATGGGCACATTGAGCTAAAATATGGAGGAAAGATACACATTTGGATTAAAAAAAAAAAAGTTTGAAGAATAGATTCAAAGAAATTTCAGGGAATTTAAGAGAAAGACGATGGATTGAATTGGAGGAAGATAAAGGCCAGGTTGGATCAACTTTGATTATGATGAATTTGTCAAAACATAAAAAGACACTTTTTTTTTAAATATTTAAACAAATAATTATAATTAGATATGAGAATGATTAAAATGTTGAGTCAAGTAGTATGCCTAGAAAAAAAAACTAACGATACTTGATGATAAATACAAAAAGATGATGCATATATATAGGTAAAACTTTAAGTGTGGGTAAAAGAATTACTCAAATAACCGGTATCATCATATTAATTGTGTAAAATGCAGTAGTTCTCCCTTTTCCATTATCAACAAATTATTTCAGAAAGATAGGCAACTTTAGTAGAAAGCATAAATATTAGTATTCATATACATTAGTGATAGTTGGTGAAGAATGACTGGTGGCATGCATATTGGTCCATACAAATTAATTTATCCCTCGTTGTTCTTTTGATCTTGTCTCCGTCTCTATTCATTCTGCAGCTTCATAAGTCATGATCCTTGAGTAGGGCTTTGAGTGCATGTTTTATTCTGAAGCTAGAATCCACCCACCAAATGAGGGACATGTTAGAGGTGGGTCTCAGATAAATTCTCACATAAATAGTTGTGTTAATTTTTAGGGGTTACAACATGTTTGGGGTTACATAAAGTTACACAAATTTATCATGTCCATTAGTTTTTCAAGTTTTGGATTACGAGAGGTTTTGTACTCTTATTAAAGACTATTAAAATCAAATTATGGAAACCAACGAGTTAATATTATACTACTGTTATAGTATTTTACCTTTTTTATTGATTGAGATAATAAGAATCCACTCAGTTTTCAAGGGTCCTAGTCTAGTTTATATAATGCATGTAATACTCCAAGGTAGAAGAAATATAACAACTAGCTACCACTAGTAGAAAAAAGATTTTATGTGACGCCATTTAAACCACGGTTTTAGTGGGAACCGTGGTTTAAACATTATATACCACGGTTAATAATAAAACCGTCACAAAACATCTAACCGCGTGACTTTATACGACGGTTGGTCAGAGAACCGTGGTTTTTAGGTGTTATAAACGACGGTTCTTGAGAAACCGTCGTTTATAGTTTCGGCGGTAAAACAATAAACCACGGTTACGGTTTAACCGACGTTTTTCTTGCGCCTCGTAACATTTTAAACGACGGTTTCTTAAAAACCGTGGTTTAAAACCAGTACAGTGACGACTTTAAACGACGGTTTTTGAGGGAACCGTCGTTTAAAACTCTTTAACTTAAAAACCCGCCCCGACCTTTCCTTCTTCTTCCTCGCTCGATTTTCCCTCTCTGCTCTGAATTTTTCCGGCGATTCTTCAGCTCCTCAACTCGCCGTCGCCCCACCACCTCCCCACCACCCTCGCCGTCGTTAACCCTCCGTCGCCCGCCTCTGCTTCATCGTCCCATCTTCTCCGTCGCCCGCCTCTGCTTCATCGATCGTCCCATCTTCTCCGTCGCCCGCCTCTGCTCGTCCTCCGTCGCCAAGTCCAGCTCGCCATCAACAAAGCCGGCCGCGCCAGACGAAATCGACGACGCCTCCGACCTGCGCCACCGGCCCAGTGAAGCGCGCTCCACCGCCCCAATTGCAATTCCTCGCTGTTGTTGACCGGAATCGGCATCTATACGGTGGCCCTGCATTAGAGAAGGCCATATACAGGTTTGGATGTTTGGCCTCTTTTTCCCGTGTCCCCATGGTTTAAGACCCAATATCTAAACTCGCTCATATTTGTCGATGATGTCTCTTTGTTTTGGTATTTTTGAGAAGACAGTTGTGGAAGTTCAGTTTAGGCTTAGATACAATTAGAACTAAGATCATCTTGATGTATCGAATGAAATTAAGCTAAGGGATAGCTATCACGGAGTTTTTTACACATCTAAGTTGAACTTGCTGCTTAATGCTGGGGATAGTGAATTACGATAAAAATGCACTACTTGTAACTGGTTTTTATGAATGCATCTAAGTGGTTTACTGTTGGTATATTCTTGATCTGTTTGTTTGTAGGTATGATGCTTGTATGTGGTGGCGTATGCAGTGGTATATTCTTGATCTGTTTGTTTGTAGGTATGATGTTTGTAGGTATATTCTTGCCAACAGCAGTTTGTCTGTGTGAATATAGGCATGTTATTAGCGGAAGTGAATGTGTATTTATATATACATGCCATATTAAACTAGTAATAGCAGTGAATTGAAAATGTTTGTTGGCTACTAAACTTTCTAACGTGATGTTCTGTACAAATATGAATAGGTGGGATCGGGTGTGAGTATATAATGCATATCAATAATCGAAAGATGGTAGCCAGTCACGCCTAGCTATATGTTGAGTGTAAATATATTTACATGCATATCAACAACCGGGTACAGCAGCCAAAGAAAAAAAAAGAGATGATGGGACCGAGAGAGAATGTGTGTATATAGATATATATATATATGTATTGCTGAATGTAATTTGCTATCTTTTTTTTCCTAGCTGCTATGTTACTGATATGCATATATATTTATACACACACAAACGAGCAGTGAACTTACTGTTTCTTTTTTCCTAGCTGCTATCTTTTTCCTAGTGCCAAAGGAAATTAATTAGTTTCCGAGTTATTTTTTATTATTGAAAATTGCACATGCCATTTAGCTCGTTATCAATAAGATTGAAGGACACAATTATATGTTACTATTTTTCTTTTATTTGGCGATTTGTAGGTTGCTTCAAAGGGAAATTGCATTGTTCTCCCGCTGCCTGAAGGTCGTCTTCATCCTCCACCATCGCGGCCCATCCACCGCCGGAGTCTCATCGCCACTCCGGTAATTAATTTGTAAAACTTTAGCATTTATTTGCAGCCCAACTCCATTATTATTGTTTGTTAATTGGTTAGTGTCTTGATCCCCGCCCTTAATATCCCTAAGTGTCTGTGCATTTTGCTGCGAATGATGCTTAAATGTCTGTGTGTTTTATTGAGAATCACTTGAACCTTGATCTGATGCTGCTATTGTGTTTGTTTTTGCCAAAAAAAGTGTGGGGTATCTAAAAATACGCAATGGTCATGCCAAATTTTTTCCAGAATTAAACCTTATTCTAAGTTCATTGGATAGGTGTTACTACCCACGGTTGGATTGTCCACTTGTCGCACTAATTGTTGCTGCCCCGTCAACCTCTGCCACCGGTTTGCCTAATCAGAACCCACGGTAAAACACTTGCATTTCTGATTTTGATTTTAGAAAGAAATACTTATATGTATGTACATATATATAATATATTGTCACAAATAAACGCACTAATTGTTTCTGCCTTTAAAAAATGTGGAGTGTCTAAAAATACGCAAAGGTCATGCCAAATTTTTTCCAGAATTTAAGCTTTGTTCGTTTGTTTAATATGTTCAATTATTCAAGTTTTTATAAAATTAAACCCTTATTCTAATTTCATTGAATAGGTGTTATATACTGCGCGCAAGAGCATTTGCCTACTTCTCCTTCTTCTGTTGTTCGCGCTAGCTGACCATCCAGTACTCATCAGGTTGGTATTTAAAATGTTTCAATTTATTTTTGTTTTTCTATTAAACAATGGAAAATCAATTCAAACATAGAATTACCTGTCTGAGATATACCTGATAGAGGTATGTCTTAGATAGTCCCTGTTGGGACTATCCAATGACCTTTGCTCTCACCATCTAGGTTGTGAATGAGTTAATAATATACAGTAGTTCAGTGATAATTTCAGCAGCATTACCCTAGTGTTCTTCTAGTGTACATATATATGTGAATTGAAACGATTCGTATATATATATCTACACTAGGAGAACTGTAGGGTAATGCTGCCGAAATTATCACTGAACTACTGTATATTATTAACTTGTTCCTAGGTGAGATCGTAGGTGATTGGATAGGTTTAGGTTGTTAAATCTGTAAATAAAAAAAGAGGAGATCAATGGAACGAGTTCACGACATCTGGTGTGTGTTGAAAAAGGAGATGGAGCGCTCAGTGATGTACAGTGACAGATTGGACATCAAGTACCTACAAGGGGTCAATAAATTTTGCAAAGTCCTTGTTGACAATCTTAAACCAAGGGATAAGGGATATATTCGATGTCCTTGTGTCGATTGCAAGAACGACTTCAAATACCGAGGTGTGGACAAGATTAAGGATCATCTGATTCGCAGAGGGTTTACAGATGATTATGAAGCCATAACAATACTGCATGGTCAACATTCAGTACAAGTGTTTGAATGTGCTGATAACGTTGTTGCAGAACAATCAGAAATGGATGCTTCACACGATTTTGGGGATACTCAAGATGATTCACTAGGTAGTGATTCAGATGATCAGGAGGACCTTAATGCAATGATGGAAGATGTTGAACAACATTTTTCCAACAAACCCAAATCATTCGAAAATCTGATGCAAGCATCAAAGGAACCGTTGTACAGTGGATGTGAAACGCAAACACAAAACAAATTGAGCGTTGTCTTAAAACTATTCAATCTGAAGGCGAGACATGGATGGAGTGATGTCAGTTTTACAGATCTTTTACAACTGCTGAAGAATGTACTACCAAAGGACAATGTGATACCCACAACAACTTATGAGGCAAAGAAGTTAATGTGTCCGATGGGTATGGAATATAAAAAAATACATGCTTGTCCAAATGGGTGTATGTTGTATTGGAAGGAGAATGAGTTGGATGACCATTGCTCTGAATGTGGGGAATCACGCTATGTAAAAAAGGGTGACAGAAACCACATAAGCACTAAAGTGGGCTCTCCTGCGAAGGTGTTGTGGTATCTACCGATAATTCCCCGATTCAAACGTTTGTTTGCAGTTCAGAAAGATGCTGAGAACCTCCGATGGCATGCTACCCATAGAAAGGATGATGGTAAATTGAGACATCCAGCCGATTCACCACAATGGAGAAACATTGACAGAATATACCCTCAATTCGGTACAGACCCAAGGAACTTAAGACTTGGTTTATGCACTGATGGGATGAACCCTTATGGCACTTTGAGCAGTATACACAGTACTTGGCCTGTTTTATTGACAATATACAATCTGCCACCATGGTTGTGTATGAAACCAAGACATATCTCCTCTCTCTGTTGATATCGGGTCCAAAACAACCGGGAAACAAAATTGATGTGTTTTTGCAACCACTTATTGACGATTTAAAATTGTTGTGGAATGAAGGTGCGACGGTGTATGATTCATATGGTATGGAAAACTTCACGCTCCGGGCTATGTTGTTTTGTACGATCAATGATTTCCCTGCATACGGTAACCTCTCGGGATACACAATTAAAGGAGCTCTAGCGTGCCCTATATGTGGAGATAGAACTTGCAGTATACGGTTAAAACACAGTGGAAAAAATGTGTACATGGGCCATCGGAAATTCCTTCCTAAAGGGCACAAATACCGTAAGATGACAAAAGAGTTTGATGGAAAAACGGATCATGCAGTCGCTCGACCACCACTATCTGCTGCTGAGACTTACAATCAGTTGAAGAATGTGGTGAACAACTTCGGTCCACCAATTAAAGCCACTGAAAAGAGCATCTGGAAGAAAAAATCAATATTTTGGGAACTTGAATATTGGCAACATTTAGAGGTGAGACATTGCATTGATGCTATGCACGTGGAGAAAAACATTGGTGAAAGTGTATCTGCGACACTACTAAACGTGAAAGGAAAGACAAAAGACCATTTAAAGGGTAGAAAAGATCTGGTTGAATTGGGTATACGAGAAGAACTCACGCCACAACAAAGAGGGAAAAGAACATTCTTGCCTCCCGCTTGTCATACATTATCCAAAGAAGAGAAAATAAGTTTTTGTAGTTCTCTTCGTCATATTAAAGTGCCATCCGGTTACTCATCGAACATAGCAAGTTTGGTATCAATGTCTGATCTTAAATTGGTAGGGATGAAGTCTCACGACTATCATGTGCTGATGCAGCACTTACTTCCGGTTGCTCTCCGTGGAATCCTTCCAGCTGATGTCAGGAAAACTATTACAAATTTATGTGTTTTTTTCAAAGGAATTTCGTGTAAAGTGCTTGATGTGGAGACGCTGGATAAACTACAGAATGACCTTGTGATCACCATGTGTCAGTTGGAAATGTATTTTCCTCCTTCGTTTTTTGATATTATGGTGCATCTACTTGTTCATCTTGTTAGAGAGATCAAACATTGTGGTCCGTTATACCTTCGATACATGTATCCGTTTGAGAGATATATGGGTATACTGAAAAAGAAAATGAAAAACCGTCGGCGTCCAGAGGGAAGTATAATTGAAGGGACAGTAACAGAGGAGGTAGTTGACTTCTGCACTCACTACTTACACGGTGTTGATGTTATTGGATTACCGAAAGCAAGACATGATGGCAGGCTTAAAGGGGTTGGTACCTGTGGGAAAAAATTATGCAGAGTTGATTTTGATACATTGAACAAGGCACATCTGGTTGTGTTGAATCATTCTGAAGTTGTTGAACCGTATTTCGATGCACACCTAGCCTACCTCAAAACAAAACACCCAACGATGAGTAATGCCAAATTAAAAAAAGGCAGAATGCAACATTTGTTAAGTGGTTCAGACAGAAGGTGTTGTATGAAGATTCAAGGAACGTGGATGAAATGATCCAGTTGTTGGCACTTGGTCCAAATCTCGATGTGTTGTCTTATGAAGGATATGATGTAAATGGATTTTCGTTTTACACTGAACGTCAAGATTGTAAATCGACAAACCAGAACAGTGGTGTGCATCTTATCGCTTCACAAGACATTTTCACAGGAACAAATCGTAATACACTGAAGAACGAATATTATGGTGTTATTGAGGATATTTGGGTCTTGAATTACACTAGTTATGAAACTTGTGTATTTCGTTGCAAATGGGTGGACAACAAACAGGGATATCGTGAGGAGGATCATGGTATGAAGCTAGTTGATTTAACGACAGCGGCTCCTACTGATGAACCCTTTATCGTTGCATCAAAGGCAAAACAAGTATTCTACTGTCGTGATCAGTCTAATCCCAGATGGTCTATTGTAATGCAGAGTAAAAGATCGATAGTTGGGATTGATAATATTGTTGATGAGGATGAATACGACTGTGAAGATGAAACAGATGTACCTATTCGGTTGCCGATGGAGGTAGATAATGTAACTAATTTTGAATATCGAAGGTCCGACCACAACGAAGGATTGTGGATTGAACGATGAAATGTTATTTTGTAAGTTTGGTTGACAATATTATATTATTTCATTTTTGTCATGTTTCAATATTTGATTCAGTAGATGTTCGTATTAACCTTGTTAATTGTTGATTATTTTTCAGATTATGGATCCTGACGATAGAGTCGAAGAGGACTTACTGTTGGGGTTGGATGATATTGACGATGACGTCCCTACTGAAGAACCACCAGCTACATCTACTTCGCAGAACACTCGGAAGGGACGTGGACCGACCCGTGGGTTGAAGGAGAAGAAAAATGCTCCCATCGATTTGTTCTGGGACAAGTACCTCCGACATTCTGGTGGGTCGAAGCAGCAGTTTGCTTCTTACTTGGGATTGATGGTAAAATCCCATTGCTCGATTAATAAGGATTGGAAGTATCAAGAAAAGGCAGACAAAGACATCATGTGGCAGATGGTGCAGAAGAAATACAATGTCGCGGCTGAACTTCGGAAGAAGATTGAATCACTTTAGCGACATCGCTGCGACAATTCAAGCATCGGTTGGTAGATGGTTGGATTAACAAACCGGGCTCCAAGAGGTCACCGCCGTGGGTAGTGTATGATGGTATGTATTCACGGAGGAGGACTGGAAGATATTCTACGACCATCGCCAGACTGAAGAGTTTAAGGTACTTTTACAATTATTTTGTCTTAATTATTTAAGGAATAAAATTTAACAAATATTTTTTTATTATGTATAACTTACAAATATACAAATTTTGTAACAGTTACGTCAAGAACAAGCGAGACGTAACCGGGCGAAGAATGTATATAAGCACTACATGGGGCGAGCTGGATATACGGGGCGGTTGGAGAAGTGGAAGAGCGAGGGCTTACTGACGAAAACGAATGAAGACGGCACTCAGTCAGTTGTTGATACTGTTGACGATGCAAGTAGGGTGCAGACATTTATGCTGGGTCGCATGAAGAAAAATGAAGAGGGAGTCTATGTGTTCCCGCAGAGCGAGACTGCTGAGTTGGCTTCAAAGATTGTAAGTATATATTTTTAAAAGTTGTTGTTTACTAATTAGTAACTTCATTTCTAATATTTTTGTAATTTAAAATAGTCTGGATCTACTGATCGATGGGAGATGGTCCCGGCCCCTCCGTCTCAGGATGATCCACTGAATAAGGCCCTTGGGCAAAAGGATCATCCAGGGCGAGTGCGGGGCTTGGAGGGGAAGTTCGCCAAAAAGACGTGTTTTCTACGTCTCGATCGAGAGTACCGCAGGCTGAAATAGAGAGAATGGTGGATGAACGGGTGCATGACCGGTTGGCGAGTCGGAAAGACGTCACGCTGAGTCAGACGTCACGCTGAGGAGCGTCAAGCCTACGAGGAGCGCCTGCGAAGACTTGAGGCTTTAGTATTGGGCCAGGTGCATGCTCCTACACCGACACCTACTCCTACACCGGTGTCTGCTCCTACTGCGACGGCGGATACATCGATAGTGGCCGCGTCTCCTACACCGGCACCTACTGCTACACCGACGTCTGTCCTACCACGACGGCGGATACTGTCGATGATCCTACACCGACGTCTGCTCCTACCACGACGGCGGATACTCCGATGGTCGATCATCCTGCACCTTCTTCTCCTACCAGAGACACATTTCCTTATCAAAACCTTTCGGTTTGTTCTTTTTTCCTCCTTAGTTATTTTAACATTACTTTTAAAACAATATAATTTTATTAGCTTGCTTACTGTTGTGAGTTGATGTAGGTGGCTAAATCATGTCATTGTTTCAAGTGTTGGATTGTGGGACTGTTCATGTTGCATTCGGTCGGGTTTTACAGACCGGACCGAACACTGTAGTACATTTCAAGCCCATCCCACCTCTCCACGCTCGTGTGATGGTAGACGATATTGTGAAGGTCATGAGGACTCTCCCCTTCCGTTGGAGTGGAATCAGTGGAGTAAAATAGTCAAGCAAAATCTTCAGTTGTTCCATGGCCATATTCTCTCATTGATGTCAGTAGTGACAAGGTAAACTATTTAATTACATGCTTACTGTTTAGTTTTTAACTTGACTGTTGACTGATATGTTTATTATTTAAATTTTGTATACTATTAGATTGATAAGGAATTAAGACCGGTTAAGAAGAGGAAAGTGGATAAGGGGAAGGAAGTTGTGAAATCAAATGAGGAGAGTCAGAGTGTGAGAAAGGAAGTGGTCAAACCTTTCGATATGACTCCTAGGAGATCCCCCATTCTGACACCCAAGTATCTGAAGAAGTTGACCTCATCAAAAAATGCTGTATGACTTTTTCATGACGAAGCCGCAGTCTGTCACCAATTTCAACATGAAAGTGTCTAAGCATGTTTTCCACTCCCCCGAGCCCAGAGATCTGATGATTACCGTGAGCGATCTAAGAGAATTTTTGATGGGAGACCTGCTTAACATCTCTGTGATTCAGGCCTATTGTGTGTAAGTATCTTTTAAATTATTACATTATCTTTCATTTTTTAAGCTATTTAACATATCTTATGAAAAAATGTTGTTTAGGTGTTTGACTACTAGACTGATATCGAACAAGAGATTATTTCCATCTCTTTCTTGTGCCCACATTGATGTCAGCAATCAGGCCGCATTGGATGCGCAAGGATGTGCACAGCACGTGAGGCAGGGATTTTGTGCTGCGGTGCGAAGAAGAAGCAAATATTTGCTGATCCCATATCATCAGATGTAAGTACACAATAACTGGAATTTTTCTTCCTAATTGTGATAATTAAAAATATTGTTCTACAAAACATTCTTTGTTTTATCTGTGGCAGCAATCATTGGATGTTGATGGTGTTGTGTATCGACACCTCATGCTTGTTGATACTAGACCCATTGGGCGGCCCTGATGACCTTCGAGAGATCGCTGTAGAGAAATATTTGAAGGAGTGAGTATTCAAAATTTTAATGCATTCTGTATTTATTTTAAGCTTGTCCTAGATTATTGACAATAAATGGCTTCATTTTAAAATGCTGTATTTATGCAGGGGTCATAAGCTTGGTTTGAGTGATGAAGAAACCATTCTCCATCTTGGACTTCCATTACATACGTGTAAGTAATCATTTAATTTATGCATTTTTGTATTAAAGTTAAACGTTTAATTTTTTGATCTATCTAAAGTTGGTAATCCATGGATGGTGTGATGACAGTGTCCTCAGCAGCCTGATTCACGAAGCTGTGGCTATTATGTGATGCGGTACATGTTCGAGATTGTACAAAATATTGACACGCTTGCTGATGATGACAAGGTAAACCATACCAATCAAAGTTTTAGTTAAAGTTATTGCATTTGAAATAAAATTGTGTACTAATGATGATCAGTTTCTTTTTATGGACAGATCGTTTCTTTTTCACACAAGCAGGGAGCACGTATTCCAAAGGGGATCTCGACTTTGTAAGAGATCATCTATCGCAGTTTTGGTGTAAAAATTACTTGAGTGTTACTTAGATCTTATCCTAGTGTAGTTAGACTTACACTTTTGTTTGTGCTGAAGGTAGACTCTCAAAGTTTGTAAAGTTCAACTCTCTCTTATTTTTGAAAGTTTGTTTGCAATTCGTTTTCAATGTTGCAATTCAAACTGGCAACTTGGTTTATGGTCATATAGTGTGGTTGGTTATCAAAGGGCAATACCAGTTGGATGCCCTGTACAGGTTGTATATACGATTGTAAATTGGGTGTGTTGGAAAACATATGTGGTAGAGGCTAAAAAAAAACAAAAAAAAAACCACGGTTACAAAACCGTGGTTTAAAACTCTCGGATGACGAGTATAAACCACGGTTTACCGAAAAACCGTCGTATAAAGGCGACTTTACCACGGTTATTGCATAACCGTCGTATAAAACATGTTATACCACGGTTTCCGTCAAACCGTGGTATAAAGTCGTCTTCCCGCGACAAAATAGGTTTTAAACGACGGTTTGATCAGAACCGTGGTTTATAATCTGCTTTTAAACGACGGTTTTAAACCGTGGTTTATGTCAATTTCCGATATACCACGCGAGTAAAACCACGGTTTCTAACCGTGGTATATAGGCAAATAACCGTGGTAAAAAACATTTTCTGCACTAGTGTACATGGCTGAAGGTAAGTATAATTCCGCTACGAGGAGGGGTGAAGCTAGAAATTTTTCTAAGGGAGAATTATTTTAATATATTTATTGATATTTAAATTTATTTTATTTTTTTAATTAATATAATATTTCAATATATATAATTATATTTTAAAAAGTGATATTAGATATATAAATCAACATAAAATTTACATAAAAATTGAGATATATACTAATAGATAAAAAAGTTAGTTTTATCTTTTTTTGTTTAAAAAATGGGTATACAAAATTATAAGTTAATGTTAATAATATAGAACAATACTTCTAAACTATTAGTTTTTTTAATAAAAACTATTCTAAAAATTATTTTGAGTAATTCAATATTATTTTAATTTACAAAACCTGTAATAAAAAAAACTAAAACACTTGTATTATGGATGGTCGGGGTACATGATTACTAAGACTGTCATCATAATCAGGTTTACTTTATACTATGTTGCTAAAAAACTATTAAGACTTTTCTTATCTACTGTAGACTAAATATGATTTTTTACAATAAAATTCTAAAAAAAATATTACATATTAACAGAAACAAAATTGATAACAAATAGAATGTGGTGATATATATCATAGTGATATTTTACAAAATGTTTTGGGGGTGAATAAATATCTAATAACATATATAAATTATATAACAAAAAAAGTAATATTGATTTAAGCATGTAGTCGAGGGAGTTGGGGGACCAACACCCTCCCATAATAGTGGTGGTAATAAAATTAATATAGAATATCATTATACGGTTATATATGAGACCATTTGTCTAGAGTAGCCAAAACATCTGAAAACACATGGTATATCATACTAAGATTAATTGAATGATATTATAAAATTTTATACATCTAGAGTAGTTACCTGGCCCCAAAGGGAAGTAACTATTTTAGGTGTTAATTGGAATAAGATAATAAGTAGAATTTGAGAGTGAGAAATTTATAAGGCCCAAAGGTAACAGAATTTTCCGATTCTCTTATTTTTTACTTGTTATGCTTATTAAATAAAGTATTAGTTGTTTAACGACTATGCCCAAAGGAAAGTCTGAATTCACTATTATCTAGTATTTTCCGCATCATAGAACTAATTTTCTTAATTATCTTTAGATGTAGTTGTTGGGCAAAATAGTGGTGAGACTACTCTGCTAACTATGGGTAGTGAACCCAATCATTGTAGTACAACAAGGTCGTATCCACAGGGACTTCGTAACTGTCTAGCTAATTATAAGCTTAGTAAATGTGCAAGAGGATATATACAAAAGTGCATAAATGTAAATTGTTTTGGGAGTTTTGTTGGTTGGATAGATAAATCGGAAAACGAAGGAAAGCAGTAAAACTAGACTAACTAATCTAGGATAGTGTAGCTCGGGATGGATATTTGCACCCGTCCTCCCTTTACTACCAATGGTCAATTCTCGAACTCATGGCTAAACAACGGGAACGCTAAACTAACTAATATCCTAATCAAGGTCTACTAATCCTAACCAACAGAATGGAACCTGGTGGATCTTCCAAGTACCTAGTCAATTGATGGCATTAAGCACAAATTCCCCTTAAGTTGCAGTGTAGTCTAATCTCGAAATCCTCGATATTAGAATGCACTGATTCAGTCCTCACGGTCTAGATTTCTATCTCAGAATCACATGTTGACAGAAATCCACAATAATGCTCAACTAATCGGTAGGCCAAACCAACCAGTTTAACACATAGTGCTAATTAATCAGCAACCTAGAATCTATCTCAGAATCTCATTTCAACAAATTCAAGGCAAACCAACCAATTTCACACAAAGATAACAAATTGGGCAAACCCTCAACAAATCCCCAAATCATGGGTGACAAGTTCAAGAGGCCACAAACACCAATCGTTATCGGTATTCAGCACACGAACTGAATAAAACCATAAACGAGTTCAAGAATCTACAATGGAGTTAAGGGATTTGGGGCAAAATCCCCAAATCCCAAGCTACAAGGAGACTACTCAAGCATTGAAGCTACAAAGGAGAGAAAGGAGGAAGAAATAGCCATTAATGGAGGTGGTTGAGCTCTTGAATGAGGTGAAATCCTCTCCTCTTCCTTCTCTTCTCTTCTCCTCTCTTTTTCTCTTCTTCTGTCGCCTCTACCGTCGCCTGGAGTCCAGGTCTCGACCTCCCTCTCTTTCCTCCTCTTTTCCCCTTTTAAAATCTGATTTCTGGGCAAATTTTACGACCGACCGGACTTGCGACCGGACTTGCAAGGTCGGTCGGAGTCAGTAGCGATTTTCGGACGCGTTTTTTAAGTTCGACCGGACTTGAGACCGGACTTGCAAGGTCGGTCGATTCCAGTAGCTTGTAAAAACGCGAATCTGGGCAAAATTTCGACCCGACCGGACTTGCGACCGGACTTGCAGGTCGGTCAGTCAGTATAACTTCAAACGCTGTATCTTCTTCGTTTTAACTCCGATTTTGGATCCGTTTGCGCCCACGTTCCTCTCTTCGTCTACTTTACTCCTAGCTATGTTTAATCCTCCTGTTTAAACAATAAATGTGTGAAACACCAATGAAACACAAAACTAGAGGAAACAAGCTAGAGTGGAGAAATGAGCATGAAAAGTGTTGATTAAACATATGAAATACACCCTAAAACATGCTCATTTGGACACTCATCACACCCCCACACTTACCTTTTTGCTTGTCCCTCAAGCAAACCAAGCACCCATGCAAGTAAGGAATGCTCAAGACTAACAAACACTAACATGAATTGTAGGATAAAAGAAGAAGCAAAAAGTGATTAAAACCTTTGGAGTGTGAACCATCTCTTAGTGGTGGCATGGGTGTGCTTAGGGCAAAACAAAATCTAGAGTTCGGGGTATGATCCGAAGTGCTTCAAAGTTCTAAAGATTAGGTGACTTGAGAGCTTTTACCATGTCCAACTTCTCTCAAGAATGGGCATTGAGAAGAAAACAAAAGGAAAAATAGATTTATGCAATTGTTTCACTTTTGCATAAGAGATGAGAAGATAATTTTGGCATCAAGCCTTTACATTTAAGAACACTCAACTCTCATTGTTGGTTAACAATGGCGTCTCACAAGTCCCTTGATGGATTTTCACAAAGAAGCACCCCTTAGCAATCCCTAAGAAAGAAGACAGAAAGAACCCCAAAGCAATAAAATCCAACCATACAAGATCACTTGGCCACACCACATGTAAAATGCTCCTCAAAAGCAATCAAAATGAAAATTTAAGCATTTATCCCACAATTCATAACTATTTTTCTTAATGAGAACAACTCACAACACAAGGGTCCAAGTTTTTTATTTTGGACAATCGCAAGATAAGCATGAAGTATTAAGCATTTAAGCACACAATTCACCGAAAAGGTCACTCCCCCACACTTAAATTGAACAATGTCCCCATTGTTCACAATCAAAACCGGGAAGGTTCCAGAAGACCTTTGCGGGAAGCAGACAAAAGGAAAATCACACGGGACACAAACAAACAGTATAGCATAGAAGCTATCCCCAGATTTGTAATTCAAAAATAGAGAAGAGAGACGAAAACTAAAAGAAACTAGTACTCCCCTGAGATTGCTATTGCTATCAGTTTGTATAACTCCCCTCCCCCACACTTGAGCTTCAGCCTCAAGTAGCGTAGCTTAGTTGCGGTGTGGAATTGAAATTGCACCCGCATAAAACACTAGAAGCAACCAAACTACAACTGGAGTTAAGGGTTGCAAAAACAAAACCAAAGGAGAACGAAACAAAAACAGGAATAAAAATAATGGAGTCGTTGTGGGCAAATATTAAAGGAAGGGTGAAACGAGTACTCCCCGATAAGATGCGGATGGAAGATAGGGTGCCCGCACAATTGCTAGTGGGAGGGGTCGTTGAGGTGCTACTTCAATCGTTGGAGATGAAGGTCCTCTTGGAAAATTTCGCCAGAGGTTCCTTTGTAATTGTTCCTAATTCCATCCCTTTTTCAGAGGGGCTTACCTGTCTCCAAAATATTCACAACACAAACGCCACCAATTGGGCGTAAAAGGGCAAGTCCAAAGAATGCCAAAATAGTCCATTATTGAAAACAATGCAAAATCTAAACTAACAGAATTTAAAAGACAAGACACGAAATGAAATCCGGGTTGCCTCCCGGTAAGCGGCCCTTCTTTAAGGTCTTTGGCTAGACCATACCACCGTGAAGTCATCCGGGATCGAATATGAACGTTGAAGTCAGCTCCAACGGGTGGGTTGGGCGGGCATCATCTAGCAATGAAGAACGACCCGGATCAAAAGGAAATGTGGCCTCAACACTTAGGATGTGAAAGTGTAAACTCCACCGGCCATTCATCAGTGGAAGTGTTGAGGTGGGTGATCCTTGGTACGAGGATCAAACTGTGGTGGAGCCTCCTCTTCAAATTCAAGAATGTAAGCATCCTTATCTTCAGGAGCGTGGGCAGGGTGAACTCCGGAGCGACTTTGTCTTCAATCTTTGGTCCGGATCAAAGGGGAAGGTGGCCTCCACACTTAGAGGGTGTACGTTAAGCTTCCGCCCAACTCATTAGTGCACGGGTGTGGGGGCCTTGATCCTTCAAGTGAAGATCAAAGTTTGATGGCTCCTTTTCCTCCTCAAATTCGAGGATGTAAATGTCCTCAACTTCTTGGTGAGGCTCATGGGAAGAGCCTTGATGAAAATCAACTTCAGAGGGAGGTGGCTCCTTGAAGTTGATTATAGCACTCTCCTCTGATGGATCGGAGGGAGGCGACATTCCTCCTCCTCAAGGTTGAGGATGTGTCCATCCTCATCTTCTGGGTGGAGCACAGAGAAGGAGGGGAATAACGGTAGTTGACTTCAGAGGGAGGAGACTCCATGAAGTCAAGGTGGAAGCGGTCCTCTGATGGCTTGGCTTCGAACTCAGGCAGATGGTTGAATGACGTTTTCTCAGGTTCGAACGGGGGAGGTGATAGAGAGCAACTCAATCCTCAGTAAGGTGATCCACTTTATGACCATTACGCTCTCCGGTTGCTGCGATGCAAGGTTTAGTAGACCTTCCATCATCGCGTTCATCTCTACTAATTTTGCATAGAGCTTCAGTTGGTTCATGTCGAGGTCTTTTTCCTTAGTCCCTGCTCCACTTCATGGACCATTTCACTCTCTGGTTGTTGCTCCCTTCGAGCTAGTGTAATGAGCTGGTTCATGCCGATGGTGTTCATTCTCGCACTAAGATCCTCCAGAGTGGGTGAATCTACCCTTCCGTGATCTCAGAACAATAAGCACTCTTCTGGTCTCCTCCGCTCTCTTGGCACCTGATCCATCGATTGATGTCTTGTTCAGTGGGGTTTGGATTGACAGATAAGAACCGGTTCTCCATGAGAGTCTCCGATCTTGAGATTAGATCATCACAAGGAGGGAACATATGAAAGTCCACACCCTTGACATCAATGTATTGGTCGTAGTTGCTCCAGAGGTGTAGCCGTAACAATCTTCTGCTTGATCATCAGACCATCCATCAGAGATAGGTTCCTAAAAAAAAGTAACACAAATTTATACACAAAAGGGAAATAAAGGAAATGAAAAATATGCACAGAAACTAAACAGATAATAAACATAGTTGGACCGAAGTCCCTGGCAACGGCGCCAAAAACTTGTTGGGCAAACAGTGGTTAAACTATCTTGCTAACTATGGGCAGTGAACCCAATCATTGTAGTACAACAAGGTCGTATCCACAGGGACTTCGTACTATCTAGCTAATTACAGCTTAGTAAATGTGCAAGGAATATATACAAAATGCATAAATGTAAATTGTTTTGGGAGTTTTGTTGGTTGGATAGATAAATCGGAAAACGAGGAAAGCAGTAAAACTAGACTAACTAATCTAGGATAGGTGTAGCTCGGGATGGATATTTGCACCCGTCCTCCCTTTACTACCAATGGTCATTCTCGAACTCATGGCTAAACAACGGGAACGCTAAACTAACTAATATCCTAATCAAGGTCTACTAATCCTACCAACAGAATGGAACCTGGTGGATCTTCCAAGTACCTAGTCAATTGATGGCATTAAGCACAAATCCCCTTAAGTTGCAGTGTAGTCTAATCTCGAAATCCTCGATATTAGAATGCACTGATTCAGTCCTCACGGTCTAGATTTCTATCTCAGAATCACATGTTGACAGAAATCCACAATAATGCTCAACTAATCGGTAGGCCAAACCAACCGTTTAACACATAGTGCTAATTAATCAGCAACCTAGAATCTATCTCAGAATCTCATTTCAACAAATTCAAGGCAAACCAACCAATTTCACACAAAGATAACAAATTGGGCAAAACCCTCAACAAATCCCTAAATCATGGGTGACAGTTCAAGAGCCACAAACACACAATCGTTATCGGTATTCAGCACACGAACTGCAATAAAACCATAAACGAGTTCAAGAATCTACAATGAGTTAAGGGATTTTGGGCAAAATCCCCAAATCCCAAGCTACAAGGAGACTACTCAAGCATTGAAGCTAAAAGGAGAGAAAGGAGGAAGAAATAGCCATCAATGGAGGTGGTTGAGCATTGAATGAGGTGAAATCCTCTCCTTTCCTTCTCTTCTCTTCTCCTCTCTTTTTCTCTTCTTCTGTCGCCTCTACCGTCGCCTGGAGTCCAGGTCTCGACCTCCTCTCTTTCCTCCTCTTTTCCCCTTTTAAAATCTGATTTCTGGGCAATTTTACGACGACCGGACTTGCGACCGGACTTGCAGGTCGGTCGGAGTCAGTAGCGATTTCGGACGCGTTTTTTAAGTTCGACCGGACTTGCGACCGGACTTGCAAGGTCGGTCGATTCCAGTAGCTTGTAAAAACGCGAATCTGGGCAAAATTTCGACCCGACCGGACTTGCGACCGGACTTGCAAGGTCGGTCGGAGTCAGTATAACTTCAAAACGCTGATCTTCTTCGTTTTAACTCCGATTTTGGATCCGTTTGCGCCCACGCGTTCCTCTCTTCGTCTACTTTACTCCTAGCTATGTTAATCCTCCTGTTTAAACAATAAATGTGTGAAACACCAATGAAACACAAAACTATAGGAAAACAAGCTAGAGTGGAGAAATGAGCATGAAAAGTGTTGATTAAACATATGAAATACACCCCTAAAACATGCTCATTTGGACACTCATCAGTAGTCTTCAACACCGTTGCAATTCTCTATGCTTCATCCAGTGTTCCGGTGCTTACTAGGAACAACTTTTATGACTAGAATGATCAAATCCTTTTGACGGATGGATTTAGATCTAGCACGTCGTGAGGATCGACCAGGATCTCTCAAGTTGGAAAGTACAGAAGAACAAAAAGGGGTCTTTGAAAAGTGGGAACGAGCCAATCACCTTAGTCTAATTAAGGGTGAGCATTCGGTTTCGGTTATAACCGAGAACCAAAATTATTTTAGTTTTTTTAACTATTTTAAAAAAAAATCGGTTATTCAAGTAGAGCCGAAATATTATTCGGTTCGGTTTTCGGTTTCAGGGTTGGGTAATTCGGTTTACCCAAATAACCGAATTACATATAAGGAAAATATTGGTTAATTAAGTTCTTTTTTTATAATTCGGTTCTTTTTTGTAGTTCGGTTCCTTTTTATAATTAGGCTCCTTTGTAAAATTTGGTTCTTTTTTACAATTTGGTTCTTTTTTATAATTTGGTTCTTTTCTATAATTCGGTTATTTCTTATAATTCAGTTCTAACTGAAAACCGAATTAAAATTTTCGGTTCGGATCTCGGTTCCAACCTTTAAAATTTTTCGGTTACTTGGTTATTCGGTTCTCGGTTGATTCGGTTCTCAGACTGAAATTCGGTTATTCGGGTAGAAGTGACAAAAACCGAAAACTGAATTATTTTTTCTAATTTGGTTTTTGGGTAGAACTAAATAACCGAATGTTCACCCCTAATTCTAATGCTCATCAAGTCTCATGTGAGAAATAGTATCAGTGGTTCCATCGCTGAATGTGATAAGGCAAAGGATTACATAAAGGCTGTCAAGGAGCAATTTATGAGATTTGATAAAGCGTTAGCCATCACTCTTATGAAGAAACACACACATATGACTTTTGATAAGTCTGAAGGGATTGTGCAAGAACATATTATGAGAATGAAGGATATTGTTGCTCAGTTAAAATTACTAAAGCTAGAACATAACAAGTCATTTCTAGTGCATTTTGTTTAAAACTCTCTTTCATCAAAGCACAAACCTTATAAGATTGTTACAACACACACAAAGAAAATTGGTCTATTAATGATCTTTTGACCATGTGTGTACAGTAGCAAGAGAGATTACAACAATAGGGCATTGAGAGTGCTCATTTAGGGTCTCGAGATATGGGGAATGCAAAGAAAAGAAAGAATGTTTCCCATAAGGAGAATAAAACAAGGAAATTTCAAGAAGGATTGCTTCAAGTATAAGAAGTTGCTCGACAAGAAAGGTAATTTTATTTGTGTGTGTGTGAATCAAATTTTTTTGAAGCTCCTGATAATACTTGGTGGATTGACTCGGGTGCTACAATCCATATTACGGCAAATATGCACGGATTTTGAAACTAAGGAAACTAGTGGGAACCGAGCAAAGTATTCGATCCGGAAACTGAATGCTTTTGCAGGTTGAAGGAGTAGGAACTTACTAGCTTATTTTAAAATCTAGTTATCACTTAAATCTTTGTAATGTTTTTTACGTACCGACGTATTCAAGAAACTTGATTTCCATATATTTATATACAAGAATATGGTTATGATGTTGACTTTAAAAACTTTTATTTTTGAACTTTTAAAAGACAATAAAGTTGTTGGAAGTGGAGTTCAAGTCAATTACTTGTTTCAACTGTTACTAGATCCCACTTTTGAGAATAGTTTACTTGCCTTAACTGCTCAAACCATGGGTACAAAACGCAATATTATCAATGAGGATTCATTTGTGTTATGGCACACGACATTTGGACATATATCTCTATAGATAGAATAAAAAGGTTAGTGAAAGATGGAGTCTTAAAGCTCTTGATTTCACTGATTTTGGTACTTGTGTTGACAAACAAGTCCACTAAAGGTGGCATGAGAAGCTCACAACTTCTTAAATTTATTCACATAGATATTTACGGCCCATTCACTCCTTGCATTAATTTCCACGGATATTTTATCTCATTCATTGATGACCACTCTAGATATATGCATATCTACCTTCTTTTGGAGAAAGATGGAGCATTTGATGCATTTAAGGAACTTAAAGCCGAGGTTGAGAAACAAAAGGAAAATAAAATCAAGATCATAAGATCTAATAGAGGTGCGGAGTATTATGGTAGGCATACCAAAAAAAGACGACATCCAGGTCCATTTTCAAGGTTTCTTATTAAAGAAGGCATAATAGCCCAGTATAAAGTGTCTGGAACACCCCTACGAAATGGTGTGGCAGAAAGAAGAAACATAACACACTTGGACATGGATAAGAGCATGAGAAGAAATAACAATCCACCCTTATCTCTTTGGAGTGAAGCCTTAAAGACAGCCATATATATTTTAAAAAAAGAGTTCCTTGAAATGCATACCCAAAGACTCCATTTGAGATCTAGACTAGATGGAAACACAATTTTAACCACTTTCTTATGTGGGGTTGTCCAGCTGAAGTGAGGGCTTATAATCCACACATAAAGAAACTCAACCCTGACACCGTAAGTGGTCATTTCATCGGCTATATGACTAACTCCGAGGGTTTTGGTTTTATTTTCCTTCACACACTCCTAAAGTTGTTGACGCTAGAAACACAAAGTTTCTTAAGCACTTGGAACTAGTGGGAGTGGTGTATCTCGTATTGTGGCTCTTGGAATATCTTCAGGAACCTTCTTCAATTACATATCTAGTTTTTTTTATCCACCTGGATTAAGTTTACAACCAGAAGAGTTTCCACAACAAGAGAACACACATGAAAGCAACCCACTAATGATGACCCCATTAATGAACATCTAGTTAAATAGTGGAAGTAAAGAGGTCCACAAGATCAAGAAAGCCTACAATTTCATATGATTATGTTGTTACCTCGAAGACTTTGAACCTGGTGTAGGAGATATGAATGATCCTTTAATGTTTTCACAAGCCATGAGTAATGATCAGGGGCGGACCCAGGATTTTAACCTTATGAGGTCCATTTTCTTAGAGAGTAGAGACATATATATACATCAAACTAATATTCAATTTTTTTACAATTTTCCTCTACGGGTCTTCATTGCTTGAAAATGGTACATAATCGTCTCATTACTAACTGTCTCAAAAACATATTTTTCCACATAAGTAACTAGACAATCATTAAGCAAATCATCTTCCATCTTGTTGCGCGGATTGGTCTTGATAAGCTTCATCGCAGAAAACACTCTTTCAACTGTTGTTGTAGCAACTGGTAGAATTAGTGCAAGTCTCAACAATAAGAACACTAGAGAAAAGTTCAGATGTTGTTTTGTTTCAACCAACTTCCTTGCGAGATCACTAATTCCTTTCAGATTAGAAAATCTTGGATCATGATACATTATTGCAATAAAATTATCAAGCTGATGACTAAGCTCATGGAGCTTACTTTCACAACCAAAATCATCTGGATATAAACGTGTCATGGCCAACAACTTAGTCTTGTCAAAGTGAGAAAATGAGTCAGCTGGATTCAAACAAGCTAAGCCTAATAGTAAGTCTGTATTTACCTCACTAAAATGATAGTTGAGCTCTTGAATATGCATATCAACAATTGCATATAAGATACTCGCACGGTAGTAATGCTCATTTGTCACATCATTAACTCTACGTCGCAAGTTGGATCCTCCACGATAGTGCATAGCATCCATATCGAGTGTAAGAATATTTTGCTTCACACAAAAAGAAGTAACCTTTAAAATAAGATCTTCCCAACCATTATCCCTCATTGCTTGCAACTGGCTCTTAGATGTAGCAAGTAGATACATAGCATTAACAATATCTTGCTCTCTTTTCTGCAAAGCCATATTCAACTGATCTGTAATTGCTAACACCTTCTCATTTAAATGTAGCATAAAAACAAATCAAAACGATTGCAATAAATCCAGGAGTTCGTGGGCCTTTTGTCGATCATTTCCATCTAAACTTTTCATTGCAATATCATCAATAACCTCAATCAAAGATGGAAAAGTAATAATCAGATTCTGTAGAGATCTGAAATGAGAACTCCAACAGGTATCACCAGGCCTGTTAAGCCCTAGTTTTTTATTCAAACGCCGACCAATTTCAAGTTCACCCAAACGAATAGCTTCTTCTTTTATTGTTGTCTTTTCAGCTCAAAAATCATCTCTATTCTTGAAGGATGTGCCAACCACATTTAAAACAACACTAACCACATCAAAAAGCCACGCATCATCTTCTTGATTCTTCGCAACGACTACAAGGGTTAGTTGAAGTTGATGGGCAAAACAATGAATGCTATGTCAGACCTAGAGTCACTCATTATTAGAGTCCTTAATCCATTCAAATGTCCCTGCATATTACTGGCACCATCGTAACATTGACCATGAATATTATAAGGGCTAAGATAATGTTGAGCTATCAATGAATAAACTGCCTCTTTTAAAGCTATTGCACTCGTCTGACCAACATGAACAACTCCAATTAGCCTCTCCATCACAAATCCTCTTTTGTCAACATACCTCACAACAAGAGCCATTTGTTCCTTGTGAGACACATCCCGAGATTCATCAACTAAGATTGCAAAGTAATCATCTCCAATGTCTTCTATGATAGCCTTGATTGTTTCATTAGCACATGCCTTCACAGTATCTCTCTGAATCTTTGGAGAAGTTAATTGTAGATTTTTGGGAGCATTTTTCAAAGCAACATCTCCTACTGATTCAACACAATCAGCATACCAATCAAGCACAACCAAAAAATTGCCCTTTTTGGAAGAAGACTCACTTTCATCATGACCTCACAAAAGGAAACCCACATGTCAAAAGCAATCTTGCAACATCAATTGATGTAATCAAACGAGTTCTATAATCTGTCTGAGCCTACTTTGTTTGTTTTATCAAAGCTGTCTGGATGGATTGCTTCTAATTTAATAAAGCAACACACATGTTGGAACATTGATTATGAACACTAGATGGTCCACCAACATGGGCTGAATATCTCTCACTTTTATTCCAAGCCCTAAAACCTGTGGTTGAAAATGTTTCCCCTCCACGATGTCCAATTTTCTCATTGTGAAACAAATAGCAAGGTAGAAAAAACACACCATCCTTCTTAATACTATACACTCCAACTAGTTTGGATATTTAGTAAACCATGAATCGCTAAACTGGCTTGTTTTATCTGTAAAAGAACTCGCATGGAATTTAAGATTTCAAGGTTGATACGGACCTTTTTTAATGTAATGCCTTCTCACTTGATCCCGCACATTTGGATGATAAAGCATCATCGGTTTTCTTTCAGCAGGGTCAGCTGGTAAAGAAGAGACATCGACTTCTAAAGAAAGTGTATGTTGGATATTTTCTTCGATAGGAGTGGTTAAAACATGATTTGGAATCTCTATACCAAGATTTGGGGATCCAACTTCAACTTGAACCACCGTTTCTTGATTTAAGGGTGACCTTTGTGCCGAACATGATGACCTCTTAAAATATTTTTCCATTGCAAGTTTGTAAAATGAAGATAGTTAGCAACTTAGCATAAAATGTAAATTGGTTCATTAATATTTTAACTAAAAGAGAATTCAATGATATTTTAATTTTCTAACAAAATTAACAACATTAATTTAACTATAATTTCTCCTAATTATATGATTTATGGCAAGCAAATGATTAATTCATATGTAAATTGATTCTCTTCAAATTATTTATATAGCATGACATAGAATGTAAAAACATTCCTCTCTGTTTGATTACAATTGTCATCGTAAATTGATTCCCTTCCAATTCTCTTTGTCAAACTAATTCAATTGACAAATTAAGGAGGAGGACCAATCAATCAAACCATCGGTCTGTTAAATAAAAAAAATGCACTGTGTAAAGTTGTAAACAGTCTCTGTTGGTTGCTCATACTGAAATAGTGAAATCAAATTCAAAACACACTCGTAGTGTTGTTCAACAATTCTTTATTAAATCAATGCAGAATCAAACACTTATCATTACATTCGATATAATATTGAAAAGTAAAGTTCCATTTATCAATATAAAAGGGGCAGCACAAGGGACAAACAAAAATAAAGAGACAAAAAAATACCGTGCAGCAGAGCAACTCTTCTCGGCGGCAAGGAAGCTTGCTCTCTCTGTTTTGCCGTTTTCAATGCTGGTGTTGTTTGCTTTCAAAAACCCGGACTTATTTTCTTTTAAGGTCAAATTGGACCGTTTCATTTAAACCAAATTATTAGGCTCTTTGATATTGATGGGCCTGGGCTGCTTAGAGCTTAAATCAGCAGCTAGTATTTGTTTCTAATAAAAATAGAAGAAAGTGGTAATAGCAAGAATCAAATTATAAACCTTTGGTAATAAGAGAGCTTAACCACTGTGCCGCTTTCACAACTTGCTATTTATATCATTTTATTGAATATATATAAAGGTTTTTTTATAAAATACCTATGGGGTTGGGGCCCCCATGGGACCCCATGTGGGTCCGCCCCTAGTAATGATAAGTCATCTCTTTGATATGATGCCATGAAAGAAGAGCTGGCTTCTATGGCTAAAAATCAAGTATAGGATCTCGTTGAATTACAAGAGAGAGCCTCTGTTGTAGGTTGTAAATGGGTCTTTAAGACCTGAAAGGGATTCTTCTCGCATATCGAATGATATAAGGCTAGACTTGTAGCCAAAGGTTATACTTCAAATGAGGGTGTTGACTACAGTGAAACCTTCTCTCCGGTCTCTTCGAAGGATTCGTGTAGGATAAACATGGCCCTAGTAGCTCATTTCAATCTTCAGTTAGATCAAATGGATGTAAAAACGACATTCTTAAACGAGGATCTTGAGGAGGAGGTATACATGACTCCACCTGAAGACTTTAAGAGCGAAAAGGGTGACCACTTGGTTTGCAAGCTGAATCGATCTATCTACGGGTTGAAGCAGGTTGCTCGTCAGTGGTATATGAAGTTTCACCACATTATTCTCTCTTATGGTTTTAAGAGAATTAACATGATGACTTCATATACATTAAGGTTAATGGGAGCAAATATATCTTTCTTGTCCTTTTTGTGTGGATGGAATTTTACTTGCTTCTAGTGATTTGAGCCTATTGCACGACACCAAACAGTATTTATCTATCTCAAAACTTTGAGATGAAGGACATGAGTGAAGCCCATTATGTGATCGTCATCCAGATCATAAGGGACAGGCTCAAAAGACACTTGAGTTATCCCAAAGGCCTTATATAGAGAAATTTCTGAACCAATTTGGTATGCAAAATTCTTCATCTTATCCACACCCATGACCAAAGGAGATAAATTCAGTCAAAGATCAATGTCCCCAGAGTGATATGGAATGACAACAGATGAAGAACATCCCATCTGCTTCAGCCCTTGGATGTCTGGCTAGTGTAGCTACAAGTTTTTACTAGATGTGATATAGCTTTTGTGGTTGGGATGCTAGGCCAATATCAAAGTGGCCACTAGGTTTTGGTTGCTAGCCCGTAGATATTGCTTTTGCAGTAATTACAAGGAACCAGAGATAATATGATCACCTACAAACATGTTGATTCTTTGAAGTTGATTGGTTATACTGATTCAGATCTAGGTGATTGTTTGAATACATGAAAACCCACTTCAGGGCACATTTTCTTGTTTGTTGAAGGTGCCATTTTGTGGAAGAGCATGAAACAGGCTATAGTTGCCACATCAACCATAGAGGTAGAATTTGTAGCTTGCTATGCGGTTGTATCACATGCACTATGGTTAAAAAGTTTTATTTTTGATCTAAAGATTATTGATTCTATCAATAGGCCAATAAAGGTATTTTGTGGTAATTCTGCAACAGTGTTCTTCTCTAAGAACAACAAGAGTGGAAGTAAGAGTCGACACAATGACACAAAATATATGATAGTCAGAGATAATGTAGAAAAGAAGAATGTCTGCATTGAGCATATTCGTACGACAGACATGGTTGCTGATCTCTTTTACTAAAGCATTGTCAACTAAAGTTTTAAGGATCATGTATATGTATGGGGCTTGTTAGCTCTTTCTGATTTCGATGCTCTGAATAAAGTCAATAATTCATGATATAAAGTTGTGCACATAAAGTTCTATCATGAATTACAGTATGATATTTGCATCAATATAGTTGGACCCAGAATAAATCATGGAATTTATTCATAGTCTTTTTAAATATTTGACTATGATATCGTGCATTGCGGTAATGGAAAGGAATGTTTGACATATATTCAAAACATGACCGTCATTGTCTGTATATTGATGTTCTAGTTGCATGTTTTTTGGTATATCTACATATTTGACAGTGACAATACAGTTGGGCATATTCTAAGTCTCACTATAAAGCTAAATTTGGTTTTATCATGTGTGCCAAGAGGGAGAATGTGAGAAGTGGGTAATTGCTAAGTGGCCCACATGATAAATTCTCAAATAAAGATATAATTTTTAGGGGTTACAACATTAGTTCTTAGGGTTACATATAGTTACAAGAATTTATTGAGACCATTAGTTTCTTCAGTTTTGGGTTACAAAATATTTTGTATTCTGTTAAAGACTATTAAATTCAATTCAAGGAAACCACCAATTCAATAATATACAATTACAGTATTTTTGTCACTTTGGTCGATGGGAACAATAAATTAAGAATTCATTGAGTTTCATGGGTCTTAGCCTAGCCTATATAATGCGTGTGATACTTCATCTCTAGCATCCAAATGTATAGACGAGAACCTAAAATCCACTACAGACTTATCTCTTTTTGTGTTCTTCTTCCTCTTATAGAAACAAAAAGCATGAAGAGCCTAAGATAAAACTAGAAGACCCAATTTTTAGTAAAGATGTGAAGAAATATATTAACTAGCTATGTCGTTAACTCCGTGGATGTACTCTAATCAAGAAATCTAAAATGACATGGTCAACACACCGAAACAAATTAAAGAGAACGACGACATATATGACCGAGTACTAGAATATAATTGTTTGGTAATAACAAAAAATCGTTACCAAAAATCAAAATCGTTACTAATCTAATTTATTGTAGTGACTTTTGTCGTTACATATCGTTACACGAGATGGCGTAACCAAAGATCAATTTATTTATCGTAACGACTTTTATTCGTTACTAAAAGTTATATCGTTACTAAAAATATGATTTCGTAACATTTATATCGTTACTATAGTTTTTTTTTTAATCTTTAGTACTATCTTTGGTAATTAAAAACTTGTCACTAATAACAATTATGATAACGAATTTAAGTCGTTATCAGAACCTTTGTAACAAAAAATCTGATTTTTACTAGTGAGGGTTCAGATCGATTTCATCATGGTGGCCGGCCGGTTCTTCTATCTTCTTACCAGTCACAACTTTTGCAATCCTTTTTTTTTTAAACCATGCTATATATTATATTATATAAGAAGGGTACATGCAAATTGACACCATATAAGACATGTGTCAAGTTCCCTAACCAGTAAGTTACAAATATCATTTCTAAAATAGAGTGTGCTGGATTGCCTTCTTCTCCACGCTGACAGTGTGAACGCACCATCACTATGGCCGCCGCCATCGGCACCACCGTTGGTGCTAGCGGCACAACCGGCTTTTTCGACGTCATCTGCTACGCAAACTTCATTGACAGTCATCTACTCCACGAAGTAAAGATTAGACTCTTCGGCTCTGGCAACAACGTTGAAGGTGGAAGCTATGATTGCAAATCTCATCCAAAACCCACAAATACAAAGAAACTAAAACACAACTTCTACACAGCAAAAAACTCTCCTAACCGGAGAGAAGACAAGAAACTAAAAAGATTTATTATTAAGCAAAAGAACATCTAGAGATTAGATGTAGAACTATTAAGTAAAATCATGAAGATAAGGAAAACTAAAACAAGAAGAAGAGGGGGAGAGGAGGGAACTTTCCCCTCTCATGCACTACATGGTGCCGACTCCGTCCACAACTTTTGCAATCTAGATAACAAAAACTGTGATTAATTAGTCTGACGAGTGACGAAACAGTCGGCAGCCGACCATTAATGTTCAGTAGTCGATAGTGTCTACTTACAAAACTTGTGATTAATCCTGACTGTATCGCTGATGTATTAGGGATAGTCATTTGTTTGTATAAGATTACTTTTCGTCGAAAGAGAAAAGATTTAGCATATTTTTATTATACAGTCATGGGTGGGGTAAGGAAATGTTTTTAAAATTAATTTAAATTAATAATTATATATTTTTAAATAATATATTTAAAAAACAGTATTAGATATATAGTTTTGATATAAAAATTAATTAAAATTGAAATATATAAATTCTTGTCTCCCCTTCCCTTCCCCTTGCCTCTCTCCTTCTCTCTGCCCTTTTTTTCCCTTTTCTTTCTCCTTTCCCCCCCTTGGTCTCCTCCCTTCTCTGTTCTGTCCCTCCTCTCGCGCCCTCGTTCTCCCTTACGTGTTTTTTTTCTCACCCCTTTCTCTCCCCCTTGTTTTGCCTCCTTCTCCTCTATTTTTCAATTTGCAAACTCTTTAATAAAAAACTAAAAACTTGTATTATGAATAGAAGGGATACATGATTACTAAGACTGACATAATAATCAGTTTTACATAAGATTATATTATTAAAATAAAAATATTAATAGTTTTCTTATCTACTATAGACTAAAAGTGATTTTTTGCAATATAATTCTAAAACAAATATTACATATTAATAGAATAAAATTGATAATAAATAGAATTTAGTAATATCATGGTGATATTTTATAAAATGTTATGGGGTCGAGTAAATATCTATTAACATAAATAAACTATATAACAAAAAAAAATTAAAACTGATTTAAGCATATATCTAAGTGAGTTTGGGGGCGAACACCCATCCACCCCTTTGTCTCCGCCCCTGTATACAATATTTGAGAATTTTGATCCATGTAGCAACAACAAAATATATACTCTCCGTCTCTTCTTGACCGTCATGTTTATTATTCGAATATGTCATTTGACTTTAATATTTAACATATAAGATAATATAATTTTACAAATCTAAATTCTATAATTGATTTTTTATGTGATAAATTATATAACACAAAATGTAATTTCATAAAATTATTTTACCTCGTGTGAAAAGCAAAGAAAACGTTGAAAGTAGTAATTAATAGAGAAAAGATACGTACAATGGTCAAAAAGTCAATGCCAATTAAAAAACGTACGTGCACTATTTATATAAATTAAAATAACTGATGTATATATATATTATTTCTAACAAGACATGCAATCCACTCATAGTCTCATAGCATAGCATGCATTATTGAATAAAAACCAAACAAATATAGTACACTGTAGTTATAGTACGAAACCTGATTAATTAAAGAGTTGACAATAATGATGGTTAGACGAAAAGGAGATTAAATTACGAATGATGTAACTCTGAACTCTACCGATCGGGTCCATTCATCGATAGGTATAAAGTTCATCGTTTATCATTTTCAAAACCCAAAAAAAACGTTTATCAGTTATTTTTTAAAAGTTTACTTCAAGTAGTGGACGAGTAATTTATGGTATCAGAATACAGCAGGAGCTATAAGACGAACAGTACGTACCTTCTACATTGCGTGACATAGCCAAACTTATAAAAGTGATGTGAGAGCTACGACTTTAGCGACTGCTGCCTGGTGTAATGATATACGGAGTAGGTGATATTATGGAAAAGGACAATCCAGAAGAAGCCTTAATGAAGAAGCATGACGACTGATCGACCGGAAAACAATTACGAGCAAACACATTTCGGGTAATATGAGAAAACTCATGCATCCTTGGATTTTTCACCTGTATTAAATCGTAAATGAAAACGAGGGTGATTCACCATAATAGGAAAAATCCTAAAATAATAGCTAGCTTTTGCTACATAAAAAAAAGCTAGCTTTTGCAAAATTAAGTGACAACTAATTAAGAATTTTTTTATATTAAAAAAACCCAAATTCTTGGCTACCTTCAAATGTAGCCAGATAGCTACACATGGGGGAGACAGACAGGGAGGACGCGCAAGTAACGTCTTTCTCTTTCTTTTTTTTTGTAAAAGCGTGCGTGTGCCGCTTGTGTCTTTTTTTCTTTTTACCACAAAATCTTTAAATTATTGTAACTTTTGATATATAGGTCTAAAATGAAAAAAAAATTACATCATTGTTCATATAAATTCAAGCTCTTCAAAACAAGACCAGTCATGGATATGTTTTGACAACTTTGAAAAAAAATGATTTTTACATGTATAAGCCATTTTATACTTTAATGTGAGGATGTATGTACATATTTTAATGTGAAAATGTACATGTTTTAATATGACTATGTACATGTTCAAATGTGAGAATGTACATGTTCTTTAATGAACATTTGTACATGTTTGTATGACCACCCTAAACCCACCACTGCAAACCTTAAAAATGTCTTCGACGTTTTTTAGCTACCCTAGGGGTGGTTTTTGGGGTGTTTTGGGGTAGGGTAATCTATTTGGAATTTGTTTCGTACTTTATATTATAGCAACTAACTCGACAGGTTTTTAGGGTTTGTGGGACCCTAAACCCGCCACTGCAAACCCTAAAATTGCCTTCGACGTGTTTAGCTATCCTAGGGTGGTTTTGGGGTGTTTTGCGGTGTAGGGTAATCTATTTGGAAACTGTTCTATACTTTATATTGTAGCAACTAACTCGATAGGTTTTTAGGGTTTGTGGTCGCGGGTTTAGGGTCGTTAGACCCTAAACCCACCACTACAAACCCTAAAAATGCCTTCGGCGTTTTTTAGCTTTCTTAGGGTGGGGTTTAGGGTGCGTGGGGTTAGGGTAATCTATTTGGAAGTCGTTCTATACTTTAATGTGAGGATGTATGTACATATTTTAATGTGAGAATGTACATGTTTTAATGTGACGATGTACATGTTCAAATGTGAGAATGTACATTTTCAATTATGAGAATGTATATGTTTTAGTGAACATTTGTACAGGTTTATATGACCGTCTGTACAAGTGTTCTTCCTTATATGTACATGTTTTAATCTAAGGATGTACATATTTAATGATTCGTACAGGTTTATATGACTATCTATATGTTTTTAATGCGAGGATGCACATATTTTTACGTGAGGATGTACATATTTTAGTGAATATTTGTACAGGTTTGTATGACCATCTGTACAAATTTTCTTTTACGTTTTATGCTCCATACATGTAAAAAAAAAAATTTAAAGTTGTCAAAATATATCTATGACTGGTCTTGTTTTAAAGGGCTTGAATTTAGGTGAACAATGATATAATTTTTTTTATTTTGGACATTTATATTAAAAGTTACAAAATTTTAAATTTTTATGATAAAGAAAAAAAATAAAATGAGAAACAAAAAAAACGCTTGGATGCGCTTAAAAAAAAAAAACCAACGCAGCCGCTGGCGTGTGTGCTCCGTCCTTCCTTTGTATTTGTACGTATGATGTAGCTAGATATGTCTACACCTGAGTGTAGCCAAGACACTGTTAAAAAAAAGCGTCCAACAAAAACATACCCAATAATAATGACATTTCACTCACTCCTACCACAGCTTGTAGCCCGCAAATAGCTAGAGATACAAGTAAACCATTCCCAGTTTCCCACTGTTTTGCTAACTACAAATCATAACCTGGTATATGAGTGACTGACTTATATGTTATGCTCAAATGCACTCATATTATATTGTGTTTATGCATGTTATGGGCCAAAACTTGCAACCTTGCAATCTTCGTGCATACACACGACGAATGCAACCTTAGGTTCCGTCCCGTAGCAGTATTTGTGTTGCTTTTATTTAAAAAAAATAAATTTATAATAAAAATATTACCTGTATCTTAATACTATTGGTTCAGAATATCAGATTTACTAAAATTTAACTTGAGTATACTTATCAGTTTACTATTAGTTAACCACACTTGAATAAAGTAACTATATATATATATATCTTTATTGTATCCTTATCATAAACACAGCTTTAGGAGACATTTGATAGTTGTAGTGAAACGCAGCAAATGCTGCGTTCACTTTAATCTCACCATGGTTAATATATAGAGACTTGACAAGTGGACCATGGTACAGATTTTGCCAAATCAATAACTGACATCTATGTTATACTTTTAGTAAAAAGTAGATTAAGAGCGTGTTCGGTAGTAGCAACAAACACAACTAAATGCTGTGTTTGTATAAAGTTAACTATGGTAAGTGAATTGTACTTTGACATGTGTGCTATAGTACAAGTTTTATCAAATTAGAGAGTGACATCTGTAAGACATCATTTGCTGAAAATAGATTATTACTTAAAAGTGGTGAGCGAACGGGGTCTAAGGGTGCGTTTGGAGTTGATAAGAAAAAGCTAGATTTTGTAGCTTTATGATTAATGTCACCATGGTTAACCAATGAGAGTGGAATATTTCAGTTTTAGTATGGTTAAGAAGTAAAAGTAACCCAATAAATAAATGACACATGTCATCTTAGAGTGCGTTCGTTTCCGGTTGGCAAACACAGATATTCCTGCGTTAGAAATAAGGTTACTGTGGAAACAAATACCACCTACACCTTACTATTTTACAAAAAGCGTTTAACGTGTGGTTCTCCGATAACGAACGCACCCTTAATCTTAAAAAAAAAAGCAAAACGTGCAGAAAGAACACACCCTAATCCTGCACAGCTCATGAATCGTTCTCAACGAACGGGCCTTAGCTACTTTTGCCGACACCTAAGAAAATAAGGTTAAAGAGCTAAGAAATCAACAGTATTGGTTTCACAACTGAAATCAAACTAAACAAAATACAGGAGATCCAAATGTCAATTGCTTTTAGCTGTCAACGACCGAAATAAATAAAGTAAAAGAAAAAAAAAGTGAGTACATTTACAAAAAACTGTAAATTGTCAACTATCAAAACGAATAAAGTAGACTTACACCTGCCAGGTTTGGATCATCCAAAAGAGTCATTATTTGACAGTAATATTTATCGGGACGTCCTTATTTCAAGAGGAAGCTAAGAAACTAAAAAGAAGTTGGGGCATCTTCATTTGGGGATTTGAATATAGCGAAAATCTAGAATGAACAGCTTAAGTTTTGTTTCTCAGTGAGGAATGGATACTAAATTAACAATCCCTCTCATGGCGGTAAAACATATCTACATGCACCGCACGTGGTCAGACTCAGACAACGTGTTTGGTACTCACATTAGATAAATTTAAGGATGGAAATGATCCTTCCTGTCCTAGCAACAGAAGATGTTGAACCCCAGATGATCATGTACAACAGACGAAACAAGTTACAGCGGGTAGTCAGAAAAACTAAATTTGAATTGTTCAAAATCCTCCGCGTATTGATCAAACAAACTATCACCTCAGCTATGACAGCCCCCTTCGCTCCAAGACAAAGCTGGTGGACGGTGAGATGCCACGAGAAAACCTAATAGTATGACCCTCAATCTGGCCCCGCAAAGGCAAACTAAGTTGTCTCAGTTGGCAGACTTCTACATATTGCAATCATAATCATTTACTATCACTGTCATCTATGTTTAGGCGGTTTTGAGCCAGCCCATCTGAAGAAATCACATTTTGTTTCGGGATTAGATGAAGGTCCCTGCATTAGGTACCAGACAAAAAATTTACTTCTGTTAGATCAACCTAAGAACCAGAAAAGCATCAAAAGGCATTCAGTTTCTGTAACGATACAGTGATGACAAAAACAAGGAAAGCAGCAGATAGCAATAACCACACAAGCATAGCAAAGTAATACCTCACTGCGAGCACAGACATAGAACCTACGACCAAAATTCGGGCCTTGTTTCTTCACTACTCGTGACACGCAAGGTTCTCGGTGACCATTGCAAAGAGGAACACTATCCTGCATCAACTGTTGAATCCTTTTCCATTCTTGCAGAGCTGAAACCTTCTCCGAAGAAGATGAAGAAGTTTGATCTTTTTGATCCATTGTCATAATGCTTTTACCATTCCCCAACTTCTGATCAGCATCTTTACAACCAGGAACAACATCTTTGGTGATGAACTTTTCATCAATCTCTGAAGCTGCATCCTGACTTTGTGCTACATCTTTCGTAGCGGTTCTGACATCTTCTTCATCATTTGGGATTTTTTGAAAAAACGATTTCAGGGAACGTTGAGATGACTGATTCTGTTTCAGTTTTCTCTTCTTTTCTGCATTAGCTGGTGGTGATTTTATCTGCCTACCTTCCACGAAACTTCCGGAATCAGTCTGGGTAGTGTTTGGACATACACACGGTACCTCATCCGAGCAGATTGCAGTTTGGCTACAACCCTGGATTGTTCTGTTCAAACATAAACTTAATGTTTTTGTACCTTCATCAGGTCCGCTTGACGCTTGGGTTAAATCGACTTGTGAAGCTACTTGTCTCTTCATCAGGATTGACACTGTCAGATGTTTTATCCGTGAGATTACAAAGTGAAAGAAAGATACAGTACCAAACTGTTTCCAACATATACTGAATGGTTGCGGTTATAAGTAAATCCTCAGCAGCTAAGTCGCAGCCCAATTAAACCCATACCAATAGTTTGTTGGGACCCACGAATCTCGGGAATATATCTAGATGATAGTAATGGAGTGTTGTGCGAAGCTACGTCAGGAATTTCCTTCAAAATGACATAAACTGGAACATGATCAGAACCTTCCAGCTTGGTGCTTTTCCCTCCTTTCCACCTGCCAATTGATCCTTGATTTTACACACTAACTAGTACCTCTATATATGATGATGATGAAACAGAAAAAGAAAAAAGAACAATTTATATGAATAAATATCCATGATGAGCTGGAATTTGAGCGCTTGCATCCAAAGAACGCTCCATGTAGAGGAAAACTCTTATCCTTGTAAAAGAGTACCCTAATCCAGAAGGCACCAGAGCAGCAGTAGGCTAGTAGGAAATTACATAGCATTGCTACCAGAAATCTGCAAAACTGTATGAAAATTAGTTTAACCTTGGAGTCGTTCCAGGCTTCCATCGCCTGAATTGAGACATTATATCACATTCCTCCACATGGCAAGCAATAAGGTTATGATCAGGCTCATCATGTAATTCATGCAAGCATGATCTGGAGGCAAGGATGTGGTCAATCCTTGATCCATAGTTAAATTCTTCAGCCCCATTATGTACTGCCCAGCAAGTGAAAGCATCTTTCCTGTAGGCATAGTACAAGCATACTTCAAAAGCTGCTTCATGCAATGAATGATCTAGCATAAGATAAATTGTGAGACCGTGTTCATATTTTTGAATTCAAAATAATATGCTTCATCCATATACAGTTGGATCATCTGAGAAAATAATCAAGGAAGCAAAGATCAAACCTCTCAAGATGTTTTTCTCTGAAAACATCGAAGAAATAACCTCCGTTTTTCACCAAGAGAGATCTAAACCATCTTCGAAACCTACAATAGCCATTCTGTTGGGTTACACAGAAGATAAAATGAATGATGATAGTTAGTCAGCACAAGTAAAATAAGCATCCCACAGCAAATCTCACATAATACAAATCTTCTGCTTACTCATTCTGTTCGAATTCAGGTCCTGCTTCACAGCGATCTATGGATGAAGGAGCAATGTTAAGATCACCTACCACAACTATTCTCCTCCCTTGTTGCTGAAGCAGCTCCCATCTTTTCTAACAACATGATCAAGCGGTTTCAATAAAAAAACCATTTCAACAAAATATCTGAGGCCAAACTAATCACACTTGCTTACATCATGCATCAGAGATAGACGTACCTGTAATGTCTCGTAGAATATAGTTTTGAACCGTATCCTCTCTACATCATCAGCATCAGCCCGGGGCCCATATAGGTTAAAAAGAACTGCCAATACCATACCAGCAGCACAAAAAAAAAAAAAAAAGCGGATTGGTACCAATAAAATGTTCATGATACCAAACAGAATAATCACAATGCTGCAATCAGTTGGGAAAAAGATGTCAAGTACTCTTCTTCTTATATTTAAACAGATATGGCGGATCAAGGCTAGGCCACATACTGAATCGACCGTGATCTGTGATGATACACCGGCCCTCACAATCAATCTTTAAAAGCTCATCTCTAGTGAGCTCTTTTAAGCACTGGTTATTGGCAAACGGCTCCCATGCACAGTCTCCAGATTCAGACCTACGGGAAACTTCAAGAAGACCAGTGAAACCTTCTTCAGCAGCGACAGGTAGAGCAACTTCACTATTTGAAAATGCAGAGCTAACACGACAGTAGGTGGCCACGCCTACATAGTTGACCCAGATTCATGGGATTCATTGTCAGTATCATAGCGATATGGAAATCACTTCAGCATGGTGGCGAATTGCATGCAACTCACTGACAATAATAAGAGGTCTATCTTAAGTGGGCATGCGGAATCGTGTTTATTGAAGAAACAACTTCGTACTACCATCACTTCAGTTTCAATTTATTTTCCTATTTTACTGCATTTATTCCCAAATGAAAAGACCGACTTTTCTCACTGAGCGTACCCAGTTTGAACGAATTGTTGCTTTCATTTCAGCCCCAATGGATTCCTTACATACGACAATACTAATACCAACCAAGCGGGAAACGAGGATAAGATTATAGTCAAATGCTAGGAGATATCAATTAGGTTAACCTGAATATCCCGTGCGCCCTTTTCCAGTTGTACGAGTGCACGAGAAGAAGGATTCATACCCCTCAGCCATCGCCAAATCCGCTGTAAGCTCCTGCCTCGTCAGCTTTATCTCCTGAAATTTCACAAACCCCCACCAAACCACGCAGGCACACACGCAAGAAGAAACAATCAAATTCAATGACACACGGTAATCCATCAAAGAGAAGTGAATGGAGTAGGAGGATGTAGGACAAGAGGATAAACAACCTGGAAGCAAATGATATCTGCGTCGAGAGACTTGAGCAACTTAGAGAGAGAGCCGAACTGGGAGACTCTCTGTCTAAGACCGTTCACATTGTAAGTCACAATCTTCATCTCCCGCTCAAACACCTTCCCGTCCCCCATCCCTTTATCTATCTATTCTCCCTGTTTCGCATGCCAATTATACCGAAAACCCCTTCTTTTTTTTTTGAAAAAAATTATACCGAAAACCCCGGTCTTACATGCGGTGGGTGACGGACAATTAGACTGATTCGCCGCCGCGGCAACCATCCCCGGAGAGAAAAACCGCCTGCGTTCTCTTTAATTTATTTATTGAAATTAAATGGGCTCAAAGTTTAAGGGGAGTTTATTTTGAGCCTCTTTAACGAAGAAAGGGACACTAGTACAAAAAGAGTCTATTTCGGCGGTTGTAAAAGGTCTATTTCGGCGGTTCTAGAACCGCTGAAATGGAGACCGCCGAAATAGGTATGAGACCCTATCTCGGCGGTTGTACAACCGCCGAGATAGAACACCTATGGTGGCGGTTCCTAGCTACAACCGCCGCCATAGGTGGTTGTTTTTAAAAAAAACACACACCTATGGCGGCGGTTGTTAGTTAGGAACCGCCGCCATAGGTGGTTTTCAAAAAAAAAAACACACCTATGGCGGCGGTTCCTAGCTAACAACCGCCGCCATAGGTATTTTTTAAAAAAATAAAAAAAATTAGCTGCATCGTCTTCTTTCTCGGGAGCGAGATGTAACAGTTTTGCATCTCTGTAGAGGCGCAAACGCAAGAGAATGAACAGTGGCACAGAGCATGTAAGCTTCTTGTTCGCCTTGCAAAATCACCGTGAGTGTGAAGAGATTGTAGTGGCGCAGACACTAGAAGAGAATAAAGAGACACAAACACAAAGAAGAGAATAAATAGGCGCAAAGCATGTATGTTTCTTGTTCTCCAAAAAGAAAAATATAAGTTTGAGTATATTACCGGATCCAGAATGAACTACTTCAGCCCCGTCTTCAATCTAGTGAGTGAGATGCAGCGGTTTCAGTGATTTGTCACTACATAGGCGTAGACACAAGAAGAGAATGAAGAGATGCGTAGACAAAACAAAGAGAATGAAAGGCGCAGAGCATGTATGTAGCTTGTTCTCCAATGAGAAAAAGATAAGTTCAAGTATATTACCGGTTCTAGAATGAACTACTTCAACCCCGTTTTCAATTTGGTGAGCGAGATGCAGAGAGGAGCGTTTAGCAAGTACATTCGCCAGTTAGAGTTGCAAAATTACCGTGAGAGGAGAGAGATGAAGAGCAGTTGCGATATATATAATGAAATAAAGTCTATTTCGGCGGTTGTTAGCTAGGAACTGCCGAAATAGACTGAAATTTTCCCGCGGTCCGAATTTTTTGAAAAAAAAACCGGGAAAACAGGCTTTCGAAAATTTTATGTCTAAAAAAAGGCACCTATTTCGGCGGTTCCTAGCTAGGAACCGCCGAAATAGGCTGAAATTTTCCCGCGGTCCGAATTTTTTGAAAAAAAAAATCGGGAAAACAGGCTTCCGAAAATTTTATGTCTAAAAAAAGGCACCTATTTCGGCGGTTCCTAGCTAGGAACCGCCGAAATAGGCTGAAATTTTCCCGCGGTCCGAATTTTTTGAAAAAAAAAACCCGGGAAAATAGGCTTCCAAAAATTTTAGTTTAAAAAAAGGCACCTATTTCGGCGGTTCCTGGCTAGGAACCGCCGAAATAGGCTGAAATTTTCCCGCCGACCGAATTTTTTGAAAAAAAAAACGGGAAAATAGGCTTCCAAAAATTTTATGTCTAAAAAAAGGCACCTATTTCTGCGGTTCCTAGCTAGGAACCGCCGAAATAGGTGCCCCGAAAATTTTATTTCAAAAAAAGGCACCTATTTCGGCTGTTCCTAGCTAGGAACCGCCGAAATAGGTGCCTTTTTTTAGACATAGAATTTCGGGGCACCTATTTCAACGGTTGTTGTTACAACCGCCGAAATAGGCGTTTTTTGTACTAGTGGGAATGGGGGAAATGAAAAATGATTCATTTGATTTTAATGGCTCTTTCTTTAACTGGGGAAAAGTGAAATAAATAATCGGTCAACGGTCGTCGGTCAATGCTCAACGATGGCCGACTATCGGTCATGGGTCCAGGGGCGGACCCAAAGATTGAAAATTATGGGATCACTGACAAATAAAAAATTTTATAGTTAATTTTTTATGACATTCGTGGGGTCACTGAGACATAAAATATCTACTATTTTATAAACTTAATATAATTAAAAAATTTTACAAAAGTCATGGGGTCACGTGACCCCTCTTCGGTCCGCCCCTGTATGGGTCAATAGTCATCGATCAATTGTCATATGTTGTCGGTCAAATTGTACGGGAAAGAAATTTCATTCCCTAGTAGAGGATGGAGAATCAAATTCGATACTTTTGGTAATCCCATTCTTTTTCTTTTTCTTTTTTCGCAATAAGAAAAACTTGCTAAACAAACGGCAAGAAACTGAATCATTCTAGTTCCCTTTCCTGATTACCCAAAACAAACGCACCCTTAATTTATCTTGATTGGTTACACCTCTTTTATTATTTGAACACCATATGGCATTTTCATTCGAAAAAAAATCTAAAATTACCTCTTTTTGTAAAAAAAAAATTCCTTTAGTAGTCTACTTCCAAAACTAATTTCTGACACTCCCAGAATAAATCGTCTCTTCAAATGACGATTTTAGTAATTCCCCAAGTTGAAATCATTTATTTCTCTGCCACACCATTATCCGAGTTAGTGTCTAAGAGTAAGGCTAAAATTGTCTATTAGAAAAATGATTTGTGAAATCGTATCTAAAGAAGACGGCTTCTTTGTTAATATGCGTTGCACCTATAACTTGTAAAATCGTCCCATTCGAAACAATTGTAAAAGTTTCTAAGTGTTGGAGCACCGCTATTGAGCAAAACATAACTTGTCAATATTTATTAACTCATAAACACTAATTTTACTCAAAACCTGTACGTAGTTCCTAACTTCACACAAACATTTTGCTTAACACATGTCAGTATTCCGTAACTTCAACACAGACATAACAAAAATGAAATAAATAAATTGAAAGATACACCAAATCATTGACGAAGCCAAGTATTGATTATACAATCCTTAAGTGCAGCTGTTTACAAATGTAATAAAAAACAAGATTTCATCTACGTCTACGACGAAAATAAGTCTTAGGCCCACCGGGTGCAGGATTCTCAACTGTTGATGCAAAACTAGGATCAAGCGCACGACCACTAAGATCTCCTACAACCTAATGATGTTAGGGATCTCTACCCCTAAGAGAAGATATGGGGGTAAAAGTGGAACACGTGCCAAGGTCCCCCATAGGCGTCGAGTAGTCAACATCCATACTCATGCTGACACCATGATGATTTGCCATGAATGTTTGTGTTGCTCCCATAGTAAGCAAACCTAATAGTGTCGACTTGCAGTGTAGGATCATTGTTGACTTGAGATTTGGGAATGCTATTGGGGATTTCGAATGCATCATCCTCCTGATGAAGGTCTGGCTCAGTAGCTCGACCACGTGCACGTTCTCTTCCTTGACCACGTTCACGATAGTCACACCCTTGTCTTCCACCCTGATCTTGTCCCTCGGGTTCTTGGTCAACAACTTGATCGATAGGGACGTTTCTAGGGTCCTATTATGACCATGGGAGGACATGTACGTGTTGTTGAACGGCCTCAAGCATGCCGATGACCTCGTTTGTGGTCTCTCTCTACACAACAATTTATCACATGATAACATAAAAGATATCTCAATGATTAACTGACAATAAACTACAACAAATAAAGTAACGTATACTCACCATGTACCCCAGCAAAGCTCTAGTGTGCCCAATATACCTCCCGGTGTTGCAACCAAAGCACTTATCGTATGTATCACTAGCATCATCGTGTTGAAGCTCAAGGATTCTCTACGTGTGTTGGTTCCACATGGCGATGTAGATTGAATGGTGAGTGGGCCAGTTCCAAACTGTTTGGCCTCTCAGGTCTATGTTGTGGAGGTCTATCCTTGGATCCACTCGTGAAATACCCACAAATTTTGATTAAATAATGAGCATATATTATACGCCATTAGATTAATTATGATTATATTAATTAGTGGATATTGATATATTAATGATTAGGGTTACTTGGATTTGGAATTTATTTCTTAAGTATTGAGTGTGGATAAAGGGGAATTTAAGAATAAGAGAGGATCTAAGAGAATTACATTTTAATTCCTTTTAATTCATTTTCTTTTCCTTCCTTTATTTCCTTTCTTTTATTTTCCCGACAAAATCACGCTCCCACTTCTCTCTCTCTCTCTACGCCTCGCTTTGTTCATCTTCTTCCTCTCGCGTAACTTCCCTCCTTCTGTTGTTGGTGCTTTCAATTTATATCGAAGGGTAAGAATATCTATGGAAGTAAGAGTCTTTAATTGTGAGTTGTTTGAGGTGTTGTTTGATTTTTTGTGTGAATGGTTGAATTCTAGATCTAGAGTTTGTCGGCGGGGATTGCTAGTACTTGTGAATTTTGATTCTTGGTGGGCGTAGTTCAGAAACTACTATGCTCACTGAATCTCTGTGTGAATATTGTAAATTGTGATGGAATTGATTTTGAGTTGGGAAACCCCTCATGGATGAATGTGGAATTCAGGGATTTGAGTATAATTAGGGAATTGTGAGAATTTGATGATTGTAATATTTAGATTGGTGGTAATGATTTTTGAGAGCCTTCACTAGGATGGAATCGTACATATTGGTACATTGGATTGATTAATTTGCGCTACGACCACTATATCGCAGTTTAAGCTCTATAGATCTACTTCTTTGTGGTCAGAACTGCCTTTAGAAGGGTGTGCACACTTAAGGACTTAGAGAGTGAGGTGGAATTAGAATGTTGTGACCCCGCTCGTTCAGGTGTTCGTTGGTGGAATTACTTATTTGTGACCCCACTTGTTTGGGTGTTCGTTGGAGGATTTTGGTAGCCAGTGAAAGGATTCCCTGATATGGCTATGTCTCGTTATCACTTGTGTTGGAATACATGATGAAGAATATGATGCATTGTGGGTGGAACGAAACTTGTACTCTTCAAACAAAACGAGTTTTATTTTTATGTTGTAGTCTACTTAGCTTCAACTAGCTTGTGTGATCATTTCTATGTGTTATATTTCATCTTCTGATCGCATGTAACAATGACTGAAGCATGGGGTTGGGGATTGTGACGCCACGTAGAAATATAAATAGTCTCATTTAACTCTTGATATGTTATTAACTGAAATTGGGATTTTCAACAATGGTTGTCTTTTGTTTTGAAACTTGATGTTCAGTATGTTTTGGATTGGTGGATAGCCTTAACACTCATGGGCATGGGTATGGTGGTAATATCCCGGATTGTTTTTATTCCACTGTTATCTTTCTGAACTAGTTTTGACATTGAATTGTTGTGAGAAGTTCCTTTAATTGCCTTGATGTTGACGTTATAGAATTGTAGTATGTTACTGGGGGTTTTTGAAGTTGATTTTTTATTTTTGGATCTGTCTGAACGTTTGTCCGGACGTGCAAGTTCGAACAGGTCCCGAACTGAAATTGGTTTTCTGCAGATTGGGATGTCCAAATATCTGTTCGAACTTACATGTTCGGATGAACGTTCGAACACACCTGGTCAAGACTAGTGTCTGAACTTCAATGTTCGGACATATGTTCGGACCACGTAAGGTATTTTTATTAGAACTAGTGTCCAAACTTCAACGTTCGGACACATGTTCGGACAACTCTGATTTCAAGTCTCGGCTTGTGGCCCAACTTCCAAGTCCGAACACAAGTTCGGACAATCGCTTTTGAATCTCGGACCTTAACCTAACATTAATGTTTGGACACAAGGTCGGACGCACCTTAATTTGCTGTTTTAAGACTTGTTTGACATCTGTTTTTTTATCCGTTTGTGGCATTACCTTCTTAATCTCTCATACTATGTTTTGGGGACAAAATCCGAGGTGTTACATCCTGTTTGTGATAGGATCAGCCGGTGACAACTGGATCCCGCCAAACTGGCGTATCACATGATTCGGGAGATGCCACTCTACTATATGAAAACATATAAGTGGCACACGGGATTGTGCAATGTGATGACTAACCAAACAATACGCAGACAAGGACTGGATAATCTCCTCCGTATTCGACTGCCAGACAATTTGAAAGAAGAAAAAAACGTTAGAAGCACTATGTTAACAAAAAGCATGCGAGTACAATAATTAGTTTTTTCACGTGTGTGGCATGGCTGGACAACATCAAACTTTGCATTCTAGCGAGCGGCGAGTGAAGATGGTGCAGGTGGTTGTGCGTGATGAACAGGGTCACGAATCAGAGCAATGTGCGGAAATCTATCCCACGTCCAGAACTGTAGTATCACCAGTGCACCAGCGATGCCATTGTCTTCAACATCAGACGTCAGCCATAGTTGCTAGTACAACTAGATGAGACATGTAGAACCCCAATTATACTGACCAGCCATGTCAAAATCCTCCATCAGCTGCAAGTACATAAGGTAGATATGGTTGCCTGACCGGTCAACAAATATGGTGCCACCAAGAAGCATACATGAGTATATAAGCTTTAGTGTGTCTCATCACTGTGTGATTATCATGAGGCAGATGTCTAAACATGGTGCTCAACCAAGTGAGCTCAATCCTACCGTGGCTTCGGCATCTTTTGGGCAGCCCTAGATGATGCTTCACCGGTTCACTCAGTTAGGATAAAAACACGATATAAATGGATGAACATGGGATGGATGAACCGGGTGATGGGTCGGGTCAAATGATGATGGATGATGTTTTTTCTATTCATTATCCGACATGTTACCCATTTATTACGAGATTTATCACTCGTTTATAATTTGATCCTATGGTTTATGCAAAATTACAACTACATCATCATAGTTTTTATACATTATAATCAAACTAATAATTGTTTTGTGAACTATATTTTGTACTTCAAAATTTGTATAAATTATACTTAAACTCTTAATATATTCAATAATTATCCAAACAAAGAATAAATTATTTCACCGTTTATCGATCACTTGATCCACGCGAATCACCCACAAGTGACAAATGGACAGGTAATAGATGATACTTAGCGGATGACGGTTAGAATGATGAATACGGGTGATACTCATCTAATTAGCCGAACCCGACACATTTTCATTGCTAGTTTCAGTATGCTTACTACGGCTAGCTATCACCCGGCCAACATACTAGCCTCATGCACTAGTGTGGGTTAGATGTGACCGTTTACAGGCATGTCCCACCTGGCCCACCCACTGACTTCGGGCTGTGATTGTCATTTAAAAGTGATAAGAGTGAGCATTTAGTTTGAATATTTTGGATTTATCCAAAAACTGAATTAACCGAATATAAAATTTTGGTTAACCCAATTATTCAAATTATAATTTGGTTTGGATTCATCCAAAACCTAAAAGAATATTCTATTTTCTAATTATAGTCTTTAATGACAAATAGTCAAACACAAACACTAAATTTCAGTTAGTTGAAATCCAAACTAACTAAAATTTGGATTTCAGTTCAGTTTTCGGTTTTTCACTCAAAAAAATTTGGATTTTGGATAATTTGGATAACGGTTAATTCAGTTTTGGTCTTAATTTGGATAATTCGGATTTTAACCGAAATAACTGAAATCCAAATTTTTTTAACAACTTGGATTTCGATTAACCGAATTATCTAAATACTCACCCTAAACATTGACTAGTACAAACAATGGTGGTCGTTTGTGATCCATATCATATATATTTACTAGGGTTGAGTTCCTATCCTAGGATTTACTAAACAAAGGTGCCCGCTTGTGATCCATATTTATTACGATTGAGCTCCTATCTTAGGGCTGTCAAAGACCTTAGGACCTGAATTTAATCATCATCATTTTGAATCGTATAGAAGTTTTAGGATTAATATTGCACATTGGATGTTAGAATAATAAAATTGCATGAGCTGCATTAAGTATTGTGTACTTTCATATAATAAAAGAAACTATTTATTTATATTTAGATCACCACATAAAATTTTGTATGTTTAGTTTACTATTATGATAATTCATTACACCGCTATGTTCATATTCTGAAACGGTATAAATAAAATCAAAAATTAAGTTATGTTATGCTAGCTATTAGTACTGGATTGTGCATTTGATATCTTAATGAGTGCACAAATTGTGATATTAGTAAACAAACATGTCACACAACTTTTAAGGTTCCTCTAAACTCATCATAAGTTTTTTTTTTCATAACCTAACATAATCAGTCTTGTGGAAGGTGTAAGATTCATCTTTTCAACCAAAGAGCACCCTTTGAGGCGTGCAAAGAGTTCAAGACAGTTTTGTTCCCTCGCAAATTCGATGGTACGGACGGCTTGTACAGTACTGTGCACGGGATGACAGATGATAGTGCTGACTGGATTGTTGAGGTGACATATATGGTGAGATGAAAATTTGTATTAATTTTAAATGGCTGTAACTTTTAATATATAAGTCCAAAATGAAAAAAAATATATCACTGTTCACCAAAATTCAAACTCTTCAAAATAAGACCAATCATGAATATGTTTTGACAACTTAAAAAAAATATTTTTACATGTGTATGATAATACACTAAAATGATAATATGATTCATTAATTTTGATATTATGATTCATTAAAATTGATATTATGATTCATTAACTAATAAATGGTGAATTAGATAACAAACTTCGGAACCAATAAAAAATCATTATTATTTTTTTTGGCATAAAAAAATCATTATTGTTTTGTAGTGTATTATTGTTGTATGGTGCATTTTAAATCTTCTATGGTGAATCATGAATTTTCAATAGATACAAAATATTGTTTTGTGTTGCATTATTGTGTATTTTTTTATTTTATATGTTTGCGATGATACACTAAAATGAAGCTATGATTCATTAATTTCGATATTATGATTCATTAATTTTGAAATTATGATTCATTAAAATTGATATTATGATTCAATAATTAACAAGTGGTGAATTAGATAATAAACTTCAAAACTAATAATAGATCATTATTGTTGTATTATTATTATTATTATTATTATTATTATTATTGTTGTTGTTGTTGTTGTTGTTGTTTTGAGGTGTATTATTATTATTATTTATATGATGTATTTTAAGTCTTATATTGTGAATCATATATTTTTCTAAGATACCGATTTCAAAACAGATTGTAACACCCCTCACCACAATCACGATATAATCCCTCACGTAGCAATAAATAAAAACGTCTCGCAGCGGAAAATGAATAACTATTACAAAACTCACTCGGGTGTCACCGGCCATTACTCGCCCATGCGAGCAACGAAGCCAAACTACATCCAACTTCCAACATATACAAACTGCTAACCGCCGTGATAACGAGAAACTCCTATACATCATACTAAGTCCATAAATCATAAACATCGACAAGTGAGCGTCTACCCAAACCTGAATATACACAACCTTACCATAATACAATTCACCATCCTCATCGCTATACAACATCTCCATGTGTGGTAACAAAAGTATAACTCCAATTACCCTGTTCCTGCTCTTCAGCTCCGACAATGATCAACAACCTGTAATGGTGTAGTATCAGCGATAGACGCTGAGTATGCCGGGCCTGGACCCTAATGGTCACTTGTCATTTTAACCATCTTGTTATTAGATCGGTTTCATGCTTTACCATTTTACAGTTATAATCAATACTGTAATAAACATGTATAATATATATAATCATCCATCCAAATATTCATAGATATTCAACCATCCATCCAATCCAACAATCATTTAATAACACAAGCCACAATTATATATCGAACAACCACAATATGATGTACAATGTACAACCGCCGTAGCGTATACCATCCTTTATTAATTTATTTTAGTTGGGCCTTCAAGACCCCATCCATAAGTACAATGTACATTCGCCGTAGCGTACAGTTTCCATAGTTAATTTAATTTGGCCTTTAAGGCCCCAACCATCCAAACCATGTTTAATTATTAATATCAGTTGGGCGTCATGTTAGGACAACCCGATAACCTCACCATGGACAGTAGTCCTCCCGTACACACAAAGGTGCTCATTTCGCCAGAGGTCCGGAGGCCCCTGACTCTCTTATGTCTCGTAAGACGTCCATAAAAAGGCCGTAGCCACCTGATCCACGATCCAGTTTGGGCTCGTTGGATATAACCTGGAGCGGAATCCAATTAGGAAACCCCTCAGTGATCACAAATGCGCAACCAAGTGGTTCGTAAACCACCGGGATTCCTCACCTCATCTCATACCATCTCTCTCATAATGTTTAAGATCTGCTCTTAGTCTTATGGAGAATAATTATTAATTAGCGGCCCAATGGGTCACGCATACCTATAAGTAATCTAGGTTATATTCATGTTCGAGATCCATGCTCTAGAGACCGACAATGTTGTGACTCGTTTCCTAAGTGTTTTACTTAGGTTACCATATACTTAATATTAATATCTTGGTATTATATCAAGTAACCGTCATGTCATCACAATAACGTATATGTATGTTTATATAAGTCGATCTATAGTCGACGTAGTGTTAGTCCCGTAGGACGCTCGTGCATAAATAAATAATGCAGTAACACTTAAACACATACATGTATCCACACACATAACACACAAGTTATATCAACCAAATCCGAGCCCAAGGAGCAACCTTAGGACAACTCGGCAAACCCCTTTACATACCGTTCACCCTGACTGTATTACGGTGGAGTATGAATCGGCAAGATCCTACGCTCCGTGTAGTCCGCTAGCTCGTCAAGCGTCCTTGTCAGAAGTATACTCTAAACGGTAATAAAACTATAAGTCAGTCTCCATGACTAACTACATCCGGTATTTCCGAATACAAGTAACCCCGACAGTTTCACCCCTGTTTTCTACAGTTGTTTGTTACGGGCTTCTCTAAATCAGTCGGTTTTGTTACTTAAAACTCATACGTCATATTTTTCAACTATTAAGTTTAATTCGTTGTATTTCTTTTTAATCTTATCCACCATCTAGTTTAGGTACATAACCTATAGTTGCATGTATGCATGCATCATTATATTATATTATATTCTTTTTCGTATTGTATCATTCAAAGACTCATAACATATAGTTCGTAACTATATATTTTTTTTAAATAACCACCACCATTAAATCATATGGTTTCCAACCAAAATATATATCCACCTTATATACATTATTCTTGTGTATGTATATATTTACCACGTAGGTAATTCCCATGAGTTTAATAAACTCTTATATTTTATGTTACATTTTATCATCTTCTTTTAGATGATCATTCCCATTAGTTGTATTATATCATACAACTTGTATTAAGATTATTATCCTAATATTATGTAACATTTTATGTTGTATAATTACAACTCCTAAGGTTTATTCAATAAATACCTTAGTTTATAAATCCCATTTATTTATAGTTTGTCACATTATTTTATGTGAGTACCCTTCCTTATATTAATTCCATCTAAACCATATCATTGTCATAACATTTATAACATTATAGACCTTAGTCTAAAATTCATTTTCCAACTCTTGTTAACTCGGTATAGCCCTTAACTTTATTTAAATTCCGTTTTGACCACATAACATTATGTAATGTTATACCATATTCTAATATCATTTGATATGATATTTTTATTTCCCTTAACTTATAACCCATAGTTTTTACACAAAACTATTTTATATTGCCTCTTAGGCACCACAAGAAAATCTTATTCTTTTCCATAAACCATAGTTTCCTTAATTTACAAAATCACCCCTTAAATCATACCATGTTATATATTCCATTTAATATAACATTTCTAACTTATAAAAGAGTATAACCTATGGTTATTTTTTGTAAATTCTGAACAGCCCTTGTGCTATTCTATAATTGCCATTTGGCCCTATTTATAACATATAGTTTACCATATCATTAAAACTATATTTTATACACATAACTTATTAAATTCTCTTAATAATTCTAAAAATCACCAAATTCCACCAAAGGGTTATAAATATCCTTATTAACCCATATACTTTCGATATTTACCATTCCACCATCTATTTTTCTCCAAAGTGTCATAATGACATAATAACTATATATTATACATATATAGTTCATTTTAATTCCAAAATCAACCCAATAAATTTCTAAAAATTCCTAATAGCCCATGGGTGTTTAAGATACCATTGTACACCCTTTATTTTTGGTAGTAACATATTCACCACATATGTTATGAAAATATTACCATAAGATACTTATCTTTTATAAAACCTTAAATAAGTTATCTAACTTATTTATTTTGGTCAAAACCTAGCATATGGTCAAAGTTGACCACCTTAATATTTCCTTGACCACCAATTACATATAATTACGGTTTAGTACCCAAACTTTCTAGAAATCACCATTTAACCCCAAAACTTTATAAAATCTTATAAACTTTATTTTAACTCCTTTTAACCTCTAATTTTCGGCCTTATTATTCTAAAGCCCCTAAATTTAATTTATTTACACTTAAGACCCCATTTCTTTCCGGTAATAATTATATATCACCTAAACTTAAATAAAAACTTGTAAATGCATAAATATAGTGGCCTAAAATACATGGCCTTATTACAAACATTTGCTCACAAAATAAATTACACATAAATGTCCCAAAAATACTTGAAGATCTCGGCCTCACCATATAATTTTTATTTAATTACCAAACTTCCACATAATGTCTTAAATTTGACATTTATGTTACTTAATCACTTAGATAAATTTACTAAGCCATTTCTTTAAACATTTTAAGGTAAAAAATGACCTTACTACCATGTTCTCTCACGGCAATAATTATAGAAATAGCTTAGAACATTTTAACTTAGCAAAGTTAATGTTTAAGTGGTTTATACCTTGATTTAGCTTAGATTAAGCCTTGTTTGGATTCGCCACCTTAAGGAGAGTTTCTCCAAAGCTTGATTTACTTGTCTTCATGTAGAAAACAAGACATGATTAAACTCCAAACATGAGCTAACCATGAGAAGTAATTTAAATCATGAAAATCATGAATTTATACCTTAAATCTCCAAGTTTGTTGGAGTATGATCTCGGCCCTATTTTTCCAGAAGAGAAAAAGTATCAAAACTCTCTTAATACAAGGTATAAAACCGTGGGTGAATTAGCTTGGAAGATAGCTAAGTTTTACCTTGTTTAAGATGCCAAAAATGGTGTTTTTGGCTTGGATCTAGCTACTCCTTGTAGATCTTGGTATACCAACTGAATCTACATGAAAAGGAGAAGAAAATAAGGCTAGGGAACCAAGGTTTACAACCGAAATTCACAAGGAAGAAGAGGTGTGTGCTTAGAGCACATTTTTACCTTAAATGGTCAAGACTTGAACTTTCCTTCTTAGATCTTGATATGGCCGAAAATAATCCTTCTTCTAACCTCCAAAACACTCTACATACATATATAGAAAAGGTTGGAGTGTAGATCAATGGAAAAAGGAAAGAAAGATGAAGAAAATGGGCATTTTTATGCCTTAGGAGCTTACCTAGAGCTTGAGCTCTCTCCAATGGAGTTTGGAGACTTACCTATGGTGGAAGAGGAGCCAAATGAGAGCTCAAGGCAAGAGCAACTCGGCTGGAATGGGCAAATGAAAGAGGATGACCTAATTTTGCCTTAAAGCACATTTTTCCTTATTTTATGTCTTTAATGATTTGATGACTCACCATTGACTGATTGGGGTTGATTATTGCAGGCTCATTTCGGTGGAGACAAGGCAAGGACAGCCGGCCATGATTGAGAGAGTGGGTGAATCATTTGATTCCAATTTTGTTCAAAAATGAGATAAATAATGATACTTTAAGCTATTATTGAATAGGTGACTCATCTCCCTTGTCTTCTTCTTGCTTGGAGTGCCATGTAACAAGGGAAAGGAGAGGCTCTCCAACAGCTGCACTCACATGGGGGAAGCAAAAGGTGAGACAAGTTTTGTTTTTATAAGGTAAAGTTAACTTTTTGTTATTTTATGCAAAAGTAAGGTGGAATAAATAATTGTCACATGGGTTTTGTCTCTTGGTCTATTAAGAGACCCTCTTCATCGATTTTGAGAGGTCCAATTCATGGTCAATGGTCAACATTGACCAACTTAGTCAATGTTGACCCAAACGGGCCCCACTTTAGGGTTTTATTAATATTTTAATATTAAATTTGTAAAAATTTGTAAATTATTGGAATTAAATTCCTAATATCATATAATATGATATTTTATTATATTTAAAGGTATTTATAACCTTTTAGCCCAATTAAAACCAATTTAGAAGGCAATTACACAAAAACGTGCTTTAAGGAGTTTTAGTGCACATTTTGTGTCGCAAGGTGTTTCTGAGCTTGGTTTTCTTTGACAACGGTTTTGTGTTCCTTACATGATATGTAATCATGGTATCCAATTTTATATCATTTAGAGGTCATTAGACCTTTAAGGTATTCTTAGAGCACCTTTTTGCTCTACTTGACCTTGAAAGATGTAAATGCTTTTTCTTTGTGTTGGAGTGTTGTCCAATGGTTGTAGTATGTTTAGTAATGTGTTAATATGCTTAGGACAAATTTTTAGGTCCTAAGTAGTTCATTTGGGTATTTATTTACTCTAAACGGTCAAAGGGTGCAACATCTTGTTTTATGTTGACCACTGTTGTTCTCAGTTGACTTTTAAGGCATGTTTAGGCCTTAATTGATGTAATTAAATATTTAATCCTTGTTTAATAAGTTTGGGGTATTTCAAGATAATAAATCATTATTGTTGTATGGTGTATTTGAAGCTGTATATGGTGAATCAAGTATGGTTGATATGTATATACATATAAATAATATCAAATTTTAAAATTGTCAAAACATATCTATGACTGGTCTTCTTTTGAAGAGCTTGAATTTATATGAACAATGATATTTTTTTATTTTGGACTTATATATTGAAAGTTACAATAATTTAAAGTTAATATGGTAAAAAGGTTGTCCAATCAGCAAAACAGTCAATTCACTGGAGCGTACAATATATGGAGCGGACAGCCCGCATGTTCTACCTTCTGTTGTTCCCTAAGCTAATAGAGTAAAGGAGTCATCTTGAGAAACCCTACAAAGCTTGCAGATCTTATCTTCATAATCCATTCCAGAAGTTGTCTTCAATAATGATTCTTAGAATTGTCTCCTCAGTCCAACTTCACAGCACCTTACAAGTTGCAGGAACGATAATGAACAAACTCTTATAGGATGATGCGCTGCACTGACATTTGCTCAGATTACAAGTGGCTAGCGTTCTTCACTAAAAAATGAAAATAAACGAGTTACATAAATATATTTTCCTTTTTTAATTTTGAAAAAAAACTACATTTTTAAACTTATGAAAAGATTAGTTAAAAAGCAGAAGAGAGATAGATTAGAAAAGAGAAAAATAAGCCACCATTAGACTCTATGGCTTTTTTGTGGTTATTTTGTAACTATTTTAGTCTGGTTGTTTTGACGGGTTATTTTGCGGTTGTTTTATTAGTTGTTTTGTGCTGGTATATATATGGCTGTTTTGAAAACTGCTGTTTGACAGTGTGGTTGTTTCGTCCAGCGTTTTTGGATAAATTAGTTAAGTTAATTACATGCAATGTGTTACCGATTTCTGTGATACGAGTATAAATATAAATATAAATATAAACACAAATATAAATATAATATAATATAAATATAAACATAAATATAAATATAGGTATAGTATAGATATATATATATATAGATATAGATATAGATATAAATATAAATATAGCTATAAACATAAACATAAATATAAATATTACTATAATTATAATTATAAATATAAATTTATGATATTCATTCTTTTTGCAGCATAAATTGTCGGTTGTTTTATGGTTGTTTTGTGCTGGTATATTTGTGACTGTTTTGAAAACTGTTATTTGACAATGGATTATTTGGTATTTTTATCACTCAAAACATACCACATATATATCACAAAAATACCATCACATAAAGGAGCCAGTTGTCGCCTGTCCGCAGCTGCCTGTGAATATTTTTAATAATCTTAATTTTACAGACTGTTATATAATTTTTGAAACATTTTTGAAACTCGTTTACTAGCTGTAACACCCCTACCGCTAATACCGTCATTACCGTCCAATCTCCTTATACATCCATACTCACGCAGCGGATACATACTTACACAACGGCGGGTGATACAATGCCGTTAGCCACCCACATGACTAACAAGGCTACTACTACATACATACAGCATCGGTCTGATGGACCGGAATATCCGAGTGCTACACAAATACAATCCTTACTACAATTACAGCCAAGTACTACAACTTCCCATTCAATACCATACTCCATAAGTTCAATACAATATAATACACCGAGTTTACTAAGACCCAAATGCAATACAATAAATCCTTCAAGTTTACACATGCTCACTAAAAGTCTACCATCTACCCATTCCTCACAACTACATACTTGCAACTTACGTAATAGTGTACCCCTTGGTACATTTCTACATTCAAGGCTACAAGCCTTATACCATTTACTACAATCTACATTTCATTCCTAGTAGTCTAGGCATGTCCACCGGTCTCTTCTGTGACCATGTCTGCTTCGGGTACCTGCACACTAAAAACGTTGCCCCTAGGGGCTCAGCTTACGCTGCATATGACTTCCGCATACCCCACGTGCTAGTGAGGGTACGCCGACCACTTGGTCGAATACATGCAGTTCATTTTACAAGTACATACATACATACATACATGCTTCCATACATCATACTACAGTACTACACAAAGAATACATACTCATCAATACATACACGGAAGACAATACAAGTCAACCAATCATACTTGCTGAATACTCACCGCAATACGGAGATACACTTCTCCAATACATACATAGGGCTTGTTAGCTTCTTTACACACCCGGGTTAATTGAGTGTTCAATACTCTTTTACTCAATGTCAATGACTTACAATAGTCAAAACCAATACTCATACAATACTTTACTTCTTACTTATTTTACTCAAGTCAAGTCGGTATGACCTCCGGGCAAGGATTACTACATCTCACCACCGGGCTTTAGGGTGGCCCACTAATCCAGGATGCTACCCATTCAAGGGATTTGGTCCATGGAAAAGATTATAGCCAAGACTCAGATCCAACCTCTTGTGTTTCCTTATCCTCACGCGTGGCCGAAACTATATCGGACTTCTACTCATTCCATTTTACTCATTACTCATGTTAGGAGTTAGATGGTTAGGAATTAGTAGAAGTCATTACTTCCTTACCATACATTAATACACTACACAAGTACTCATCATATACACATACGCTTCATTCTCATTCATTCATTTCATGAATTATACAAACTAAATGTTCAAGAGCATACAACAAGAACAATATAGTTCAAACACGATTAAGTGCAATATAAGTCCGATTCATGCATTTATCTTATTTGAGTGATCACATAAGCACACAAATCGGGGTAACCAGGTTAGGATACAGAGCATGAAGAAATCATACCTTTCACCATTGATTTACTTTATCGGGTGTTCCCTTGCTCCTTAGTTCACACTCGTTCCTCGAGTCTTAATCTCGAACCTCCGGCTACATGCCAAATGGTTCCATTAATACTAAGCACTACAATACATTCATAGCTACTACTCCCATATTTACCCCGTTATCTCATTACTTCGGTTTAACTCAATGTTCTTATACTCTCAACTTTCTTAATTAATCCTCATACTTGTTTCCCACTTATATAATTACTCTCTTACCATTAGTCTCACATTAATGGTGTATTACTAAAGTCCCATAGATATGCACATATATATATATATACATACATACATATGATTATTACATTATTATTATTATTTTTTGTAAGTTAGGGCCGACCGACCCAACCCCTTGGGTCGGTCCATTCCAGTAAGTTTTCAGTCCTCTGAAATTGTCCCGACCGACCCAGGACTGTTCCGACCGACCCATACACCTCTGGGTCGGTCCATTCCAGAAGGTTTTGGTTCCGTGGTCTATACTCCGACCGACCCACCGACCAACCCAACCCCTTGGGTCGGTCCATTCCAGTAAGTTTTCCGTCCTCTGAAATTGTCCTGACCGACCCAGGACTGTTCCGATCGACCCATACACCTCTAGGTCGGTCCATTCCAGAAGGTTTTGGTTCCGTGGTCTATACTCCGACCGACCCACCGACCGACCCAACCCCTGGGTCGGTCGGTTGCAGAACCTGCCTACAGAATTTGTTTTCACTTCTTTTTCTTACCCATTTCTTCCCCAATCTTCCTACATGTAATCCCACATGTTTTAGTGCCATTTAGGCTTCCTAAAATACCTTAATTCATCGACCAATTCCATTACTAAATTCCTCAATCAACTTATACAATTTCCTCACTTCTTTTCCAACACATGCAACAATTTTTGTTTTACTTATGCTACAGATTTTTAAACTCAACTCTACCATCCAATACTTCCTCAACCAATGCCATTCCTAGCATTCTAAATACTTCTCCTTACCATGCCAATTCATTTCCAAGCCATTACACTACCTATACCCAAGTCCAACTCTCTTCTTACCAAATCTTGCACACTAATTTTTCCTAGTTCTCAATGCATTTTGATACCTCTTTGCTACAAATTTTTACCTTCTTATTTCTCATACTACAACTACCATTCCATAGCTACTAAACATCTCTACTAACTCCAATACACACCTTGGTTCTCCCATTCACCAAGTCATCCATAAATGCACAATTCCTACCAAAATTTTGCCATAATTCATATACTTTTCTTACTTAGTCACACATACCCATTCTTACCAAATTCATTCCTAATCTAGCCACACCCATACAAGGGTCCTACTAGCAATCAAAACAATACCAATTCATCAATACTTCCTCAAATAGCAATACTAATACACATACACCATTCATTTGGCTCTAAGGCCTACAATCCACATATTTACTCACAAATACTCAAACTTCCACAACTACAATACTAATACATTATTTTGGGTTCTTTAAATTAGTTTACCTATTCCCATTACTCTAATGCATTAAAGTATAGCATTAAGGTGGAGCTCTTACCTTGAGCTTATAATTTCCTCCATTCTTTTCCAATTCTCCTCTTCCTCTCTTTCTTGCCCAAATCGGCCATGTGGGGAATGGAGTTGCCAAACTCCATTCCCATCACCCAATGAACACAAAAACAAGTGTAATTAAAATACTAACCCTTAGTTTCATACTAATTCATTTAAGTGTTTAAAACACAATTTCTAGGGTTTACCTCTTGGAGCCTTTAAGAGGGGTTTTAGCCCTTGGTTCAAGAAGGTGAATCCTCCACCATTGCAAGGTTGAATTGTTGCTCAAAAGGGAGAGAGAAAACAAGGCATTACAAAGGGGTAGAAATCGGTTACAAATGAAGGTGAAGGAAACTTGAGTTTTTCATGGAGATTTTTACCTTAATGGAGAGAGGGGACTCCAAGCTACACATTGATGCCATTTTCTTCACCAATGGGGTATACCCACGAAAATGAACTTCATCATTTTGAAATTTTAAAAAGAAGGAAGTGTAGAGAATGATGAGGGGATTACAAATATGTAATTATTTTTACATTTGGAGCTCACATGGAGGTAGAGCATGAAGGTGAAGTAGAGAAGCCATTGAAGCTTCTTTGGGGCTTCAAAAATCGCCAGCAACAATGGGGGGAAGGAGAGAGAAATCTCTGGGAGAGAAGGAGGGAAGGAGAGAGGTGAGTGAAATGAGAGGTGAGAGAAAAGGTGAGTGCTTTTGTACTTTATTTACTTTTTGCTTTTTGACCCATTATTTATTTAGCTAGTTACATGTGTGTGTGAGGGGTTATTTGACCCATTAAAAACCAGCCCCCTTATTACTACTATTTGGAGCGTTTTTCGTCTTTTATAGAAAACGTTCGTTATTTTACCCGGTTTCGGTACTATTCACTAACCGGGTCCGTTTTCCGGAATTTTCCCGTTTCTTTAATTTTACTGGTTATTAAGCTTCCATTATTGCTTAATTATTGTTATTTAATGGTTTATAATTTTTACGGGTTCGTTTGACCACTTAAAGTCACGTTTTTGGGTTTTCTCGAAAACGTGCGCTAAAGCTCTATTAGCGTTTTAATACATTGTTTGGATCCATTTTCTCCGGGAGTTATTCCCCTATATTATTTAGGCCTTATTAAGCCTTTATAATCCATATAACACGCTAACCGAGGTCTCATACCTCCTATGGTTATTTAACGCTTATTTAACGTTTTTCGCTCTTAAAGCGTTCCTTTATTTCTTTTGGATTTATTTTTCCTTACCAATATTACTTAAGCATTATTAGACTCTTAAATACGGATTAGATTAATCTTAATCGCTATATTTAAGTTCGGGGTATTTCACTAGCTCAAAATAACAGTTAGAGACCCTATTACAGGTGCTAGGGTATAACTATAATGTGGCTTTTGGACACATATTAAAAATCTACTAGATAAATAAAAAATATAAATAAATAAACCTCTGGACGTGCGTGAAACTTATACTCTCTTGAGAATGGAAAATTAGATGTCACGGCTCGGTATATCATGCGGTCCACTGATTTGGCAGTCCCAGTAAACTGCTGACTGGACTTTTTGCTGATTGAGCTGTTTTTTTTTACTATATTAATTTTAAATGGTTGTAACTTTTAATATATAAGTCCAAAATGAAAAAAAATTATATCATTGCTCACCTAAATTCAAGCTCTTCAAAACAAGACCAGCCAGGAATATGTTTTGATAACTTTTAAAAAAATTATTTTTACATGTATACAATGGTACACCAATATGATCATATGATTCATTAATTTTGTATTATGATTCATTAAAATTGATATTATGATTTATTAAGTAATAAGTAGTGAATTCGATTACAAAATTTGGAAACGATAAAAAATCATTATTGTTTTATAGTGTATTACTATAGAATGAACCTTATTCATTAACAAAATGAATCTTCTTTAAGATGTACTTTTCTTAAAATTAAAAATCACTTTTAGAAAAACAAAGGATTCACATTATTTAAAGTGAAAGGTTCATTTTTCTTAAATATAAGATTCATTTTTCTTGAACATTTGATTAACTTTTCTTCAACGAAATATTCACTTAAAAAATGAAGGGTTCATATTGTTCTCGCATAAGTTTGTGGTAAAATTCACTTTTCTTAAACATTTGATTCACTCTTTTTAAACAAAAGATTCACGTTTCTTAAACGAATTATTCATATTTTTCTGGCATAAGTTTGTGGTAAGATAAAGATTCACTTTACTTAAACTTGTGATTCACTTTTTTAAAACGAAACATTCACTTTTCAATAAACTCTTAACCAACAAACCCTAAAAGACTGTTGAGTCAGTGACCTCAATATAAAGTATATAGCAATTTCAAAAAAGATTACCCTACACCACCAACCTAAAAACCACCTTAGGAAAACTAAAATCATCGAAAACATCTTTAGGGTTTGTAGTGCAGGGTTTAGGGTCGTAAACCGTAAACCCTAAAAAACTGTCAAGTTAGTGACGACATTATAAAATATAGGTCAACTTTAGAAAAGATTAATCTACACCACACACCTCAAAAACCACCATAGGAAAGCTAAAAAACGTCGAAGAAAGTTTTAGGGTTTGTAGTGCAGGGTTTAGGTTCAATTTTTAACAACGGTTGATTCACTTTTCTTAAACCTCTTATTCAATTTAGTTAAACAATCTATGTTTACGAAATTCTCTTTTCTTAAACCTTTAGTTTACTTTTAAAAAAACTCTTGATTCACTTTTTAATAACCTTTGATTCACTTTTCTTAAACTTAAAATTTAACTATGAGGCTAACACCATCAATGAAGGCTAATGTGGCTCGACTATTAACCACCACACATTAAAAAGAGATGACCCTACCCCACTCAACTCTTTGATGACTAACACTATGGAAAAAACTAGCACTATCAAAACATTTAAAAATTATGTATATTATTTATTTTCATAATGAATCTTAAAACATATGTATATACAAAAAAATAAAAAATTAAATTTATCAAAATATATTTATGTTGGGTCTTATTTTGAAACACTCGAATTATGATGAACAATGGTATTAAATTTATATGCATAAAAAAGGGACAAATTTTAGCGGATGTGCCGCCACGGTTGGAGGCGAACTCACTTTGGGAAAGAACGTATTAGTAGCTTATATGCCATAGGAAGGTTACAATTTTGAGGATTTTGTACCCAAAACAAACGCGCTACCAAGCATCGCTACATCCCTTGCAATTGGCTTACAGTGTAATTGTAAAGAATCTTTTGCTTGTTTTCCACATCATTATTTCCCATATTTGTATACTTGTCATTTTTTTATCTCATATCATACATGATATGATTATTTGGACTTATATATAATAAACTACAACATTTCATAAAAAGGCAAAAGTAGAAAAAGATAAAAGTAATGGTGCATACGGTTCCGGTTCCGCCAGTTCCGGTTCCAAGAAATGTGTATTCGGATTCGGAACCGGTCCTGGGCGGTTCCAGGGTGGTTTCGGTTTTGGTTCCGAAAACTGTATTCGCTTCGGATTTGCTCAAAAACCGGTTCTGATTCCGGTTCCAGTTCCGGCGCGGTTCTAGAGCGGTTCCGACCGGTTCCGGGGCGGTTCCGACCGGTTTTCAGAAGAGTGCACGCCTTTAGGTCAAAACGATGTCGTTTTGACGTTTGACCAACGACTAGTTTGACCGGTTCCTGGCTGTTCCGGGGCGGTTCCAGTTCCGGTTCCGTTTCTGCGGTTTCGAATCCAAGGGTGGTTCCAAAGGGTTCTAGTAGATTTCGGTTCCGGTTCCGAGCCTGATTCGGTCCCAAACCTAAAATGTGTATTCATATTCGCTTCGTTTGATCGCGGTTCCGGTTCGGAATCGGTTCCAGATCGGTTCCGACCGGTTTCGGTTCTACCGACGGTCACCATTAGATAAAAGTGGGCCAAATCTATTTTGTCCTCTCTTGTTACAGTTTACATTTTACTGCACTTGCGGCTAGGCTACTTCCGTGAACAATCACGATAGCGCCGGGATATGGGCAAATTGCGTGAGCGATTTCGCAGCATCCGCTTTCTGCCTCTTGGGTCTTGCCTCTTGGCGAGGCTTCTTGCCTCTTCGGTCTATCACTGTCTAAATCGTTGAAAACGAAATGAGCTCTCACCGACCTCGGGTGGGCAATCAATCTTCCGAAATTGGATAGCTGCGAGGCAGAAAGAGGAACGGATAGCCAAACGGGGGACGAGAAACGGCGATGGAATCGCAGTCCAGGAGGAGGTGGACCAGCCTACTACACAACAAATGGTCGGCGACGATCGCCAGCATATGGATTCAGTCAACGAGCGGCACTCCATCCACTTTTGGCATCTACTCATCGGTCCTCAAGTCATCCCAGGGTTACTCCCAGACGACCCTTGACACCGTCGCACTATTCAAGGACCTCGGCGCCAATGTCGGCGTTCTCGCTGGCCTCCTTTACACCTTCTCCGTCCACGGTCGCCATCGCCCCCCTTTCTCCTCCCTCCTAGGTAATCCGTCGGTGGTGATACTCACCGGTTGTTTACTGTGCTTCCTGGGGTACTTCCTCACGTGGCTCGTTGTGGTCGGGGTGATTGACCAGCCTCCGGTTGCGGTTGTGTGCGTCTTCATGTTTATGGCGGGGAATTCGATGCCGTTCTTTAATACGGCGGATGTGGTCACGGCAGTGAACAATTTTAGGGATTTCAGTGGGACTGCCGTCGGAATTATGAAGGTTTGATTGAGTGATTGGTTCTTTATTAAATGATTGTGTGATCTGTTGAACTAATGGGAAACGAAAATGAAAGGGATCGAAAGTTAATCACTTACTGCTCAAAGTATACTCAGGCTTTACCTGGGGGCTTACGTTATCGTTATGAATTGCTCTATCTTTCTTACCACTATGTATGTGTTGTTGTTTTGCTCAGTCATTCTTGGGTCTAAGCGGGGCGATGCTAATACAAGTATATCGAACCATATTCAAAGGAAGACAAAGTGAATTTCTCTTATTGGTCTCTGTACTCTCCACGCTCAATCCACTTTGGCTGATGTGGTTTGTAAGAATCTACGATACGAAGGCCAAAGACGAGAAGCACCACCTCAACCTCATCTCCATCGTCATCATTGCCATGGCCTCTTACTTGATGGGTGTTATCATCCTGGAAACTTTGATCACCATTCCTCTCTGGGCACACATCTTGATTCTCATTATCCTTGTGCTCATCCTCGCTTCCCCACTCTGCATTGCACTCAGAGCTCTCAAGAATTCTGGTCTATCATTAAATACAGTAGAAGAAGCTGATGATTTGAGTTCTGGGTATTCTCAATTGCCAAGTAGTGGTAATGATGACTCTGTGGAAGAGCACAACAACTCCATCGAGAATAAGAATATAGAGCTTGAAGAAAACAATTTGAACTTGCTACAAGCAGGGAGAACTTTGAATTTCTGGATTCTTTTCCTGTCAACAGCTTGCGCGATCGGATCAGGTCTAGCAACACTGAACAACATAACACAGATTGGAGAAGCTCTTGGATACTCATCCACAGAGACAAGCACTCTTGTTTCTCTGTGGGGTATATGGAACTCATTAGGGAGATTTGGAGCTGGGTACTTGTCAGATCTGGTCTTGCATGTGAAGGGTTGGCCGAGGCCTCTTTTCATGGCAACCACATTGGCTGCTATGAGCGTAGGTCATGCTGTGATTGCGTCCGGGTTTCCTGGGGCCCTTTACATGGGATCAATCCTGGTGGGTCTGTGTTATGGATCTCAGCTCTCATTAATGCCTATCATCACCTCTGAGATATTTGGGGTTGTGAATATGGGTGCCATTTTTAATACGATCAACATTGCAGGGCCAATCGGTTCTTATGTGTTGTCGGTTAGGGTAGTGGGATATATCTATGATCAAGAAGCTAGTGGAGATGGGGATGAGTGCACAGGTGTGCATTGTTTTATGCTGTCTTTCTTTATCATGGCTGGGGTTACTCTCTTGGGATCTGCTATCACGCTGGTTCTGTTTTGGAGGACCAAGAGCTTTTATGAACGGGTTATCTGTGAAAGGATTCGATCTGCTTCTAGTAAGAAGTGAGGAGAATATAAAGGTGTTTGATTTGTGCATAAGAATCATGACATCGCGCTGTTTACAGACGAAGAGGAGATAGGATGTGAAAGGCTTAATTTACGGTTCTGTTATGTTGCAGTGTTATATATGTGAAGGGCTTTCTTTGCCTTCTCATTGGACATTGCTCATTTGTATACCTGGGACACATGAGATTGTAAAGCTACCTATGCTGTAAGTATGTACGATCATCTTTAAAAAAAAAGAAAAAAAGTATATACGATCTTGTTCAACACTCAATATTATATACGATCATGTTCAACACTCAATGTTATGTGAAGATAGAATTAAAAACCCATGAACTAGCTTCATTATGATACAAGCTGATCAAAGAAGGCCCCATCCCCAACTGACAGAATAAAACCACAATAATATCTTGTTGAACAAAGCAGAGCATGCAATACTTGTAACAGCAGTGCTTTCATTCACACAAAGACACTTGAATTAGAAAATAACTATGCTGTCATCCAATAGCTATGAATGATCCATAGTCGTTTAACAAAACACTATACGGTCGCGATGAAAGAAGATACTACTATACAACACAAAATAAACGTTGAAAATTCTAGCTCCCATCACCGTCTACATCATTTTTGAACACTCGAGCATATTATCAGAACCATCATGTGTCCAATTTACCTTTAAAACACCAGCTGTGGCATGATGATCTCAGCAGCGTCAAAAGGAACAGCCTCATGCACCATTTCTTCTCCGTTCTCCTCTTCTCCTCTAGTCAAGGTGGATTTATATTATAAACAGAATCATCTACACTTACCCTCTGAATACCAACTGGTCCAATCAAACCACTATCACCGTGAGATCATGGCCTCAATTTGACTATCTATCTATGGTTCTTACTCTTTGCCACTTCACTACTTAAAACAATGTCTTCAGCCTTGCACACAAATATATGCTAACAATATGACCAGTAGTTATGGCTGTTTTAACGTCATCCTTTTCTAAGACTATCCCTGGTACAGCGCAGCGCAATGGTGGACCTAGAGTAGTAAACCTGTGGGGGCACTTTGACTGAATAAAAATCTAATAAATAAAATATTAAAATTAAATTTTAAAATAATGTTCAATATTTAAATTATATTTGTTTATACACTACCTTATTTAGGCATGTTGTTTGATTTTAATATTTAACCTATAAAATGAAATAATTTTATAAATTTAATTTTACTAATATATAGTTAATCTAATAAGGAATCTACTACAAAAATTAGATTTATAAAATTATTTTATCTTAAATGTTAAATGTTGAGGTAGAAAAATGTACCATAAAGCAAATGAGACAATTGAAGTGGGACGTATGAAGTAGTTTTTTAATTGTAGTAACTAAGAGAAGCAACAAAAATTTCAACCGTGCACTTTTGAATGTCAAAATATTACATTTGAGCTAAATTATCTAGTTATCTAACATTTATTATTTATTTTAATTATATATAGACAAATATACTTATATTTTTTTCAAGAACGACATATGTCTCCATAGATCCCAACCTAGGTCCACCACTAGTACAACGGCAATGTAAACAATTGCAGTCTGAAGCATACTCAACATCAACAATATGTTCGCCACACAGCAACAAGGGCTATGCATAGCATACCCCGAGTGCAATGCGAATCACAGACATGGGTTCAGACCCAACAATTGAATACTTTTATGTGATGGGAGTTATGGCCAGTGCTTTACAATACGTTTGAGAACCACTATTAAATGAGAATTTCATCTCACCTCATAGCTGAATTGATACCTGATGACTAAAATTCATTAAAAAAAAACCTTACTATGAGACCACACCCTTTTGATTTCACGCCAAATACAAGGAAGGTCCCTAGAATAAGATCTCTAGGCTTTAGTAAGATGTCCCGTGTAATGTCTGTGTAAGGTAGGATTAGAAAGGTATGTAAGAGTTGAGTCGAGTCGGTGTTGTTTGATTTACCCTTGCGACACTCTAGGCCATGTGCCTATAATTATCAAAAAAATATATATAATATGAGTCAACCAAGTCCAACCTAATGCTTCAACCCCAAACCAACCCAGTTACAATCAATACCGATCATATAACCTACATAGGCAGAGGAAAATTGAGGTAGTCAAGGAGGCAAAACCTTCAGTGCAAGACCAGACACTCGTCAAGTGAGTAAGAAGCTTGGACATATAGCTGTTGTACGCAAGGCGATATATAAAAATAATGGAGAGAGTGCACAATTTGACAATTATTATTGTATCAACTAATATGATTTTCCTATCTTTCTAGAGATCTAACTAGAACTTTATAACATTCCAAAGTTCCTCTCATAAGATGTTGAAACTAACCAACTAAGTGTAAACCTACCTCACTCAAAAAACTAGTTAGCAAGTTGCGCAAAAGATCATATTCTTTTATAAGTTGCAGATAAACCTCCCGACGTCCAAGTGTAACTATTTCAATACTCACGGTCTACATTGAAGAACACAACACTACAATATAGTAACCTATAGTGAACCTACTTTATTGCTATGGTATTCATTCATCAGCTGTACTATGTTTCAAACGAATCAGAAATGGTAGAACATCTTGCTGTATCAGATACAATGTATTATGTGTAATATCAAATTAGATGTATATGTGATATCAAATTAACATATGAAAAAATGGTATAAACTGTATAAAAACCTAGATTCACCCCAATCTAATGCTCGTATGTTTCTTCTGTCAGCTTCTAATTTACAAGCTAGCACTTAAATAATGCCTAATTAACCCATTTCAATTTCTATTCCTTAAAGTAGAAAAAAAAAAAAAGAGATACTGAAATCCATAAGCTCTTTTACAACGAACTCTTGCAAACTAACGCTTATCTCTTCTGCCATAAACTTTCATCTGCTTCCCTACAAATTCCTTTCATTCTTTTATCAAAAATTGGCTGACAAACTTGCTTCACTTCTGTACCATGCCACAATCAAACTCAACAGCCCTACACCATCATTCATGTCCTCGAGAAGTTGAAGATTACCCCCAGCCATAACAACCAATGTCTATCTATTCTTCTTCTGAAGGATCTCAAGACCCCATAACGTTCTTCAGCCATAAACACCAGTAGACAATCTATCGCTGTTTAAATGGATTGGATCTGACAAATTCAAGCTACTAAGGACATAAGCAACCAGCAGCTGCCCTCAATCAAACACCTGATCTTCACTCGATGCATCTGTCATACGTGAGGTAGATTACCAGGAGGGAATTTTTCATCTTCTGTAGCTAGCTCCTTTCCGTCTCCTCGAACTTCTAATCAAACCTTCTTTGTCAGAAAGCAACCAAGCTTGACGCGTCAGCACTCTTCAAACATACTTGCTCACAGTTACTTTCCTGATGAACTATACATTTTCTTGGATTCCATGCTTGCAGTTCTCAGCAGCCTTCTGAACTCAGATAGGCTTATTTTCCCATCCTTGTCTATGTCAGCTTCTTCAAGAAGTGGATCTACTGAGCCTTTTAATCCTGTGTGCTGCGAAAAACAAAGGGCATGTAAAGGACATGTATTGACCCGAAGTTCTGTTAAATTATCCAAAATATTTAGAGAGACCAAACAAGGGAAAATGCAGAAAGAGCCTAAAAGAAACAACCGTTTCCTTAGTTAAGGCAGTAGCCAGGAAGTTCTTATCGACATTTCAGGACATGAAAGCACAAAAAGATGACTCAACTATTTGAAAACTGAACTAACGTTATCAAAAGGAGACACAATAGAGCTCAGCGTCAACCCCAGATTGGAAAAAAAAAGAACCATGAAAACTAGAAGTACTCACAAATCTGAGTTCCTCTGATGTTATGTAACCATCTTTATCCATGTCAAACTTCTCGAAAGCTGCCTTTGATAGTTGTAGCCATTTTGTGGAGTCATGCTCCTCCAACTGATGCACGTGTAGGGTCGCAGCTACAAACTCTGTGAAATCCACAAGTCCATCTGTGTTGCTATCGATCTACCACCAAGAAAACAATTTCCTTTTTAGAGTAGAGCCCTTTAAAAGCAAAGAAAATAAAGTTCATTTTCCAGACCATACGTATGGCAAAGAAACTCACCGCCTCAACGATCTCTTGCACCCGTGAATCTTTTAGTTTCCATGGAAGATCCTTGGCGAGAGCCTGCATTCATCAAATAAAAGAAGTTATGTCAATGATCACATACCGAATAAAGGGACATGATAATTGATATCCATGCACTTGGCAATGCTGTTCACTGGTTACTGGGAGAGAAGTCAATAAATATGACGTCAACTGACCTCCCTCATTTCCTCTAGACTGATTACTCCATTCTTGTCTATATCTATAGCATCAAACTGATCTCTGAGATCAGCCAACTCAATTTCATCAATGGTACTAGCTAATGCCTGGCAAAGAAATTGAATAAAAAAAGGTTAGGATGGTAATAAGATGTCAGGTGTTTGGAGTGATGAACTCTACTAAAAGAATATCTCATGTTTACCCTCAAAGCAAACTGCTTCATTCTGCTGTATTTCACAAATTGCCGCATGTTGCGTAGAACAGATATGTCAATAGGGATATCTAATGCACTTCCACCTTCCCTGACCCATGGATGCGCTGCAACACAAAATAAGTCATGAGGAACAACCCAATTACACAATAAGAATACACCAGATGAACGTCATCAGATGAAAAGCATATGGTCCTGTAAAGTGGTCTGTGTATCTATCAGTTAATTTCCCCTGCATCAACATGCAACAGAATCAGCAAGGAATAAAAGGAGGAAATCTGGAACTTACACAAAGCCTGGGCAGCGGTTAGTCTAGCACCAGGATCTTTCACGAGAAGCTTCTTTACAAAATCCTTGGCGCTATTGCTTACACTAGGCCATGGTTTCCGCCGAAAGTCTGGCTTGTTTCGTAAAACCTGAATTAATGAATCGTATCAGAAAGAAAACTAAAGAGGGAGAGAGGAGTGCTAGTTGAATGGATTTGTCACAGAAACTGGAGAATAAGATTCTCTCAAAAAAACTATCAGAAACTTCACCTCTTTAAATATGCCATCTTCAGTTTTGTCCCAGAATGGCCGTCTTCCACAGAGTAAGATGTAGGTGATAACACCAATGCTCCAAACATCTGATTCGGGACCCGATTTTCGTTTCAATACTTCAGGAGCAACATAGTAGGCACTACCAACAATGTCCGTAAACCTTCTCCCTGCTCAAATAGATGCCACACAGCATAAGGTTGAGCTAAACATGAAGGGAAAGGTGAGAAGTCAACTGATGACCAGGACATGTACTTTCATTTTCACTTACCAGGTTTTATGAAATCCGAGAGACCAAAATCTGTGGCCTTCAGTGGTGAATCGTCTTTGGTTGATTTAAACAAAAAGTTCTGCAAACAAAACATTTTCAGAATAAAGGACTATCAAACCAAAATTCAAAAACAAGGTGTGGATGAAACTGACTAGAGAGCAGAAAAGGTTACCTCTGGTTTCATGTCGCGGTGTACCAGACCATGTAAATGACACTCAGCTGCAACTTTCAACATTTGCCGAACCACTACCGCTGCGTCTTTCTCAGAGTACCGGCTATCCTTCCTGAAAATTAATGAAAGGAATTTCAAAACAATAGTTAGCATGATCTACGAAATAAACAGAATATATGTATGCTTTAATTGAGCAAAACAGGAATTGAAAATAGACAGAATGCTTACTTTGACAGTATTTTATCAAGCAGCTCGCCACCCTCGCATAACCTGGTAAACACAATGGATATCACGAACGACATCAATTAGAAATTGTTTACAATAATAGAAGAATGACTTTAGTGAAATAATTTTTGGCTAAAACTTTAATTCACATTAAAAGGGGTAAAAAAACACTCACTCCATAACAATGTAGACACTATTTTCATCCTCAAAAGCATTATAAAACTGAACTACATTCTCATGGCCTGTAAGCTCTTTCAGTATCTTTACTTCCCGCTTAACATCCTCAACTGCAACGGGAAGAACCATCTGCAATGAGAAGTTCATATGCATTTTAAAAGATAGATTAGTTTTGATAAAGATGAAACGCTGATAAGAAATTTACTAATTGAAACATATTATAGCAAGTGGAATAATAGTGACGAAATGACAGGCCAAGCCACCGCAATAAAAGACTTCAGTTCTTTTATCTCCTTTTTGGCGGTTCACTAGCTCTAATCCTTGAAGTTTGAAGTTACCATCCACTCACAATCATCATCAGAAAAGCAAAATCCCACTAACAACTAAATGTCTATCAATCCAAACAAGTCACCACAAGCCAATTCCATATGGATTCCCCTTCTCTTACGGTGCAAAAGAAGCTTGAACACTCAACTCTACACGTAATGAGCAGCAATAACACAAAAGAAAGAACACCATGGAATCACAACTTAACTGAACATCGTCAATTGCATAGAATCATGCTTACTGGCACCAGCCATGAGAAATCATCCAATCAAAGTCAAAGGGCACACAAGCAACAAATGTAAGTAGCAGGTGAGCACAGAGAGAGAAGGTTTCGGAAGGTGTAATGTAACTGGTTGGAGCTGAAAACCCACCTTCAAACTAGTTAATTCTAGCAAAAGTAAGTGGGAGAAGCCCAAAAAGAGGAACCAAAAAACTACGAGGGCGCATATTCTACAAAATGAGAAGCAATAGGATTCAGACATTCCCAGTAGTAGTTAAATCTGACTCCATAAATCCAGATTAACAAACGAACTGTTAGTAGCTACTCATCGCATGCAATGGGATGATGATATCCTATCATTCCAACAAATTACCCAGAATAATTGAAGGCGGAGGATTACTCACAATTCTTCAACCAAAACCAGGACAATCAATATAGACAATATCGAGTTTATATACCTTGTTCTTATCAATTTTCTTGACAGCGACACGATGCCCACTTGTTTTCTCAGTAGCAGCATAGGTATACCCGAATTGACCATGACCCAATAGTTTTCCAATTGCATACTTCCGTTCAAAATCCTTAGAGTATCCAAAATCCGTCCTCTTACCACACGGAACCAATCCTTGTCTCCTTGACCTTGTCCGGTTATTATTCCTATGCCTCCCCGTTAAGGCAACCGTCCTATTACTACCACGGCGGTTGTCCAACCGGAATGTTGTTGAACGTGTGTTACGGTTCGTGGGTTCATTTCGATTCTTCTTCTTCTTTACGACTTTCCCACCAGTAATGCCGGAGGCGGTGGTGGAGTTGCTGTTTGAACCACTTACCTTTGTGGTTGAGAAACATACACCCATGATTGAATTTTAGTAATGATTTAAGTTGAGATTCGTTTAAAAGAAGAATTGGAATGATCTGTGTGAGTTGGTTTTGTTATGGTTTGTTTATATGATTTGTTGGAAAAGGAAATGGAGAGGAGTTGAGAAGAAGAGATTGGGTGGGAGCAAAGAGAAATTAAGTTCCGTTGAAATGGAGAAGTGGGTAGGTTTATGTACAAGAAAAGGGATGAAATTAGACAAAAGTGTAAATGGGAGGAAATGTGAATGATTTTTTAGACGGAAAGTATGGAGCAGATTGGTGGAAGGAGGTAGGAAGAAGGCGAGGTGTAGCGAGGGAGTAGGAAGAGGTGGGTTTGATTTGTTTGTTTGATGATTTGGTCAAACAAGACACGAGGAAAAAGGAATCACCGTCATCATCATTGACAAAACGTCGTCCTCACAGGTGGAAACCTTCGGGTTTCTTTTTCTTAATTAAAAAGGACTACTATTATATTTTGGCTCCCAAGTTACCGTAGTCGCGTGTACACATGGATTGTAGTACTGTTGTTGTTCGCTTTCTCGACTTTCCTTGGCTGGTTGGGTTCTGCGCTCATATGTTTATCACCATAATCCCGTGTCGCGTGACGTGAGTCAGAGTATGAAGATTTCTTTCATATCGTGCCCTAAATTGGTGAATCGTTCACGAGTCATGAACGTGCTGGGTCTTCGTCATTATACTTTAATTACGTGTTGTTAATGGCAGCTTCTTTTATTTTACTAATAAGGTTCTGGATTAAGAAAATATATAAAATGTGGAAAGTAATGACTGAGATCCTATTTTCATGAAGAATATACTCCCAGTCTTAGTCGAGTGTCATGTTTATTATTTGGATATATTTTTTTATTTCAATATTTAATATATAAAGTAAAATAATTTTAAAAATTAAATTTTGTATATAATTACATGATAAACTATATATTATAAATTTAATTTTATAAAATTATTTTATCTTATATACTTGTAGTAAAAAAAATGTCAAAAATCAACTAAGAACGGAGAGAATATAATACTAATGGAGGGAAGGGAAGGGAGGTGAGGTGAGCTTCGTTCAGCGCACTTCAGTTCCATAAATTCTGTTCAGATTGATGTTCAAAAAAAAAAAAAATTATGTTCAGATTGTTCAAAAGTGCAATAGGGATGGCATGCGCTAATATTGAGCTGTGCAAGCGCGTATATATCTCCTCGTCAGTCTTTTGTTTTAAAAAAGGGCTAGTTCTTAATAGCAAACAAAAAAAGGGCTAGTTCTTTGTTTCTCTTTTTTTTTTGCTCAACTCGTACGTTCAGTCATGTTTTCACTTCGCACAGTCGGAATTTTAAAAAACTTTACGATCTTGCCCCTGCTTTAATGTCTTTCATAAATTACTATATTTAACCACAATTTATAACATATTACAAGGTGACCCCAAATTTCATTACGCACAGTCGGAATTCCAATACGCTCAGTCAGAAAATGACCAATTTAGGGGCTAATGTAGGTAAATTTATTAAAAGCGGTTCGAAAAAAGCAAGAAGGATTCCGAAGTACTTATATAAGTAAAAAAATATATCATAAAATTATCAGCAAAGTATACCATGACAAAGTAGATGAAAAGACGAACACGTCGGCGCAAATGGATTGAAAAACGGAGCTATAACGAAGAAGATATGACAATTTTAAGACCGGAACTCGGC